>VYZV01033532.1:23787-72129 GCA_013401275.1 Pandion haliaetus | reverse complement strand
GGCGGCGGCGGCCGGAAGGTACCGACGTGCGCCGAGCACGACCTGGAGAACTACAGCATGTACTGCGTGAGCTGCCGCAGCCCCGTCTGCTACCAGTGCCTGGAGGAGGGCAAGCACGGCAAGCATGAGGTGAAGGCCCTGGGCGCCGTGTGGAAGCAGCACAAGGTGAGTCCCCTCAGCCGGCCGGGAGGAGCCGGGGCGACGCTCGGCCCTGGGATTTGCGGGGCCCGCTGCCCCGGCACCGGGTTGGAGTTTGCGGGACGGGAGGCTGCTTCACGGCCATCATCCTCCCGGGCTTTTTGCTCCTTGGCACGGTGCTCTTTGCTCGCTGGCCCTTGCCGGCCGCCCAGCGACCCCGCAGCCTCCGCTCGGGGTTGGAAGAGCCACAGGCCCCCTGCCACGTCGGCCCCACCTTAGCCGGCAAATCTCAGGCTCAGCCAGGCCTCGGGCAGACACCTGGAATTGGCGAGTCCGTCTCGCTAACTTGTTTGCCTTCCGCAGGGCCCTCGGCCATCCCGTCCTCTCGCGGGTGCCTGCGAGGAGACGGGATGGTTATTCCGTCCCTTCACCACCTCCCTTTCGCCCAGGACTCAGTGCAAGCAGCCACAACCATTTCCCACCCCCCACGTGTCAATGAGGGAGAGTGGCCCAGAGCCGCCCGAATGTTTTAGACAGGCAAGCGTGATAAGGAGGATCCCAGGACCTTGTGTTGTCTCCTGGCCCGCAGAGAGGTCTCACCTCCCACTCAGTTCCCGAAGAGGCCAGGAGGAATGGCCAGAGGGACCTTCATGACACAACGATGAGTAAGGAATTGCAGGATGGATGGGGTCTGGGGATAAGTAAAGCTTTTTCTGATCCACGTAATGTCAGGGTCCGATTCAGGCTTCCCTGCAAGTGATGCTCCGTAGCCCTCCCTGGAGCCCCTGGGGAGGCATCGGAGCAAGCCGCATTGCTGCAGGGGGGGGTTCACCGAGGTCTAGCAGAGCTGCCGGCTCATTCGGCCACGCTTTCCTTGTTAAAAATAAGACTTTGCAACCATTTAAATAAAGAGCAAGACATGACCTTGGAAGTTGAAAGAGTTTGTGAAGTCAGCTCTTCCTTGCTAAGAACGGTGGACTCTGGAAAAACGATTAGTTAATACATACGAATGCACGGAGGGGACTTTAATGCCTGGATGGTGACTGCAGTTAGCAGCAAGGGAAGCACAGAGAGACCCTTTCAGACACTGCGGGAGAGGTCGAAATCAAAACTGGTCTCATCATCCCTCAGCCATGGAGTTGTTGAGCACAAGATAGGCCAAGGCTTTTGGCAAGGTAAAAAACTGACTTCCGATTTTAAGATTCAAAAAAGCTGCCCCTTGGGGGGATCCATCTGAGAAAGACAAACTTCTTCAGTCCATGTTTCGGTTTGAATGCTCTGCCAAGGGCTCAGCCATCTCCTCCCTAACATATTTGTGCAGAGGAGAAGTTCTCTTGGCCCAGAAGGAGCAGATTGCAAATTCGCAGCTATTGCTGCTTATGCCAATGGCAGAATCCACTTGGGAGCAGAATTATTTCAATGAGCAGGGACTTGAGTTCACTGTTCAAGTGTGGCTGATGTTTTGGAGAGCGTGAGACACCAGCTTGCACTGTATTATGGTCTACCTCGAGTTAAAACTGATGCCTTTTTGAACAATGTAATAAACTCCGGTGTAATCAAAGTTCAGAGTCAGTCAGTTTCCCTCTTTCCTACTGTCAAATATTGTCAAAAGACGAACAATACCCCGGTGGGTTGTATTTTTACTGCATTTTTTTCTGGGACTAAGGCATCACAGAATGTGTTTTTTCTCTTGATTTACAGACTCAATCAATGCGAAAATTCTAGCAAAAGAAGAAAAACACTCAAAATTAACTAATTTGGGGACTCTAAAATTGTGCTCTTGTGAATATTTTTTTTCCCAGAACAATGTGCTTGCCAGAAAAGAAATATAATGGAACCAGATAGCCAGACAGCCTAAATCATCAGCTCACATTCGTTCAGATAAATTGTTTGGGAATCAGATACTTCTGTTTAGAAATAGTTCTCAGATACAGCAATTTCTACAAGTTTATTACCTGTAGTTACTTTGGCCAAACCATAAGTTACTTACATTGAGTGGCATGCCAAATACGGTGCAAGGTTTACGTGTTCTCTCCAGATGCTGCAGGCATAGCTGGTAGGGACAGCTGGAAGGGCTTTTCCGTAAGTGTTCTTAGCCTGACAGACTGACAGTTGTTCACCATCAGCTGATAAGCACCTGCTTATCTCCTTCTAAGGCCAGTGGCTGGTATTCTTCACCTAAGAAGGGCTGCCAGAGCCATTTCCCCACCCCTCAGGACACAGTTTCATCCCACAACAGCAAACTTCAAGCATTTTTTCTACTGACTGTAGACCTGCTTTTCCAGAGGCCCTGCCCACCTTCAGCTTCAGGATCTGTTTCCATTCCACTTCTGTATTAGCCTTTTGTTCGAACTGTTTGACTTCGCCTTTGTCTGGGCCTTACGTAGTGATCTAGTGGCAAATTAGAGTGTCTCACCTTGTCCGTACAGTGCTGCAGACCGTGCCATGGAACGTGCATTTCCCCTCAGCTGTGCTGCTGGCATGAAAGCTGTACTAGACTGGTTGGCCCCTGTTAAGGTTCCCTGCAGGTTCCCCATTACACTGCTGTATGTAACTTCTCCTACAGAGAAATTAAAAACGGTGAAAATAACAACAGGGCCCCAATGGCATAAATCTGTGAAAATCCACTGACTTAGCTGGACTTTATTATATTCACTTGTGTGAAAAGTGCATCTGGACCAGCAGTTTAAGGTTATTCAGTAAATCTGTGTAAGTCTTCTGCCAAAGTTACGTCCTTTCATGTCTTCATGGCAAGAACAGAGACACCGTTGTCAGATTTAACTTGGTAGGCCTTTTGACCTACCAATACGAGGAATGATGGTGGACACATTTCAGCTCTGCCCATTCTAAATGGTTATGTATATATATATATTTCTATATACACCGAAACTCTGAAAAAAACCCACAGCTTGATAGGTCTGTGAAGGGCAGGCAGGCAGGTGGTTGAAGGCAAGTGTTGGAGTCCAAATGCCTGCTTTTATTTGCTGGCCTAAAGAGTTATGTTCCCAAAAACGTGGGCTGTTTCAGAATTCAGCACCAGGGCAAGCCTATCTAATCAATAGTTAATCTGCTGCTAAAGAGAGATGGAGGAAAAACAAGTTAAAAGAGCATGAACTGTTCGGTTGAAAAAGGACGTGGGCATTATCTGGTTCATTTTCTAAAATCAAAGGAAGCTTCGGTCTTCCATGCCGTCTGGGTTTAATTACCTACCCTTGTTATCTCTCTGTGCCTGTATTTGATAGAAGTAGAAACTTGGTATCCATCTGCTGCATCCACATTGCTGGTTGCAAGACCAGGTATTAAGGATAACGCCAGGTAGAACACCGTTTGTCAGGAGTTGTTAATTGTCGCAGTCCATGGAGCTTCTAACATTTCAGTTCGGCTTCCAGTAAATGCTTCTACACCACGAAAGATTGCTCTGAGTGTACAGGGCATTTTTTATGGCTTGGTTGGTTTACTGAGGGCTTAGTCATGTAGCTCCATTTGATTTTAATGGGAAGCGCACGGCTAAATTCCACTGCTTTGTAAGGTATCTTTTACAAATGCTTGGAAAAACAAGGCTATTATCTCTAAGTGGCTTTCACAAATGGAGGTGGGGTCTTCTCGGCTACATGCTGCAGTTGCATTAATGCAACCACAGATTTTAATGAACACGGCAGTTCGCTCACGAGCCCTCTGAACAATGATGTCGTTGAGTTTCTGTTGCAGCCCTTTGCGATGGGAGCCTGCCGGGAGCCAGGAGTGACTGTGCTAATTGCCATCAGTACATATGCGGGTTGCAGTTTGTCTGGCGATTCAGTTTTCTATGGCTGCTGTGATGCCCACATACAGCTTTTGGCTCCTCTTACCTGGTGAAATGCACTTTGAGATGATTTGAGAGCTAGGGCAGATGTTGGAAAAGCAGAAGTTTTACTTCTGTGGGGACCAACCATTGGTTTTGATTTGAAAGAAAGGAGCCCTTGCCTCCCTGGGACAATTTGGTTGGGCCAGTCAATGGCAGAGCATACCATGCTTTTGCCACCTATTTCTTTCTCACTTCCTTCCCAGCCATTGGGTCATATCTGTAGTAGCGGTTGTAGTAAAGCATATTTTATTTCCAAATTCAGTACTAGTGTAATACCTACAACTGGGCTAAAAGGAAAAAGTTTGTGTGAATGTGAGGAAAAAAAACCTAGGATGGCTTCTTTCTCTGTAATTCAGTCCCAGCTCCTGGTCAGGGTTTGTACCCACTTCCCACAGAGCCGTGTGGGGTTTAGGCAGTGCCTCTGCCCATGTAGGGCTGCCTGCCTCGGAGCTGGGCTGTGACGTGCCCACGAGGAGCTGCCAGGGTCTGCTCTTTGCTGCCCTGCGCCAACGGGTGAGCACAATGGGAGGATGAGTCGGAGATGTTCAGGCAGGCGGTAGGCTTAAAACTTGGGCAGCCTGAAGAAGTGAGCTGTGCCCTTTTCAGGGATGCAGTAATTTACGTCCCTCCAGGAGCAGGAGGGAAGCAGAGAATGAGTGGTGGCTTACTGAATTTCAATTAGGTCTCCTCTTAGAGGCTCATAACCTTTGTGTCTTCCTACATACAAGGTTCTGTCTCAAGGCACACTCTAGTCCTAAGGAAACAAAAGACAGCAACCTTCTGAAAGCCTGACGTTAGCAAAGGTACTTCATCTTCCATTTCTTGATGTCAGCCGTCGTATCCATTTGGTGAGGATAATCAACTGGACGTCAGCAGTCGGTAGTTGCCAAGTCCACTGAAGGGGTAGACCCACAAAGAGAGTGTCTAATCTGCAGGACAGTCAACGATGGGACCTGTCTGGTTGCTCTGCGTTATGTCTGCATGGAGGAGTAATGCTGGATCTGGGCTTGCCATGGGCTGACAAGCAGAGCAATACGGTTTCTGTAATCCCAGCCAGACTTCCAGGGAAGTTGTGCCGGGACTGCTCTGGGCAGTCCATGGCGGTTCTCGGTCTGCCGGGGGCGGAACCACCGTTTCTTTCCCATCCTGGACGTCCATTGAGGAGCCTCTGGTTTGGTTTCGAGATCTCAGGTGCCAGCTGAGGAAAGGGGAGGTTAGGTCTTCAGTGTGGACTTATAAAAGACACATTCCATATGTCTCACCAGTCAAGAGTTAGAGGAAGGCTTTTTCCCAGCTTTTCCAGAAATATTCACCCTTTTCTTTGGTTAGAGCATGGGAAACTGGAACCCCAAAGGGATATTGCTATGAAGTCTGAAAATGCAGATTTGTCTTTGAAGTCCTAATATATCTCAGGTTTGGTAGGATCTACCACATTTATAAAGAATTCAGGCTTTGGTGAAAAAAAGAGTGCCATTTTGGAAAGCACTGGGGGATTTTTCAGCATGACAGATGCTACTGTGTAAGTAAGTGTGAGACTGTTATCTCCTTATATGTGGGGGTAGCTGTCTTATAAAAAGGTATTTTGACGTACCAAGTCACTGCAATAAAGTGGAGTGTGCAGACACAATACTTGACTGCCCCCACATGCATATTTCACCTTTATTAAATCTTATTACCGTTAAAATCTTAACTATTCTTTTCTAGCACAAACACTCTGTGCACGTAAGAACACATGCGACAGCAAGTAAGCCTTTTAGCGCACTATTAATCATCAAACCCAGGGATTAGTAAGAAACACATTTGCATTTTATCTCTAATTTTTCCTTTTTTTCTTCCTTTTTTTCCTTGCAGGCACAGCTGTCTCAGGCTTTAAATGGTGTTTCAGATAAAGCAAAGGAAGCTAAAGAATTTTTGGTTCAGCTGAAAAATTTATTGCAGCAGATCCAGGTAACTGTAGAATATTAGCTGTTTTGATAATACAGTAATCAATAGAACTGAGTGAATAATTTATTTGATGACTTTGTCTCCTCTGCTATTCTCATCTTTCCTGGAATCATCTAACCTTTCTTGAATGGATTTGCTAGGCAAAATTATTCATCAAATAATGCCTGCAAGCCCCTCTGAGCTTCTAGATTGTTTGCTGTTTATTGCAAGAAGCTGATACTCAATACTGGACATCTGAGCTGTGTTGATTAGTATTTGATTGAATCCATTGGTCATGCTTCTGGGCTCCTTTCTGACTGCAATTGCTTGAATTGGGCACTTAGGATAAGTCCTCATTTTAACACATTAGAATTTTACTACTTGTTTTTCATCTTACATTTGCTAAAAATGTACTCGTTTCTGGACAAAATCCAGTCAACCTGCTTATTAGAGTATTTGTAGAAAGTCAAAAAAAAGAAGAAATAACAAACAAACGCTGCTAAATCAATGTGGTCATTTATGGAAGCAGAAGATACTTTCATGCCTATAATTGCCCAGCTTTAATAGTCAGAAAAGGGCTCACGGCGAGTGCTGTAATTGAGGGCACAAACCCGAAACAAACCAAGTCCCATTTTCAACCAAATTTAGACTCGTCGGTGCTGGAGGTCAGATGATCCTCAACGTCCTTTTCATCCTGCAGAGTGTGGCTGGAAATGTGCCGCCTCAGTTTGAGCTGCACAGTGCCTGGGAGGGGACACTTGTTATCCGCAGCAGTGGTGCTCTGCGGCGGTGGGCTTTCTGTGGGTTATGCATCAGCTCCTCTACGATACGCCCGCTCTGCTGCTTGCTCATCTTCCATCCACAAGCAAGTCCTGTGCCTGTTAGTAACAGAAAGCCAAAGCAGAAGTTCAAAAATCTGTATTTAGTTTAGAATATAATAATTAAAATACTCCACTTAACACTCCAGGTGATGAATTGGTATCACAAATGCTGCCCCAGCTCTCAGGCTGCCCCCGGGCAGCGTCACTCCCCACCCTCACAGCCTTCTGTGGCCACGTGGCGAAGGGAACAAGCCAAGACTGAGAAACTGGTAAAAAAAAAAGCACATCTAACTGAAAGAAACCAGTGTGAAGCCACCTACCAGCACCTGTCACGTGCTGTGTTTTGGACACAGTGTGCGGTTTCTCTCAGGTGACTTTACCTATTTAAAAGATGTAGCTCGTCTAACCTGGTCATTTAGGCTCCTTTCCTTGTTCAAGGACAAGAGGGGCCTCTAGAGAGCAATTCTTCTTATGGGTGTGAACAGCTATTTTAGGATGGGATAACTCATCCAAAACAGTAGTCTATCACCAATCTTTTCTTGAGTCACCTAGCTCCATTAAATATGTAGTTTTCCCTCCTGAAACCTAAAGGTGGCCCATTACAACTATTTATGACTATGCTGTCAAATCCTTTAATGTGTTTCAAAAAAATCACTGCCAAATTGCTCTGCATAAGGGAACTGCTACAGTTAGATCAAAAGACCAAGCCATTTATTTGATGCTGCTCATTGCTTAAAATGCTAGAGGAGAACTCGGAAGAGGAAATTGTATCCAGCAGTCACCCTCTAACATTCAGGCACGTCTGGGCGCAAAGCTGAATCTGACCCTCACAGGTTGAGCCAGTCTCCATCATGAGTCTGAGTGAGGACATCAAATCTCAGCAAACCAGAACAGCAGGACTAATCTGCTCCATGTGTATTCCTAAGTAAAAGTAGAAGGCTGGGGCACAGCTCTGAGATGATCACCTCCACACCTGAACCTTTAATGAGCTCCCTGGCGTGGTTTTCTCCCATGACAAATTGCACTCTTCCCAGGTGATGCTCAAGGAGCATTTGATGATAGCACATACCAAGGAATACTCCTGGTAGGCAGGTTTGGTACAGCCATGCTGTTTGAGGGAGAAGGGTTTAGATGTGCCGTGAGCTGGTCTGTGCTTTTTGGCATCTGGACCGAAAAACCAGTTCTTGGACTGTTTTTTTGGGGGAATAGATGTAGCCTTCATGCGCAGATTTATACCCAGAACCATGTATCTCAGAGCAGATTATTTCTAGTAGAAGTCTTACGGTGATTGCCACACACACATACAGACATTTACCCCTCAGCAAAAATGTCTTTAAAATGTACGTTTACACAAAGGACTGAGCAACACGTACATTTTATTATCCTGTCTCAATGCACAGCAGACCAGACAGCCATCTGCACTCTTTGTCTCCTCTCTGAGTTTGCCAGAGCTACCAGGAGCTTGCTTTTCTCTAGCCTGGGGCACTTCGCAAACTCATAATCTACTTTTCTTTTCCCTGCTTTGCAGATCTGTTGTTTCCCCCTCTTTTTTCCTTCCCTTCTCCTTTCTGAGGTCACTTTTAAATCTCTTGGTCTCTTCTTTTTGGAACCTGCCTGTTCCTCATTGCCCCTGTTGCTTCCTTGCTCCTTCTTGTTGCTGTCATTATCTGATTTTCACATTTTGCCATCTGCTGTAACAATTTCATCCTTTCGCACTTGAAAGAGGCATATCGCCAAACACCCTGTTTGACACGTGAACAGAAAATGAGGAGAGAAATGATGCACTACAGCCATCGACTGATTCAGGCTCTCTACACAAACCAGCCCTTCGAGAGTAGCTGGATGGAAACGGGCTTAAGGGGGACTCGGGTGTGATATAAGCCGAGGAGGGAGAGATGCAAACAGGAAGAGTCTAAGACAAACCTGTGACGAGTAACTGGGCTGTCTAGTGTCTGTCTCCGGCCTCGCATCTTGCTGGCAGGTCCAGGACTGTGGCAGGGGCCTCTCAGCTGGAGGACGGGATGTGTGGATCGCGGTGAGGGAAGGGGATACAGTGCTGAAAATTTTGCTCTCAAAAGAATGAGGACAAAGCAAACGAAAAACATAAACAAAAGAGCTAAGTGTTAGGAATGAGTTAGGGGCCTGTGATGGGTTACCACAGAGATGCTTCTCCTTCAGCACTTGTTTAAAATCTTCCCACATTTAATGCTAGCTTTTTTTTTTTTTTTTTCATTGGGGTATTTGGGAGGAAGGCTGACAGGACAACTGAACATCTCCTCGAAAGAGGAGCTTGAAAGCTTTCTCCTTCTTCTAGTGTCACAAGCAGAGGAAGTGAGGGAGGGCCTCCCTCCGAATGGGTGCTACAGCGTCGGTTCTACGGCCAGAGCAAGCCGTCCCCAGGAGAAGGGGAAGCTCGGGACCTTGTACTACCATCTGCCCTTTTTCCTACAGCTGCATGGGATTCTGTGGTAGCATGGTTTGTCCTACCCCGTTAGTAGGACAGGGGTTTATGTAATGCAAGTGATACCCAGGCTCTGCGCAAGGCTTGGTGTTGCATACCTCAGATGCTGGCCTTTGCCTAGCAGAGAGTTTTACCACAATGCAAATAAAAAACTGCCATGTTTTTTTGCTTTTTTTTTTTTAAAGTTCATCAAATACATGTCTCCACTGCCAAGTGCTAGCTATTTTTAAAAAAGTACTTGATGCAATACACAAATCTCAGGGCTTTGTACCTGATTCATTTCCTTGTAATAAGCCTGTAGACCAGATTCTAGTCCATAATTCTGTTCTAATTGCCATGGTGTAGAGCCAGTGATTTCAAAGTTGCTGCAGTGGGATAATTAAACCAGAATGGGGCAGAATCCTCTTACGTATATGTATGCACTGTGTATGTTAGGTTTAGCTTTTACATTATGTTGTACTACATCTGTTGTCCGGAAAGTGCCAGTAAATCAAGGTTTTAAATAAGCCCATTTGTGGCACAGCACCTTTCTGTTTCGTTTTATAGCACGCAGCTATTACTGGCACAGCTATAATGAAATCAGAAAGGCAACAGAAATGCCCAGGTCTTGAAAGGAAATCTTTTCTGAATAGAAAAACAGGTAAGAATGAGCAATAGCTTAAGCTGTAAAGTATGCTTTCTTTGATGAGTATGACTCTCACCTTCTAGGAGAACGGGTTGGATTATGAAGCCTGCCTTGTCGCTCAGTGTGATGCCTTGGTTGATGCGTTAACACGGCAGAAGGCAAAACTGCTCACAAAGGTGACCAAAGAACGTGAGCACAAGCTGAAGGTGAGCACAGCTCTTATCAGCTGGGCATGGCTGCTGCTGGTACCTGGTGTTACTGTGCGTTTTGTCAAGTCCCCAGCCCTTTATACCATGAATATTCCTCGTGACCAAATCCTGAAGTCCTTTTGCAGGTTCCAGTTCAGCAGTTTAGTGGAACTGCGCTTATACACTTAAAATGAGGCATATACTTCAGCAGTTTGTTGAATCGGGCCACCAGCCTTTGTTTATCTGATGGTTTGGGGCTGTCTTTTCAGAGGTGCTTATCAGTGAAACCTGTGTGTGGTTTGGATTCTGGGACCTTCTGCCCCAGTAAAAGGTTGGGATTTTAGTGTCTTCAAACCTTTGAAATTCAGGCAAGCCACCTCCAGAAATCCACGTGCCACTCAAAAGATACTAAAGTAATGCAGTAAAGGAGGGTGGGGAGAAGAAAGCTCTAAATGGTTGAACAAAGTGGCAGTCAAGAAATGTTTAAATAGACACATTTCTTGAAATGTTGAACTGCTCATGTGATTTTGAGATATTGTAGTGCCAGTAACATTAATAGTATCTAAGACAGAAGGAAAAATTGAAGTGAAATATCTAAGATTGCAAACAGTGAATAAAATCTACCTGAGATCAGCATTTAGACCCCCCAGCCATGCTTAACAAGAACCAACACTTAGGACATAACTGCTAACAGCACAGCTAATCCTGCAGTTTATTCCTGTTAGGCTGTTGTACCTCAGGACTTTTGCTATCAGCCACAGTGCTATTTGGCCTAGTCTACAGCCATGTGGCAGCAGAATCAAGTCCAGAATCTGGAAAAACGAGATGCAGCTTTTTTATTTCTTAATCCCAGCAATGCGTTCTTAAGCAGAGCAGGATCAATGGTGAGTTGTGAAGAGAACGGTAGAGTATAATCTGCAAGAAACCATTCCTGCAGTTATCCTCTATAATATTTGCCTTTTAAAGTGAAGGATTTTTTAAAAGCTCAGATTTTAGTGAAAGTGTGATTGTAAATGTGAATACGGCAAATGCAGAAACATGTTCTGTGCTCTTTCTGCCCCAAGCAATCCTGATCTTTGAGCAATTAATCTGCTCTGAAAATTGAGATTCCCCGTGCACAACATTTTGCCAAGCTAATTATCGGTATTTACAATACAGAGCAAGTGAGTGTAGCTGATGGAGATATGGCAATGGCCATATGGCAGCTAAATTAAGCATAGCTTTAACACACTCTTCCATTTGTTGTCTCTTCTGAAATAATCTTACACAATTCACTGTAAGATGAGGCAATCTTCAGAGCTGTACTGATGCTTGTTTTCCAGGTTGTTTGGGACCAGATAAATCACTGTACACTGAAGCTACGCCAGTCAACAGGGCTTATGGAGTACTGCCTAGAAGTTATCAAAGAAAATGATCCCTCTGGGTTTTTACAGGTATTTTTCTTTCCAGTGTTCTGGGGGAAAAAAAAGACAAGACGTCAAAGTTAAATCTAAAACCGGGTGGCTTTGCTATTTAGCTTCTCCCACCTCCGAGGAGGGTTCACCTTACCTCCTGTTAGTACTGTCTAAAATCTCAGATAGCCTGGTGGCTGCGTGAATGTCCCAGCGAAGGGATGGCTGTGAACAGCCGCACTCTGACCGAGGTGTGGAGGTAGCGGTCGCACCACTTCCCTGACTGCTGATGTCTTGCCAGCCCTTCCTTCTGGGCCGAAAGAGAGGTGCTATGCAGTTAATGGTAACTTTCTGCAGAATTGTATTCTCATCTGAGAAGCCCAACAGAGGGCCTCACAAAGCTCTCTGGTCAATTTGGAAAGGTCTGAGACTCAGCAGAGCAGTACTTCTCCCCCTCTTTGCTTTTCACCTTTGCATTATTCTTTGCCATGTGAAAGAGTCCTTTCTGCATCTCCCCTGTGAGGAAATCCAGCCTTTAGAGCTTGCGTGTAGCTTTGCATCACTGGGGTTGTTGCACCTCGCAGGGCTACAAGACATGTCTCGTAGCTGGAGGATCCAGGTACCCTGTCTTTGGAAAATATGGCCTAGCCAGCAATTGCCTTAATTTGCAGGATATTGTTTCTTAGGTACAAGCAGTGAAAGTGTCTATTGATGAGGTAAAACATAAGAGTTTTACTATCCAATTAATTCTTTTGCCTAATTAATCCCATTATTTTTATTAATTATTTTATTTTGCCCTCTTAGTTTTGTTGCCTTATTAATTGCCTAAGAAGAAAAGCACATCAAACAAAATGATCTGCACGTGGCTGTCAGCTGAACAGGGCACACTGCACACACAAATGCATGAGTGTCAGGGGGCTGTCACAGCATCCCTAAAAACCAGGATAAGAATTAGCCAACTTAAATCTATTAGCACTCCAGATTGATTGCTACTATCATGTCTGGTCTCAAGCAAGAGTGGGGAACGTGTGGTGTATATTAATCTCAAGACTACACAGATTTTATCAGGCTGTCGGTTGGATACTGCAGGACAAATGAAAGCTTTCAGTCTTATCTACACACTACCTAGATACATGCTTCGTTTTCATTTCAGCTTGCTTTTAATAGAATCATAGAATGGTTTGGGTTGGAAGGGACCTTAAAGATCATCTAGTTCCAACCCCCAACTAGATCATCTAGTTCCTGTAACCTTTGTGGCTTCAGAGATCCGAATGGCAGCTTCACTGAACTCAGGGACAGTTGAGTTCATTGATTTCCATCCACAGAGCCAGGATTGCACTTTCAGAAGAGTCCATTGCGATCATCTTAGTCTGACTTTTGGCCGAATTGTCTGTGGGCTGAGCTAGAGCAACGCTTTAAAAATGAAATTCGGTTCTGATGTAACAATAGAAAATCCATCATATTCTTCAAAAATCTGACAACTTAGCACCCTCACTGTGAGAAATATACACCTTTCTTCCCATTTGATTTTTTTATTCCTTTCGGCTTTCATCCACTGAATCACGTCTGCTGAATGGAGAGATGCTCTAACATTTAAGCCTCTCTTTGTGCAACTGCTTTTTAAACAGGAGAGCAAAACCAGACTGTGCGGGTCAGAGAACAGAGTGCAGAAGTATATGTGGCATTCAGAGGCATGATATGTAACATCATCTTAACAGGCTTTATAAATGCAATTTTTACTTTCCTACCCTAGGATGAGATTTGTTTTGAAAAGACAGAATGAAAGGATGCAACATAAATGGACCTTACCCCAGAACTACCAGATCCCATCTCAGCTGTTGTGCTGTCATTTTCCTGCTTTCTTTGTGCTGTATCTCACAGGCATTCTGTCACTTTTAATGTGTGCATCTGCCATTTCATTATAAGCCTGATACTCTCTTTCAGATTTCGGATGCTTTAATCAAGCGCGTTCAGGTATCTCAGGAACAGTGGGTCAAAGGAGCCTTGGAGCCAAAAGTGTCTGCTGAGTTTGACTTGACTCTGGATAGCGAACCTTTACTGCAGTCGATTCACCAGCTGGACTTTATTCAGATGAAATGTAGGGGTGAGCTTTTATGATTTTCTTTTTTCTGTTTTTCATGCATGTGTTGAAACAGTGCTGGGAGGGATGGGGGCACGGAGGGAGGAAAGAGGAATGACTTGAAATTGCTGGATAGTTTTAAAAGGTTTTCAAGCAAATTCAGAATACTGGGTGTTTCCTAGAAAGGTGTGCTCACTTCACATGCAGTGACCTGAAAAAGCTCAGACAGAGATACCAGGTGCAGTTAAAGATTTGAAAAGATAAATTCTTCAGAGTAGGGCTAACTATCAGCTTTGAAGATTAAAAAGACATTAGCTGCATGAAACTTTATGCCATTTTATGGCATTCCTGGATTTAACATGGCTAATTCAAAATACCAGTTACCCCTATCTTGTCAGGAACAGCTGAAGTAGTAAATAAATACTTACACGCATACACATATGCTTGAATAGGGGAAAAAAAAAAAAACAGCTTTGACTTATATCTGGACTGTGCTGTGAACAGTGCCCAGCTTAAAAAAAAATCATGAGGCAGAGATTCACAAGGGGAAAGGAGTTCCATGGCTATACCCTTCCTTGATTCCAGGCATCTGAATGATTCCAAGGGACACACTAAAGGGAAGGGAGCTTAAAAAAAGTATTTAAAAGCAGAAGCTGATGAACAGTAGATGCCACTGGCAAAAAAAATATTAACATCATGCGCTTGCAATGAGCTTGGTTTATATGGAGCAGGATGAGAACTGCATCAGAATTAGATAGTTCCTAGACTGGCTAGATTTGAAGGCCATTGTGGTCCCTGGGAATGATGGATGCCATTAGCTTCCCTCAGTGGTGATTCAAGCCTTAATTGTACATGTGGGTGACAGGGTAGAGGCTGCCAGAAGTCAATGAACAAGTGAAGGATAATGGCGTTGTGATGTCAGATCTGCTTTTTTCTGACTCCAAGCAAGCATAAAGATTTCTGTTTGGTTTATCTGTTCTTTCTGGGCCTAATTCTGAACCTAAGAGACCCAAGATGAAGTAGTTAGGGTGGATAATTTGGCAGGTAGATACGTGGAGAAACAATGGATAAACAGTTAAAGGCTAAAGTCTGCTCACCAAGAGTGGTTTGCATCTTGGCATAAATGGGCTGTGTTAAAGTTACTCAAAAAACACCTGTGAACTGCTCCTTTGAAATGTTGACAGCCAGGAAAGTGGAGTCAGGGAGAAAAAGTACCACTGATAAAACTTCTCTGAATACTGTCTGTACTTGTCTTTTATATTTAATGCTAGCCATACTTCTTGCTAAATATATTTAATACTAATCTTCCACCACTCTCCTTCCCAAACCATTTCCAAAAATTTAGTTAAACAATCCACTTAGATTGCTAATTAACCACAGGTCACTTGAGGTGAGAGCAGCTTCGGTATTTGGCTTTTGGACATTCATCTGGCTTTAAGGTTGAAGACATAGGAGACTTTAATTGAGCCAGATTCACTGGAGCTTTACAAATGATAGTGCTGTCTGCTACGCTCTCATTTATCATACGATCACAGTGAAGCTCTGGTACTGAGCGAAATACAGTCTGAAGAGCAGAGAAGACGACAGGATTGCTTCTGCCCAAACCTGCACAGAGCTTTCGAACACCCTCGGGCTTTGCTCTCCAGAGGCACCTTAACAGTTAGCCCTCAGGAAAGGCTTTTGCTTGAGCTCTCTTGGCCTTGACCAGGGACTACGTGTTGCACGTCCCATCAGGTTGGTCAGCACAGCTGGCGTGACCACGTACACACCATGCAAGGAGTGGTGGAAATGGCATTAACCTGGCCAGCATTCCTGAAGGTGCGTAAAGGACGGCATTATTCCCCCTTGTGCCTCTGTGCCCAAGCAGAACAAACTACCGACTGGTCCCAAGCTAACATTCGTAGGTACTGAGGATTGTTTAGTATATAGAGGTGATTTATATTTTTCAGTTTATGACAGTGAATCTATCTGCATTTAAACTGCTCAGTCTGACACTTTGGCATTTTTTTTCTGAAATTTTACCTCTATGACTTCAACCAGCTCTGCATTATCTTCTCATGCATAGTGGTCTTGCATCTAGAAATACAGATACCACAGAATAAGCAACTCAGCATTTCAGCAGCAAGCACCCAGACTTACTGGGACCATCACTTTGTTGACTGTGAGGAGAAGCTGGTGTTGCAGGGTGATGTTTTGCTATTTATCACCATCAGGACTTGCGTATTTCTGAGCCTCCAATTTCGCTAAGAAAAATCTATGTGTCTCTTCACATCTGCTCCTCTTCCTCCAATCCTACCTACCCCAGTGCACCAAAAGTCATCAGTCTTTGCCAAATGTTGGTGTTGAGGGGAGTGTTGCTAAGTCACTATACTGGTTGATCTGACAAGAGTACGTGCATTAAAGACATCAGAGATGATCAGTAAAGGGAGTTTTGGGGAAACTTAGAAGAATAGGGCCAGTGTGGCTTTTCCAATTGCAAGTTGCTTTGTTCCAAAAAGCTTTGCAGTGTAAGGTCTGTACTATTGTTATCGATGCTTAGTGCATGACTGAATTTCTATTTTTTTTTTTTTTCAAACTCTGGCCTCATTCAACCTCAGTGAGCTTGCATGGGTCATTTAGAGTGAAAGTATGCTTGTAAGTAAACATTGATTCACTGTGTCAGACAAAGAAGAATGAAAACGAGAACAAACCACATTTGCTTTGATGACTTGTTCATATACCTTACTGGTGGACTCTCTATAAGCCCATATCTAAAGCTCATCTCAAAAAATGAAGATCAGGGGGTGTTTTTTTCTTTTTATGGAAAGAAAAAGCAATTTGGTAACAAATTAAATGTGCAGAAATGTGATGGGTGCAGAAGTAATGCTTAAGCAGTCATGTTGACCAAAGGGTCTCACTGATAGCCCTTTGGCAAGAGTCCTATGCTCCCCAGGCTAGCTGACCTGCTGAGATACGTGCACAGCTCTAGTAATTGCTGGCATTTTGAGCTTTCCCAGATCCCTTTCCTCTGTCCATGTTTTCTTCTCTCTATTGCTTTTTCTGAGTGCCTCGGCACAAAATGCCTGTCCTCTGATGACTGGCTCAATGTGTGCATTACATTTCCTCAGTTCGAGATATGGGCACAGACAAATATGTGTTCCAGGTTTGTTTTGTCCAAACAGCTGGTACTGTCATGTAATCTTTGTTTATTGTAAAATGGAGATTAGGTACAAAATAGGAAAAAATATAGCTGCTCTCTACTTTTCTGTACCACCTCTGAATACTCACTCATATGCCCCTTCTCCTTGTCAGGAGTGACTCCTTCCCTCTTCTGCAAACCAGCCCATGAAGATTCCCCAGACACATCTCCTGCCACAGATCTTCTCTGCTTCTCCAGCCGTGAGCTCCATGGCCCTGATAACGAAAGAGTAACCGTTTCATCGTAGGCTTTATCCACCGTTCTCTCTGCTCTGCATCGTGGACCCAGGTCTTTGCCTGGGCTCTTTGCTTCTCTCTCGATAACACTGTTTGTAGGGCTTTTGCTTCAGCAGTGACTCAGGCTATTACAGGGCCATGCTGCAGTTTTGGAGGAGGTCAAAGTTGTCATGTTTCTGAGGGTCCCATTCTTTCGCTGCATTTAGTCCTTTAAAAATTAGTCTGGGAAGGTGGAGGGCATCATTGCACAACTTGCTTGTCAAGAGGACAAATGACAGACAACATCTTAGAGCAGCCCTACTCTACCCTGAGAGGAGATCAGCTGCGAGATACGTTGAGCAGTGCGGTTTTGAAACTGCTGAGTTGACATGAGGCATCAGTATCACATTTTTTAGCTAAGTGTGACCTGCGTGAAGTGCTTTTAAAATAGCAGGACGTCATTCAGACTCATTAATAGGTCTTGCTGTGCCAATGCAGTATCATTTCTCCCTTTATATTTTTAAACTTTTCCTTCAAAAACACTCTGGAGGACTTCAAGTTGAACAAGAAGTGGGACAGCACTGTAATTTAACATCTGAGTCTTCTTTTCTTTCTGACACTTAGCCTATATTTTTCTTTTCTTGGTCCTGGCCCATTGCTCTTCACTATGAAATATATCCCAGTGTCCCAATTACTCGACTCTCTTTGCACTTTCCTATGACTTTTACAACAAGCGTTCACCTTTTCTCCTCCCAGAAGGAATCTGAGATCAAGCCAAATCTCTGCCCGACCATGTCCAGGGGAGGAGGCAGGAGGGCAGGCACAAGTGAGTGTCCTCCAGCAAAGCTGCTCAGCTGCTTGGTGGGAGCTTCTTACCTCTCCTTCAGCTACTGTAGGTTGTGCAGTTCAGGCCACAGGCTGGCCTGAAGGGAGTAGGGAGGCTGATAAGGATTACTCAGAACAACTTCAATGTCCAGTGACACAGTAAAGAAGCCCAGACGCTTCCCCATAGTATGCGTGACTCTCACACGTAGGGCCAAAATTCACACGGCCCTGGGAAGTGGGAGCAACAGCACTTTACTGTATGAAAACATATTCTAATCCTAGATGGCATTCCTGTTTCCATAATTAAAAGGGACTTGTAAAACACTTACTCACCTCCCAAAATTCTGCTCTTTTTTTTTCAGCATTGTGCATTACGTGAACAGTCCCTGAAAGCCTCTCGTCAGTGTTCCTAGGAGATTTTTGCAGGGGGTTGGAGAGGTTAGCAATTTATTCAGAGGTGAGGGGGTGTTGTCTATTTTCCACTTGGTAAACTTCAAGAATTAGGTTTTCATCCAGTTTTGCCAGGGGGAGTCCCAGAAGTGGGGAGGACCCAGCAAATGCCTCCTGAGAGGCTTAACCAGTTTGCTAAAGTGGCAGGAGTGCGGGTGGCTGATACAGCCCTGTCTTCTCCTGGGCTCATCAATCGCTGGAAATACACAGGCTAACAAACACAGACAACACCCTGAACTTATAATGGTTCACTTAAAAAATCCCATTACCTCTGAATTCCTCGTTTTCAGGTTTTTGACTCTTGTAATGCCACATTTCTGTTATTTCTCCAGACACAGTGTCTCCTAGAGAAAAGTCTGAACTTTCCATGTGAAAAAACAAGCAGGTTTTTATTTATGACACCCTCTGAATCATCCTTAAATATCAAGGAATAGGAACAAGGCTTTTTTTTCTCTTTTCGCAGAAAAACCCTCAAGAGCTAATTTATAAAGCTCTTTTGTTTCAGACCACAGTCATTCTTCTGGGCTACCAACCATCCGCGTTCACTGTGCTGATGGATAATGCCAGTGGAAAGCCACGGTACCTTCTGCACTGTTTATCACAAGTGTGATGTTGACTTTTGTTTCACTTCCGAAGTGGGGGTGAAGCCTTAGCCCTGTCACACAGTAGTGTCCATTTTCCCACAGACTGCTTGGCACACAAAACGCAAACAGTCCTCTTTTATCCAGAGAGGTAAAATAGGACGAGAGGAACAGCTCAAGGGCTTAGCTTTCATGCAGACAGAGGAAAATAAACTAGAGGCTCAAAGCAGAGTAGATAGAAGAGCAAACTGACATTGTTAAGAGCTAAGTCAATGAATGCTCAGAGAACTCAGCTCCTTGTAAGACACAGTTGAGCTCTGCAGAAATGATCCTGAATGGTGAAATTTAGCCTTGGGCAGAAGACCAGGCGGGGTCTATGCATCACTTACACCCCACTTAACCTATGCGGTTTCAACACTGCGTAAGATACGTGCCAGATCTCTCCAAGAAGACTGAATTTTCACTTTATAATTTCCAGCAAAGAGTGAATGGTGAGAGTTTAGTTTTGTTTAGCAGAGAAGGTGTGGTGAAGGCCTCCTTCCCACAGAGGCATGGCTGAATGTATTCCTCTGTTTATTTTTATTTTTAAGATGCTGGTCAGGTCAACAGTCTCTTGGTATTTCTCCTGAGCGAGTCACTAAAAAGGCATGTTGGTAGATAACTTCGCACCCGTAATTTCTGAGAGGAGAGAGCCACAAGCAGCCTTTTACTGCCTGAACCAGAGGATTTAGATAAAATTTACAAATGGAACAGTTTTCTTCAGTAGTTTCTTTTGAGTATGGCTGCCATAAAGATAACATATCCAAGGTGGTTTTGGTGAAAAACTGGGGGTGGGGGGTGGTGTGGTGTGTTACATTAGATTTAAAAAAAAAATACTATTGTGAAGAATTGTTTTCCTGCTGTCAGTGGAGTTCAGGCTCTATCTTGCTGCGGTGCTGGGAGGAGTGGCTGCTCTGTTGGTTAATAACCCAGTTCTTCATTAAGGAGCTGAGCTTCCTGGCAGCACTGCGTCCTCCCCCATGCCACCCTGTGGCCTGAGACAGCCCCTGCCGTCCCTGCTCCCTCTCTCCTTTTGGGGACAGCGGGGGCCAAGTGCTCTAGCGTGAGAAAAAAACTCTTCCAGTCATTGACCCCTGGGAAGGAAACCAGACATGAGGTCCCCAGACCGTAGTTCTTACAAGGCACAAGAAGCATGTCCAGATATGTTGCTGTTCACATATTTCAGCCAAATGACTTGTCTAACTGAGTAACGACATTTTATTATATCATTTTTGCTGCCTTTCGCTTCAAGGGAGGAACGGACCCTCTCCCTAAGGCATCTTGACTCCCCTGCGAGGGGAGGGAGGTGAGCGGCCACCATGCTGCTCGTGGCACAGACTGATGGGGTAGGGCAGAGTGACACTAATCTGTACCCAGTTCCTTTCACAGTGCCACCCGTCCCATTACTGCAGCTGGAGAAGTGCTGCACCAGAAACAACAGTGTGACTTTGGCCTGGAGGATGCCACCTTTGAGCCACAACCCGGTGGAGGGTTATATCTTGGAGCTTGACGATGGAGACGGTGGCCAATTCCGAGTGAGAATTTCATTCAGCTTTTATTTGTGTTTCTTCGAATGTCGGTTCCCTCAGGATATGGATTTGGGTCTGTCCGAGGGTGGGGAGAGGGCGTGGGGAAGATACAGGTCGTCAAACATCCCCGATTCTGTCACGTGGATGTAGAAAGCAGTGCAGATGCTGCTTATTAAAAGGACCCCCCAGCTTGGGTAGGAAGTTCAGTTGAGGTTATTCTCAGGGCTCTGGCAAAGAGGGTCTTGAGGTACCCAAGCAGAAAAACCCATACTAGCCTACAGGAGCTGAAGGTGGTTCATTACACAAAACAGAGGTCTCTTTGAAGCCCCTACTCTCGTCTGTCCATAGCACCCCATTTCAATAGCTGAGATTCTTGGTCCAGAAATGCTACTCAAGTTTTCCTGGTTTTCTGAGTAAAAATGGGCTCCTGCATAAAAATACGGGATTTCTAAATCTTTTCTCTGGGCGTGGATGAGACCAGGCTGGTGGAAGCTTTCCGCAGACACGCTGCAATGGGGTTGGTAAGTATGGGTAGGCATCCTGACTGCTGTCCTTCGAGACCCTTGGGAGCATGCCGCAACTGCTTGCTCCTGGCTGCAGGTACAGGGTATTAGAGGCTCCTGTCCCTTCTCACCACATCCCAATAAACAAACCACGGAAATAATTCAATCAGCTTTCTGCCAACCATGGTCCTGCTGGAAGCTGTGGCCCTTCCTTCTCAGGCAGGCTTCATGCTCCTGTTGCTCCAGGACCAGGCTGGCCCAGTGCATTCCCTAGGGACTAGTGCCTTGAAAGCATCTGGAGATCACTGTGGAGTACAGTTGCTCTCTTCACAAATGGGAAGTTTTGCCAATAACATCTGATGGCATTTCTTCAGGAGCTGCAAAGTGCCTTCTCACTGGAAACCTAAAGATTTCTCAAGCTGAAAATGGCCTGGCATGGGTTCACCTAAGGAATTGCCTCGCTGTGCCAAACCGCTACACCCATAGCCAGTGAAGGCACCTGATTTGGACGCCCCTCAGATGAGACAGCAATACTGGCAGGGTATTTTGAAGAGGGCACTGTGTTTCTCCTCAGTTCCTTGGTCCAAGTCTTGTTTCACGTGGGTTTGAAGAGGTCGGTGTCCGGTACTGAATGTGGGAAAAGGAACCTTTGTGAACGGCTGCTGGGAGCTGCCGGTAGAGTTACTGTTAGTAGGTAAGAGTGTTATCAGTGCATGATGAATGAAGAGTTGGGAACAAGGTGTTATGAATTCCAGTGTCTTGGATAAACCTTTTCAAGTGCTATTCACATCTAAATAAATTCTTGTGAATAAACAAGATTTCAGGCTGGTGTGGGTCCAAGCCCATTTGTGGGTGGGGTTTGTAACTGGCAAAGGTTTTAGGGCTGCCAGCGCTGCCATGTCAAGATTTTGGATTGAAAAAGATACAAAACTATCTCAATCCTTAAAAATCTAGGGTGACAACTTTTCAGGGCAATGCTTTGCTTGCTGTGGTAGGAACACCCTCAGTTTTACCCATTGAAAGATAAACTTCAGGCTTCTCAGCAATGCCATTTCGGTAAGAGTTTGCTGACCCTTTTCATGAAGGATTATATATCTGAAAGCAATGACACTGACTGCACTTTATCAGTATTCAATGGGTGGATTTAAAGAACAGTTTTTGTCTCCCATCATAGCAGAGAGCATCAATCTGAATAAGCACAAGCAGTGAACAGTGATAAAAATATGAAGTGGATTAGAAAATGTGAGAGCTGTCTTACAAATAGAACTTTTTTTGCACAGACAGTGTATTTTTTAACATGGAGATAAATTAAGCTATTCTATTAAAACTCTTCTTTCTCTCCATGAAAGATTGTCAGCTAACTCAGGACCCGAGAGATTTTGTTATTTGTGGCCTGCTGTAAACCTAGGTAATCCCTTTCTTACTCGTCACATACTTAATTCTCTTTAGGTTCATATCAAAGAACCTTAATCAACAGGACTGCTCTTAGGCATATATCTAAGTGTCTTAACTGAACTGGGGCCTGAGTGGTCTGCTTAGTCACAGCCTTAAGCTCTTTAGGGTCTTTGCTACCATAAACGTATGGATTTCACAGAATCGGAGAAATTGGAGGTGGAAAGGAATTGTGGCTTTCAACCCGCTGCCAAGACAGGATTTTCTTCTTTTCTGTCCTTTTTTGTTCAGTTTTCCAACAGACACGAGGTTTCCAGGCTTCTTTCAGTTCATCATAGACTGTATAATCTGACTTATCCTCTTCATTAGTCTGCCTAGATGTTCCTCCTCCCGAAATATTTCACATTATACAAGTGCGTGCTGTTCAATCAATCTTTGCAGACTTTTATGATGTCTCTGTTGTCTAGTTGCTGTTTCATCATATGAGCCTAATCTTTAGGAGATCAGTTTCTTCTGGCTCTGTGTTTGCAGGTTTCAAAATTGTATTTTAACACAGGCACGAGACAGCCTTTCCAAAAGAATAAAACTGAGCTTACTTGATTTTTTTATTTTTCCACACCCCTCCTTTTTTGGCCCTGTGTAAACATAAGAATAGCCACGGTGGGTCAGGCACTGGGACTACTCTCCAAAATAGTGTTTTGGAGGAGATATTTAGGGAAAGAGGATAAAAATTAAGGTCTTTCTGTGTTGCCCTTTATTGCTGTACCCTTCCAGCTTCATCTTCACCTTAGTGTCTCCGCTGCTAACCATCCTTGATGTCTCCACTGCTGTGGCTGGCCCCGTTGTAACAGCATAACTGCTACATCCTGGGAAGCAGTGAGAAGCTGTTCACTTGTGGCTTATATTTAGAAGTCTTACCATCTGATCACAAGGCACAGAGAAACAGTTAAACTATGTCCCTCTTTCNNNNTTGGAATGTTTAGGAAGTGTATGTTGGCAAGGAGACTCTTTGCACCATCGATGGCCTTCATTTCAACAGTACCTATAACGCAAGAGTCAAAGCTTTCAACTCATCGGGGGTTGGTCCTTACAGCAAGACAGTTATTTTACAGACATCAGATGGTGAGTTGGGTTTTTGCCAGTTTCTAAGTGAAAAGCTGTAGGTCTCAGTGGCAGGACACTTGCATCCCTTTATACCCACTAATACCTTTGGCACTTGCTGGCATGGAGATTTTGGATCATCTGAGTGGAGAGGCCGGGAACTGCATGTGCATAGGGACAGAGCTCTCCTCCTAGCACTTTTGGGGATTTTCCATTATCAGTGACACTTCAGGTTTCAAATCAATTTTATTTGGCTGTAGAAGTTTAAGGTCTAACTAAGATTCTTATTTGCTTTAGCGTACAGAAGCAGTTATGCAACACACAGGATATTTTTGCACCACTCTGTCTCCACTTCTCCATATATCTTTGGAATTTGCCTTTTTCTTCACTACTGCTTCAATTTCACAGCAAGGTTTGATAACACAGAGATGGGAATTCATGCTTGTTCCTTTGTAATTACACTTGACATCCATATGGGCCTTAGAAGAAGTTCATCTTCGTTAATGATATTGTAATGAATCAAGAAGCGCATGCTATTATCACTTCCACTTTTATGCTGTGTTGCCAAAATAGGCCAGTGTAAAATATTTATACTTTAAGAGCTTTTTCTGTTTGGTTTTTTTTTTTCCTTTTTTTTCTTCCTTTGATAAACTAGTGAAGTCAGTCCTAACCAGCACAGACACAGTGGAACTCCATTTCCATTGAAGGTGATCCTGAACCAATTCACCCATGTAAGCAGTTTCCATATCACGGAGAAGCCTTTGACTCTTCAGTGACTTTCTTGTTACTGTGTGAGAACGAAAGTTAGCAGCTTACGTTCAGAGGAACAAGCATAGATAATACAAGGCATTTCTGAGCTGAAAAAGAGCAGGTACAAAGCAATCTTGTGTAGCTGCCTACAGTAACAAGGAAAGATTGTCTTTATTACCTGAAAGTGCAGCGGGGTCTTTAGGAAGGCAGAATCTCATTCTCCTGATGGAAGTAAAGCAGACGACACTTGAACACAGCCCTTTCTGCCATAAATCTGCCTTTCCCTTTCCCCTTCCACAGTGGCGTGGTTCACCTTCGACCCCTCCTCAGCTCACAGAGACATAGTGCTGTCGAATGACAACCAGACTGCCACCTGCAACAGCTACGATGACCGAGTTGTTCTTGGCACAGCAGCCTTCTCCAAGGGCGTGCATTACTGGGAACTGCATGTGGACCGGTATGACAACCATCCGGATCCAGCCTTTGGTATTGCCAGGATTAACGTCGTCAAGGACATGATGCTAGGCAAGGACGACAAGGCATGGGCCATGTACGTTGACAACAACCGCAGCTGGTTCATGCATTGCAATTCTCACACCAATCGGTAAGCGCCACTTGCATGCTTTTCTCATTACTGATGGTTTTTTCTGCTTTGCCTCAGAGGAAGGGGTCTCAGCAAGCCATCTAGTCCATCTACCTGCTAAATGTAGTTATTTTATTACTTCTTAAAAATCACTAGTGACAGCGATTGCACCTTAGCAGTCTGTGTTGGTGTTTGTTATTCTCACTGTTAGCAGTTTTTTTCCTGAGATCTAGCCTAAATCCCTCCTGGTGTGATTTAAGCCCATTATTGCATGTCCCACCTATGGCATCAGCAGAGAGGAGTGCAACGCACGGGGATGCAGGACTTCTCTCTCATTGCTGGAGGAGCACAGAGGGGGAAAGGTGGTTGAGTCTCTTCCTTCGGAGGATTCTTGGCTGCAGGGTTGCACAGTAATTAGGCAAAGCACTGGTGGGTGCCTGTCCAAAATGCCAGTCCTGAAACTGATTAAGGGTAATGCTGTAGGTCATACCTAGGGTGATCTGGACACACGGGACTGTTTGGCAGTAAGGGCTAAGTGACAGCTTCCATCCAACTGAGCCATTGCACTGAATTGCTTTGAGAAGTGGTACAACCAGCTTACACAAAGGAGGATTTCAGAATGCCCCTGAGCCATCGTTACCAAACCCCTCTTTCTGCCACCGCTCAGAGCTCTGTGTGCTCTCTGCAACAGAGCGGTGGGGAGACGTGTACTAACTGAAAGGACCTCCCGGGCCAGACCACACAGAGACGATGTGTATTGGCATAGATCCAGTGTTGGGCTGACACGGTTGCGTGGCTTTCAGCGCTCATGATAGTTACCTTTGCCTAGTGCTGGTTGTGTTTCCTTGACCTGATGCTGGACTGTGTAGGGGAGACTTGGTCAACTTTTGCTTGAAGCTCCCTGGGGTATCACCAGCGCAGAATTGCACTGCTCGCTCTCCATGAGCCATTAGAGGGTCAGCCCTAGCTGAAGGTCAGCTGGGTCCTATGGGAACTGAGACCCTTGAGAAGATCTCTGCTGAAGAGTGTGATTCAGGATCTGAAGTCCCTTGCTTATTTTGGAAAATGGTGTATTTGGATACCTACTCTGTCACGGTGGCAGATGGATGTATGACTAAAGTGATTGACCAAGGAGATGTAGCAGCTCTGTGGCAGTGGGAATGAATTTCGATTTAGTTTTCTCCTGACTGTCCCAGCAGATCTTCCACACTAGCTCACTAGCTCAGGTGTTGCTTCTGTTATACCAAATGATTAAAAGAAACGCTTGCAGTGATTTTTTAAAATGCTCAAATGCAGGTATTATCTCCTTAAAGAGATAAGTTCATGCCAACATGCCCTGTATCCTAAAGCTGGTTGTAATGTCCCCTGTTGAATAGTCATTTATACTCTAAAGCATACTTGTATTTTAAGTAAGTATACTGCAATTGCTGGGAATTTTTGTTTGAAGCATAGTTTGATTTTGCAGTTCCTTACAGACAGGTGGAAGAATCTTACAGCTGCGTCAAAAGCTATCTGAAGTCAATTGGAATATTTTCCATGGCTCCAAAGGCCTTAGATCATGTCCTAAGACAATGTAGAGTACAATGATGATAATAAATCTATCAAAAGGGTCTCTCTAACATCCTGATTCAATTTAGGGTGGCAGTAATGTTAAGCTGTATTAATTTTAATGCTCTGTGAAACAGCTTATGTTTTCTGGAAAAAAGCTGGCAACGGTTCTGTGTACTACTGTCCCAGAAACCTATTTTATGGATTTGGTCCTTGGCATGCTCCACACGAGCTAAGCAAGCACTTTTTTTCTGGGAAGCACAAACAGTGGAAACACTTTGGATTTCCAATCATCCTGCTTAAACAGGAGAACTAAGTGCTTTCTGTTGATGATAGTTCCCCAGTTTTTACTAGATAAAACACAAAGCCTTTGCAGGCACATCCAAGGCATGGATAGACCCATGGAATATCTGTTGAAGTGAAGTACACTCGTAAAGGGCATGTAGTCTTATGAAATCACATGCGCTTCAATGAAATTAGGTCTAGGCATTATATTTTTAACTGTGACAGTCAAGTAGGTCACTTTTTTAACTCATTAGCTGTAACAGTCTTGTGGAAACAGTTATTGCTGCCTAGTTGTTTTCCCCACTGGAGGCAAGTGCATGACAGAACAGTAACACAGTCCAAAGGAAATTTATTGTCAGCTTTTAGCCTCTTGGATGTTACTGTGATGGAGGTTACATCTTCGTAATCATTTCATGCTTCCTAATCTTCATGAGAGTAAATTAGGGCAATAAATAAAGGATTAGCTTCGAGGATAAACTGAGGTGGAGCTTGAAAGACCTTTTCACGGGACCTGTCATGTTTAGAGTACTTTCCTGTTCCTTTCACTCACAGCATGCAAAATTGGACCTGTCTACATCCTTAAAAATTAGCATGACTTCTGTAATGCTCGAAGAAGAGGCATGAAAGAAGACTCTAATGCTATCAAAACCAGAGGGAACCTTTGAGAATAGGTTGAGCAAACTGGTTAAGAAAACACTGTAGGGCAGGAATATAGCTTTATGAGGTACCTTTCAGCCTCGTTGTTCCTGGAAATAATCAGTTCACACCGGAGATGTTGTATACCTGTTGCTAAGAGGCACTGGCATTTGTTGCAATAGATCCATGCCTTGGCAAAGTTCCCAGGAGCAGGAGTACCTGGTGCTATAGGCGATACTCTAGCCACTACATGGTTATGTAAAGAAGAGATGGACATCACACCTGGTGCTATAGGCGATACTCTAGCCACTACATGGTTATGTAAAGAAGAGATGGACATCACACTGAGATGTTTGATACTGAAGGACAGGGGGAAGTCAAAATCTAGAGAATTTGGAGTGCAGTCTTAAAGCCCCTTGAGATCAGGAGAGTCTCTTCACTGACTTCAGAGATCTCAAGACCAGGTTTTCGTCACACAAAAATGTTATGATTGACTGAAAACATACTGCCCTCAATAATAGACATGATAAATTTGTAAAGTTACTGTAAAGCTCATGATTAAAATACTGTTAGCAGAGAGTTAAACTAATTCTTCAGTTCATTAAAGTGTTCATAAATTGTTAAGCTTTATTTTCAATAATAGTGAAGCTTATTACTGTTCTTAATTCCTCAAGCCAATCCATGCAGTCCTAGTCTGCACGTTGTCCAAGCTGCTGCTGAAAGCATCTTAGAATAACAGCCTCCACTGCCACAGGCAAAGGCATTTGTCATGGCATCCAAATTCCCCTATCTGTGCTCTGACTTTCCAGGCTTCCGCCCAGCACTTCCACACTCAGGACTTAATCGTTGCACACAGAAATAAAAATGTGCAAGACTGTGAGAAAAGAGGTGTGAGAAGTGGGATTTACTTGAAATAATGAAAGAGTGGCGCATATCTTCAAAACTGGATTATCATTTAGTGAATGCTAAGTATTTATTGAAAAAGTATTGTGACAAACAGTTGTATTTTACTTCTACATGGCCGGCAGATTACTAGGGGCCTATGGTATAACTGTCATTAAGTAGTTTAAAAAATGCATTACAGTAAAGCAGCAGCTTTTTTACATGCTGTGACAGAAGTGTACCTGGAAAGAGCAACATCAGTTTGAGTCTCTTGAGCTAGCTGGCTTCTTTTATTGCAACTAAGGCATTTATTAGAAAAATTATCCTGTAATACTGTCGAAATGATATATAAAAGAGTGAGGAAATGCCTTGCATAAGTTTGCTCATGAAACCTTTACTCTCCCACCTCTCCTCCTAAAGGAAGCGACCATGACAGTAGTCCAAAAAGCAATAGAGTCCTCAAAGTACTGTTCCCAAGGAAATGATGGGATGCTGGGGAAGAGCAGCTGGAAGAGGTCCGGCCTCCTTGGTAGCAGCACGGCAAAGTGCCTTTGCCCTGCCTTCGTCCGGCCACAGCTGGTGGCTCACTGTGGGGAGGTGGTGGCCGAAGAACGGGACAGTCTACCTGCTGAAGTCCTGCCAGCCTTGTGACAGCAAGGAAGGGAGAGGGTCCCCATCCCTCTGCTCTGGCCCCGCAGCCCCAGAGGGGTCTCAGCTGGGTCCTGCACTCGTCTCGCAGGCAGCATCTATCTCCGCTTCAGCAGGGCTGTCCCCGGGGGCCGCAGAGGAGTCACTCAATGTCACTGTGAAGCACACAGCTAATTAGCCCACAAGAAGCAAATTAGCTTATCATATAGGAAAGAGCATAATAATCTCAAAAAGGCAAAGCGGCGGTTTCTGTTTCCATAAGAGAATCAATGTCATTTAAAAGGATGTCATAAAATCTATTTTAAAACACTGCAGGATATAAAACATGGTGCCCTACAATCAAAGCTGTTCCTAAACAGAGAAAAAAAAAAAATCTAATCCTTTTGTAAATAGCTCTAGATCATAGCACTGTTGCTTCCCACAATCTCATCACAGGTTTTATGACTGAGTGCTCTTAATGAAAACAGTCTAGATAGTGAGATACTGAGGATAGGTAAGCATCTTAAGTTTTGTGGAAAAATAATTTACTTTATGGTTTTGGAGAAGAGCTCAAAGAGAAACATATTAATGCTTATAGGACCAGAAAGGAAATAAAAGGAACCTGAGGACGGTAAAGTTTGAAATCTAACACATCTCAGAGCCAATTCGTGATTCTCAGCTATGCTGTTATTGTTTGAAGAGCTTTAAATGGAGAAGTCAGAATAGTATTCTATAGTATTATGCCACAGATGAAACTCCCTTTACCTTCAGAGGAAATGCCATGTGCCACATTTAGTCTAAAGGAAATCAGTTTATGACACCTAGTGGACAAGATGAAAATTTCTCACCCTGCACTATATTCTTCTTAATCACATTTTGATCCCCGTTCCCCCACCTTTTAATATTTTGCCTACCTATTGTGATAAATTTTATGTTAGAATCGCATGAATCCTATGAATGTTGTGTGCCTGAGACGAGCGTGTGGGACAAAAGACAGCTGCTTTCTTTCCTACTGCAAACTATTTGAAATCTGATTTACACTGAATAAATTGTGTCAGGCTGTAAATTCATCACAGAGCCCCCATAATATTACCAGAGTAGCAGTGCCTGTGGTCAATCTGCATATCTAGTAGATCTTTTTGCTCAGTGCTCTCTAAAGTAATACTGGGTTTGACTAACCCCCAAATCAAAGTGCATTAATGTCAAATTGCTCAAGCATGTAATGGCTGGCTGAGTCTGTCCTGGCAAGCTCTGATACCGTGGTAGTTCTCAGCAGCTGCTCCTGACACAACCAGTTATCACTGGTATTAATAACCGTGCCTGCACACTTCAAACTGCTCCCAGTCCTGTAGCTGAGCACCTTGTCCATCAGAGAGCTATGCTCATCCCTAATCAACCCCACCTTCCTTTCCTCCCCAAAACCGCTGTCTGTTGTACCTGTGCTGGCTCCCTGGTCTCTGGAAAGCTGGATCCTCTTAGGGGATGCCAAGGTGAGTACTCGAACTGGAAGCCTGAGTCTCAAGCTGTTAGCAGGCATAATGATTAGACATGAATGCCTAGGAAACCAGCTTTCTGCTTTTTTCATTCCTCCCTGTGCATCACTTCCCCATAGCGGGGATGCTCTGAGGAGCTGCGTCTCCAGGACTCCTGTCCCACACACTCTGTACCGACCTGACCTGCTCATGTCGCCGTCTCTCAGCAGCTGAGGGGACCTGTTAGCTCTGTATGCCATTTTCAGCTCTTAGATTGCAGTCGGAGGAGAGATGGACCTAATTTCTCTTTAGGATCCCCCCATTAAGCTCCCACAAATGTGGTACATATGCTTCAGATAAAAGTGTGGATCAGTCATTGACAAATGCTGCAGGGATAATCATTTCACCACGCCGCTCTGCTCTGCTGTTGCCCTGCCGTGTCCTAGAGAGAGCAGCAGTGGTGTAGCAGGCTGTCTTCACCACCGGTGTGGTCCTTTTGTACCTTAGGACTGAAGGAGGCGTTTCCAAAGGTGCCACCGTCGGTGTTCTCCTGGATCTGAACAAGCACAACCTGACCTTTTACATAAATGGGCAGCAGCAAGGGCCTCCAGCGTTTGAGAACGTCGAGGGTGTCTTCATGCCTGCGTTGAGCCTCAATCGAAACGTCCAGGTAAGTCTGCTGCAGTTCGGTCCCACTTACCCTTCTCATCTAAAGGCGAATGTACGCTACCGGCCATTGCTGCGGGGGCTGATAACGTCGTCTGTAGGTAGTCAGTATGGACAGGGGCTCCTTCCGTCTCAGACTGACACCTAGGCTACTAACACTTTTTGGAAGACTGCATTTGACCTTCTGCCTCGCCTCGCAGATGTGAGGAGTGATGCTGTAAAACCAAGTGAAAGTACCTGCACGCGCTAATTCTTACACTTACTTTGCTGCAACACTCCACTTGGAAAGCAGTGCTGCTGAAGCTTGCCTCCTCTGCCAGTGTGACTAACAAACATAAGTATCCTAATTCCTCTTAGATCTTACATTTGGAGATTATTAACATTGGCAAGAGCCAGAAATATGAGCAGTGCAGTGGTAAGGAGAGCAGAACCAATGTAGGTCAGAGAATTAGTGCAACGGAGACAAGCCAGTGAGCACATCGTTCCTGCTCTTTCTGAATTTTGGAGATTGCTCTCTGTTCTCAAGAGGACCTCCTCTTGGAGGAACCCTCTTTAAATATAATGCATTTTTACTTCAAGACCACTGCATATGGCTAGAAACAGGACATAGTGTAAGGGAGAACCTATGGAAACACCCAGGAACCTGAGGGCTGAAGGAGGTCAGCTTAGGTCAGGCAGGACCAATGCAGCCAGGGAGGAACTCTCATCATTTAAAACCAGAAACCTCACATGGCCTTATTAGTGCATGAACATTTAGCATTCGTTACTGGTGGCATCCAGCTATTTCAAGGAGGTTTCATAGCTTTTATTGTATTTGATGCACCAACGTGGAAGACACGAGCACTTCTCTGGGCACCTCACTGCTCTGTTCAACACAGATTTTTACTCGCAACATACCTTCAGTTTTAGCTATCTACATCCTTTAAGTACCTGGCTTACATTTCTTAGTGCAACTGAGTTAAGGCAGAGCGTGGCTGACATGGGGAAACTCTTGACACTAAGCTTGTGTTTGCTGTTGAATGGGGCTCTGGTACGTCTGTGTGGGAACCCTGACCTTGTAGAGATGTCAGGTTATAGAAGGAGCACCAAAATGTCCTGTGCTCTGTCCTGCCAGGACAGCAAAGATAAACGGATTCTCTTATATTTAGTACATGGGCTCCACTGTGTGATCCCTGGGGGTCCCTCAAACAAAGGTGCCATCCACCTTATGTCTAGCAAGCAGCACTGCTGGAGACCTACAGCTGGTGGCTGGACTATGGAAGAGGTACGGACACCTGCCTTCTAGACCCCGAGGTGTTCAGGAAGGAAGGGGGGGGGGAGGAGACTTGTGTATTGCAGGGGCTCAATATCATGTCCATTAATATTGCTGATGACTTAAACCTGGACCCGAAGTTCCACAGCCCTTCCCCTGTCGTTTACTTGCTCTTGGCCTTCACGACTGCTTTCTGCTGAGGACGTCCCAGTTTTGAATCTACGTGTTATTTCTTCTTTGTGCAGGTGACCCTGCACACGGGACTGGAGGTGCCACAATGTGTAAAACAGCCCAAGTTGCCCAACAACTAAGGAAGCCCCTGCCCGACCCTGTGCTGGATCCTGTAAGCTTTCTCAGTGTGATTTGGCACTTTTCAGTAAGTCAGTAAAAAAACCATTCTCTTCCTGACTTAAAACATGGTACAGCATGTTGCTCACTGAATAATCTGCTGGTTACAGCTAGCCCACTCCATTTTTAATTTAACAGCCATAGCAAGCATACCCACTGAACTGGCACTCAACTGAACATATCTACACTGCATTGCATACATATGTACACACACACATTTATAAAGCAAAAGGTTAAATGTATTTTGGCTGGATGGCTGGATTTGCACTTAAAAGATATTAGGGATGCTGGAAAAAAATGGGTGAGACTTAAGACTGAGTGACAACAGCTGCTGGAGCAATTTACCAGTAGGTGAACTGGATTCCCGTGAAGTCCTTAAATCAAGAAAGCATGTGTTTTGACAGCTGAAGTGGAGGCTGGGCGCTCAAGAATTCCTGGTTCATTACATGCAGGTGCTCAAATGACCATTAATTGTTCTTTCTGGCTCTAGACTGCAGTAAGCTATGGGATAATGTTCCCCTAGAATTCAGTGGCAGAACTTACCTCGTCGCCTTCAACAAGAATAAGATTGGTTTCCAAACACTGCCATGTAATACTTGCGCTCATTTTAGCTAACACCACGATATATGCAGAATTCAGATACGAAAAGTAGAGAGAAAAATATCCTTGATGCATTTTAGTGTTTGTTATTTAGGTGTGATTGTGGAGACTTTCACATACAGAAGATCTGATCGTGGTTATCAGCACAACTCTTGAAAAACAATGCAGGGGAGATCCCTTTGAACTGAATAGATAAGAGATTTATTTAAATATGGCACATGCAAAGTATCCCATGTAGAGAAATGCTGCTTTCCAGCCTTGATCCTGATAAGCCCGGGGCCACTGGAGTTCCAATGTAGCTTTGAGATCAGAAGCCTTAATTTTCTATTGGACTAGTTTGAGCTAATTAATGTCTTGATCCTAACAAAGCACTTGAGCGAGAGCGATTCATAGCATTCGTGTGAAATCCACCCCTGAGAATTTTTCTGGGTCGGGACATAAATCTTTTGCAAGGCTTACCTGTGTCTGGCATCTCCCATAAAAACAAGCAGCTGTTTCAGGAGCTGCCCATGACAACCGGAGTCTGACAGGGAACTTTTCCCACAGCCGTGGCACTGTCACCGGCTTGCTGTTGTCAGAAAACACATTGATTTGTGTGTGTGTGAGGCTCTTCCTCTGAACCCAGTTAACATATGCAAGCGTGTGTGTGTATAGCGGCACTGCGTCAGGACAAGATGCAGCAGACTGCGTGAGCCCATGACACCTTGGACTCTGTCACTCTAATCCTACGTTAAGTGTGGTGCTATCAAACAAGAAAAGCATAAACTCTTAAATCCCATCGATGTACTATTTCCTTTTTTTAAATCCTGCTGCTTAGCCAAATTTTCCTCTCCAAGCATACATATATGCACACACGTATTGTTATCAGACATGTAATTACTAAACCTGAAAACAAATACTCTAACCGAAATTCAGCTTACTGCCTTGCATTAAACCACAACCACAGGACAAACAGCCCAGACCTGCCTTTGGGCAGCCTGCCAGCCCCCAAGCATCCTGCTGGGGGTCCGCTTCTGATCTCTGGCCAGAGCACATCACTCAGGTAGTGCTGAGCGATGGCAAGGCTTCCCGGCGGCAGAGCGGCCAGCATCTTCCCAGGGGGGGTCATCCCACTACGCAGCCGTTGTGGGGAACAAAACAGTCCCAGGCTGTTCCGCAGGCAAAAAGCAGTCTGCCTGTAACCAACCAAGTGTCCTGTTGCCCACCTCTCGTGCAGAACAGCGGTGCACCTTCAGTGATGTCAAGACTGAAATAGGAAAGAAAATCAACGACGGGAAAAAATAACATAAGCTTTTAAGTGGGAAAGCAACGGTACTTTCTTCAAAGTCTGGAATGGATTGTGTTAGTAAACTTGTAGCCGTTGGAGTAACTGTGCTACGCTCACCTTGGTTTCTTAAATAGCCGAGACCAACTGTGTCACAATTTTTGGTTTCATTTAATACCATATGAACTCGTGCAGGATTTTCTAATTAGTGGGTCTGTTTTAACCTACCTCAGCTAGACCGCTACCGGACCCTGAATTTCCTCTTCAGTGTGCTCTTCTATGAACATAACAGTTGTAATCATAGCATTGGCTTTGAGTGTTGCCAGTCAGAACAGTGTATGGGAATACTGTACATAAGTTGCACATAGTTTTTTATATTGGGAAACATCCCATGATAATTTTAATACAGAAGGCACTCCACTTTCCCTTACATTAAAAACAAAAGGGCGTTGTTTGCTTTGGGACTGAACCTTTGTCTTCACTCCCAACTTCTGTGAAGGGAACTCAAATGAATTTACATCTTTCCAATCTTCAACCATTGCCAGATGTTTAAAATTAATTCTGAATGGGTTTTAGAAGTGTTTGCAGTACTCAGTTTTGGTTTTCATTGTTGCTTTGGTATCGGTTCCTGGTGTGTTATACCTTGGGGAGAACACAGTGAGTGATACAGGTTACTAATTTCTAATGGAAATATGGACAGTAGGTAGGGACATGCTTCAGAGCTGTAGAGCAGCTCACTTGTTATCCTCTACACATTCTAACATTCACACAAGCAGGGTACAGACTAGCTACCATTACAGTCTCCTTTTAACCTAGTGGAAACGCAAATAAAATAAAAAGAATACAGTTAGAAGTAGGTAACCTGCATTAGTAAGACTAATTTCGCCTAGGTCAAAATCAAAAACTAAACAAAGTGGTTGTATGTGTTGGTTGCGTACACATTCAGGGACTGGGGTTTGGCATGGCCCATAGCGATAAACCAACTACCCCAATAGTGTGTAGTCTCACGACTTCAGCTGGACACATTTTGGTAGTTTGATTAACAAAAACAATGCTTAAGTAGTTAGAATTACACTAGGAAACTAATTACTCCACATGTGAATATTTATGCAGAGCATCCAGATGGCAGTGGCCGTCTGAACATAGAAAAAGCAGAATTTTCCCTTTGCAGAAGAGCATCGGGTGGGGAGTAGTGGGGCACTTCCACCTCTCTGCTCAGGCTGGAGGTAGTTTGCTTCTCTGCAGGTAACTCCCCCGAGGTCCGTCTCGTTATAAACCCAGCAGTTCGCACGTTCTTCATCCACAGCATCTCTTAGGCCAGTTTTTGTTTCCTTCAAATCCCTTCTTGAGGAGGGAGTCAGCCTTTAGTGCTACGGTCCTCGCAGAAACTGCATTGCTGACTGTCTGGGTAGAACGCAGGGGGCTGAAGGGTAGCACAGATACCCAAGGGAACCACTTTGGATGCTCTTGCTTCCTTTTGATTTCTTGGGCTATTTGCGCAGCTCCCTGGGACTCCAAGCTCCGCCGGCACCTGGACCCGCGCGGAGCTGCCTTTCCTGGGACTCTTCTGCTCGTAGAGGCCAGGCTGCTCCTTGTAAGTGGGAGAGCAGAGCCTCTTGCGCTGGGATGAATCCCATCCGCTATGGTACAAAGCCCCCACAAGATAGCTAGACATTTAAACTTAACGTGTAAAAAAACCCCAAACAAGCAAGCCCTCCTGTAATAAACACGACAAAGCTTGACTTCTGCATACACCAATTTGGAACCTCTGCACAGCTGCTAAATAAACACGGCAGGCAAACTTTCTGTCCTGCTGAGCAACAAGGGACTCCTAGTTTTCATCTCCCCCCATGAACCCCAACCATAGCCTTTGTGAACCTTCTTCCCGGCTTTCCTCTGCAGACTTACCTGTTAAGTTTAGTGGGAGCAAGCAGAGGGAGCGTGCCATCAGGAGCACTGTCAGACTTCCCAAGGCGTGCAATGCTACGCAATTCCCCCACCCTCCTTTTCCCTCATCAACTCAAAAAGCTCACAAGAAAATCTCAGTTACTAAGAGTTAATGTCAATGAGCACAGGCCTAGCTGACAATCCCTTACTACTTCTGCTGTGGAAAGGTATGTGCTATAAAATAAATGTCAGTGAGGACAGGAGCATACCGTCATGTATCATGAATTTGGAAAGTAATTTGGCTTCTAAAAACATAGAAAAGATAGGCAAACAGCATTGTCACCTCCTATGCTTGCCTGTTCAGTTAGGATACATAGAGGAAAATATATTGGACTGAACAAAATAAATAAAATTAAAAAAAAGCATGAGCTTACCTATATCAGAGTTTAAGAGGAAAAGTATTAAGTGTAATTTATTATACGCATAACGTTCCGTTGTGTTGTAAATAATGCCATGATAGTGTATTGCCGTAGTTTGTTCTTGGCTGGTGATAAGAGTTCTGTCGTAGTGCTGCGTAAGCTTTTATTTTTATTTTGTTGGGATTTTTTTCCAAAACGTAGTTAGTAAAGATGGTAGAGAGCACCCAATACTCTGATTTCCGAGTTGTTCTAGAGCAAGAAGAAATGTGAGATGCAGCTTTTTGTTTTCTTCTTTCATACGTAATAATATTTCTTAAATAAGGTAAGAGAGAGATGAGGTCAAGGCTAAGCTGCCACTACCACCGCATGAAAACCACCGTGCTTGCGACTGCCCACGAGAGGTGGTGCAGTTTTGGACCACAATTCAGGTCACCCGTTCCTGTGAGAAGGGATGCAAAGTACCAACAACCTGGTAACGGCAGCTTTCTGGTGCCATCTTGTACATCCTTTGCTCACAAACAGAAAGATGAGGAAGGAGAGTTGTTAGAGCTAATGTCAGGCCCTACCAGCTTGGCAGCACTCTGCTTAAATAGCAAAGTCAAGAATTCAACTTTGAACCAAGCAAGGTAAGATGAAAACCCCGAGCATCTTAGCTAGATCAGCTCTGGAAGGGAGATTACAGTTTCAAGTCCTTCAGCAGGTTACGGTAACAAATCAACCACATTGCAAATACGAAGGGCACTTGTCACTCAAAATTACCGAACAAAGATGGAGAGTATTTTATTTTTTTTTTTTTAATTATTATTATTTTTTTAAAAAAGCGAGCTGCTTCTAGTTTTTACTGACAACATTTCTGGCGATTCCTCTGCCCAGCACTACTGAACACTGCACGCACACAGCCGGCTGGAGCGGCAGCCTGAAGCACAAATCCATCCCAAGTAAGACGTGCTTGGTCTTCTTACACGCAGAAGCCCGTAGGCAAGTCACAGAGACTAGATGTGCGGGGCTCCTGCATCTTTGCACAATACAGGAGACAGACGTGCGTTTTACTGACAGAAGCACTCGGCAGCATTTTCCCCTTCTGTTAAGCGACGGTTTTGCTACATTTGTTATTGCAAACATCCAAGCAGAATTAATTACAAAATTATTTTTTATGCTAATTGGAGGATTTCTAACATTTTCTTGTGAAGCAGTAGATAGAAATATCCCTGGATCCCGACTACATTCCTTCATTCTCCACCTCCCTTAAATGTTGTCAATAAAAACACTAACCTTTCTAGGTAGCATGGTGAGAAGATAATGTGATGAATATTAAAAATAAATGCATGAGGTAAACCTGCTGTTATTTCTGATTGTTATATGAAGCATGAATAATACTAATTTAAATGTTGGCAACCAAAAACGTGCAAAGGAATAAGATAACGGCATTCGCTTCTGGTTAAATGAAAGACGAGAAGTTGTTTCTGTGTTTTCTTCTTAACCACGACATTTTTTTTTCTTTATGGTCATTTCCCATAGCTTATATGAATTTGGAGCTGGTGAAATATACATCTCTGCTGTATGTGTCTGTCACCAGATCAAGAGGAAAATACAAACTTTTTATAATTTTGTACCTGTAGCAAACGTTTGTATTTTTTGAATTGGAAACAAACTGCTTTTTGTCTTTTGGTCCGACTAAAACTTTGTGTATTATTCTTATTATTACTACCCTTTTGGAAAACCTGACATATGAGTTTATGCTGGTTTACAGTTTCTAAATAAATTCTTAAAACATTGCCAACAACTTCAGCATCAGTACCCTACTTATTATTACAAATTATTATAAAAAAATATTATGGCATAATGTAGAGGAGTCACTCGCGCAGGATGCACACCTAACTCTTAACTGTTGATACCCGCTTTGTTACCGCAGTCAAGAATAATCCGGTAGCTGGAGAAAGCCAAGAGTCCTCCCTCAGAGCAACCATCCGTGCCTCAACTTCAGACACGGCCCGGATTCAGTGGCACGGAAGAGCTCTTTCTCAGCAGCACTCCGTTAGCTCTGCCTCACGTTGGTTACAGAGTACCCGGGGATGTGTTCTTTAGCTCCAACCCATCTTAAACACTTTGGGTGATTTCCCAGTCTCCAGAAATTCCTGACACTGGACTAAGCAGAGCCTGGATGACACCAGTAGGATCCGATTGGAAAGGCCTTTGGGTAAGGATACGAATCAGGCTGGGCAGAAAGCTCGTCAGGGCAGGAAAGACAAAACTTTGTGAGATGGTTTAAAATGGCGTTATCATCTTGGAGCTGCCCAAGGGGAGGGACCGAGCAGTGCTACGGAGGCAGCACACAGCCCCTGCGCAAAGGAACTCATCGAAGCCGTGCGACCTTCATACACGTCTGTTACTAGAGCAGGACAAAGCATGGCGACACACGAACAGCAGCGCCAGGGTAAGAAACAGAAATCCGGCCAAAACAATCAGGAGTAAGTACCGACAAGAGCGTGGAGACACCATCCATCATCGCCTTGGGTTTTTTTCCCTGCAAGAGACAACAACTTGGTGTCAACTCCTTCACGGCAAAGGGTTTGACTGGGAGGAAGGATAATCACAATGGTTTTAGCATACGGGGAAACGGGAATAAAGCTAACTGTCACAGGAAAAGGCACGCGAAAGAGAGCAGATAAGGAGAAATCCTTGCATTCTTCCTTTATCCCTCATTCCCCTACTCGACTGCAGATAGAGAGCAAAATGCGATGGTCCCTGCTCTCCCTTGCCTATAATCACTCACTCAGTCAGCACTGGCTTTCATGTCTCAGTACATGCTCCAAAAGCACCACAGCTTGCTGCCTGAACACCCATTTACATACTCTGGTAATTAGTAACACACGCCAGCCCAGAGAAACACTCGCTGCATAACAGGTTCTCAACAGTTTTGTTTGCCAAATGTCGGTTGTTACCATTTTTGTTAATGCATCTAGTAACAAAACCGGACCGAAGGCACCATGTTTACCCGAGAACAGCATCCTACAAGGATGTAGCGTGGCCAGCTCAAATCACCGTGGGGATTTGATATAAAAAGCAACCTATTGCCATATAACAGAAACCTTTCATAATGCATACACACCAGTGTCAAACGAGTGAGAAAATGCAAAATTTTGAATAAGCTTTTATTTTTGGTTCCCCCCCACCCCACCCCAGGCTTCCATGTTCCACTGTCAGCTTGACATTTCAGTTTTCAACTTTTTTTATTAAGAACTGCTTTTTTTTCAGCTTTTCTTTAACAGAGCTTACAAGCTTGAGACCAGGACTGCAAAAATCAGACACTCCATTCTGACCAAGTTTCACTCCTAAATAACTTCTGAGAGCTGTGGAGGTGGAAAGCGAACCCTTTAAATTACCAAATCCGATCGAGGACATAAACTCCCACAACATGCTATACCCAAAGCCAGCTGAACAAAACCTTACCTAGAAGTGAGCAGTGATAAACCGAGCTCAAGGATTAACCAGGAATTAAACAACACAGGTTATCCCACAACATCCAAAGCCCATCTGTTGCCTCAGCAAGTCTTGATGCTCTGTACTCAGTTCTGCTTAGCGAGCACACCTTCACGTGCAATCGTGATTTGATATTTCTCTAAGCCTGCAACCAGGTAGGATTATTAATTCCGGTTTCAATCTGCCACCAGTACGGAATAAAAAGAAACAGAATTACGCAGTGACGAAATGCGATAACAGTATTTATCAAACCAACTCCGCACACCCCTCCTCTTCCCACATGGCTCCAGAAACAATCCCTTCTACTTTTTAGCCGGCCCTCATTCCCTCCAGGCCCTCTCTCACCTCTTAGTCCCCTCTGTGCCGGCAGGGCACTTCTCCAGGACGTGAAAGTAAGATGGCAGGCGTGGGGGAAGGAGTGCACCAGAAAGCAACCCTTTCTGTAGCACAGCTCTCCCTGCCCCGAAGTATTTCCCTGTCCTGGGAAGGGGACAGCCTCCGACGCTGCTATTTGCGGACAGGACTGTGCTGCTGTTCTCCTTGCTAGCTGCAAGCTGTCGCAGACCTCGCTCCTCGCTCGGGGTTAGAGATCACCTTACGCAGGCTCCCAGGTGGCAGCCAGGAAGCGTGCTTCGCTTCCCCAGCCCACAGGGGTACGCTGAATTTCACCAATACACCTAGAAGGTTCTCCAGTAAGGGCTGTTTCCCTTCTCGTATATACCTGCTTCACTGCCAGAGCTGTTCAAACAAGCTCCAGGTAAAGACAACCTTACACATAAACAGCACAGCATGAACTTTTTCCTCTGTCACTTAACAGTTAACTTTTTTTTTTTTTTGCCTCCCCCTAAAATATTCAAGTCCCTTTAGCTTGACGTAGAACAGAGAGGACATTTTGGAAGGTTACTAACCACTGCCATTTCTAATGGAAACACAACCCTAAAACCAAAAAAATACCTAGCTACAGAGGACCAAGCTGTTCCTTCAGAAACACCAAATTGCTGAAATCCAAATAGCGCCAAAACCTCACTTTTGACAAAGGTTTTATAAAAAAGCCTTATGAGGCGCGGGAAGACGGAGTTAACCATGAACAACCAGTAGCTTTTGAGAGTCTGTGCCTCATTTGGCTCAGTCTTACATGGTTTTGTTTTTAAAAACCAACCAACCAAACCACCATTTGAAAGAGTTCTTATTTGGAGGTCTCTGTAGAGATACACAAGATGAGTCTGTAACTCTTACCTGGAACAAAACTTCAGAAAATCTCATCTAAAGCAGGTAATTTTGAAACCTTCAGAGGTTTTGCTGGACAGGAAAACTGTTGTGCAGTTCCACTATCCACTAACAATTCAGAAGGATACAGAAATAGACGTATGCCCGATAAATGTTTGAGAACACCTACTTTGGGTTCAGAGCACGGAAGGTATTGCTTTTTCCATATTCCTTCTAGATGAAAGTGAAGAGCTATATATTTTAATCCGTTAAGTAATGGATTAAATGAATATTTTACTTGCAGGCAGTAAGCTGATTCTGGAAAGTGCAATGCTTTCTTTAGCACGTATTGACTAATAAAAATAGCCTGTGTAACATTCTTAATAAAAAGTCTTATTTTTATTTATGAAATGGCAAATTCTCAGATTCTTCCCAAGGCAGAACAGAATATAGAAAATCCTGCAACAACAAATAAGGTAAAAAAAAAAAAAAGGATATGGCGGGAAGGCAAGAGGCTCCGTAAGTCTGCGTTGGTAGCAATGTGAATTCTATCTTACATGTATTGTCCATTTCACTCTGTATCATAAGTTCATTTGATAACTTTAGATGATTTAATTTTCTTTATGTCATAACTTTGCAGAATCAAGGTCCCATCTCTGAATTTTCCAACTTGTCCTGCAGGCCAAATGCTAGGCACTGATTTCTTCCTTTTGGCCTTCCTGAAATAGGAAGAGGGGGAAAAAAGAATTGAGAAACAACAGAAAGTCAAGAAAGCACTTAATATGGTGAAAAGTGTCACCTATTGATGCAATCAGTGTTCGGTATTATGGAATATCAAATCACAGCAGACCCCAGAACATTTATTACCTGCATAGCTAGCTGTTGCAGCACATTATAGAATGATTTACATTTTAAAAAGTTCAGAAACACAAAGACTTTTGGATAGGGAAAGAAGATAAAGAGTACATTTCAGTGAACCTGCTACACTATGATTAAGAATGCCACTTCGCCTTTCAAGCCTCTGTATACTGCCGCTTGCCTTTTGCAGAAATTACGTGTCAGGGCAAATGCTCTGAGTAAGTGGCATATCCTGGGTCCGCACACAGGGACTTCCATCCATCTCACCTCTAGCTGCACTCTTGGACATGTCGGGGCAGAACTGACAGATTTTCAGTTAAGCTGAGTAACTAAAGCCTCTGAAACTGCTAGGCACAGAGCAACATCGCCATTTTGAGACCGAGTTCTTCTGCAGCTGGAGAAGTTCCTTCCACTGTGATCTGCGTGACTTCTGGTATAAGACTGTGCATGGTTGCATAGGGGAAATACACTGGGGAGGCCATACAAATGCAAGTTAATTTTAACCATGTTAAAAAGAGCTCACCTCTCCTGTTCTTTCTTCTTCTTCTTCTTAAGAGAATCACCTTTATGTTCCTGTTTTTAAAGATACATATTTTAACGGGAAAGGAACAGAGCATCTTGGCTAAACAACCACCTGCATACAAAACACGCGGTAGCCTTTGCTTCACAGAGCAGCAGCTGTTCCAAGCAGGTTGGGAGACCTTCCCACAGCCCAAGTGATGCAACGCGTTACGGAGGCACTGCTAGGAGTGCCCGGAGCCCCTCCTGCCACCTTACGGAATGTACAGCCCTCTCATGACAAATATGCTGCCCCTGCCACGTGAGAAGGCACGAATCCAGCTGCACGAGGAGAGAGGCTTAGCTTCCTGAGCCCGGGACAGATCCTTGGGTCAAAAGATGGGACTTGCTACCAGGCAGGCGTGCCTCGTCGCCTGACTGGGCGTACGTGGCAGAATAACAGGGTTCAACCGTGTCTGGTCATGCACTGGATGCACTTTGAGCCACACGAGAGAGGAGAAGTAGGTCCCTTGGGAAAGAGGGTGGCTGGAAACAGGCTGAAAGAGCAATTACCCGCCCCGCAGCCTGCTCCCACCTACATGAGAGAGAAGACTCCACAGGGAAGCAGGGAGTAGGCTCGGAGCCAGATGGGACGGGCCCTGCTAGAGGACGGATGCAACAGAAACCTCACCTTTGCTTTAAATAATGAGCTAGATCCTAGATGGAAGTGCGTTGATATAAAACCAGCTGAAGATCTGGCTCTCTGCAGTTAGACCACATGCAACAAACTTTAATTGAAGGCCATTTTTTTTTTTTTCCCCTTCCCTCTTCAGGGAAAAAAACCCAAACCTGCTGATTTTGTGTCATCAATCTATCAACCTCGAGGGATGAGGCAGGGAAACCTACAACACAAGCCTAACTGTGCCCTTCATACTGCACACAACCAGCTTTTACGATGAGATCAGTCCTGCTGGAGCCAGGAACCCACGGGGAGCAGCGGGTGTCAAGCTCGGGCACTCCTCCTGCGCCTGAGGTATTATCTGTCAGGCTCCCGGGCTAGCTCTTACATGTTGCCTTTTTATACAGAAAATTTTACACAAACCTTTCCCTTATCATCATCCTTCGCCATTTTTTTCTCTTTCATTTTCTCTTGGTAAGTCTTGTAGTTCACATGTTCCTTTTTGGGGGGCTGCAATAAAGATTGGGAGGGATATCGCTGATGAAATTTCCCAATAGGTTCAAAAAATATTCACACACTTGCATGGACAATATTTTTCAGGTGGTGGTTGGGAAACATTAGAAATGGTTTATTTCCTTTTAGGTGAGAGGAAAGGACTTAAGGGATGTAAGGCAGACACACGGAAACCGTATCTTTCTTGGTGGAGACAGTAAAGAGGGAGGTTTATGCTCTGTATCAGTCCTGCAAGGTTTCCACATACACACTGAGCTAGAAAGAAAACCCGTACCCCTCCCCACCCCCCAAGAAAGACCTAGAAAATTATTTTTTTCTTTTACACTACTGATGACAAATAAAACTGAAAAGTTTTCTCCATCTTTAACTCACAGAGAGAAGCTTTAAAAAGCAAGCCCCTCCCTCCAACAATTTAGTTTTGAACGGCCTGATTAAAAAAATCAGTGAATGTTGCTTTCCACCCCAATCAATCATTTTTCATCTATACAACATCTCTGATAACACAATCATATAATTTTCCAAATGTCTACAGAAAATAGACAAGACAGACTAGAAAATGTAAAAGTAAGGATGAAGTGAGAGAAGGGCAGGGCAGGGGATCTCGTGCTTTAAAAAATAGTGCCAACCCCCCCCCCCAGCGTTTTTTACCGCTTTCCTGCGCTGTAAGAGCTGGGTGACTGCCCAGCGCAAACCAAGCGACAATTACCTTGGCTCCCAGCATGATAGCGCGCTCCTGTTCCCATACGCGTTGTTCCTGCTTCTTGTAGCCAGTGATTCCAAACTTGTGCACTTCCAGACGAGCCTAGAACGTTCCAGAAAATCGCAAGCATTTCATAATTTGTCCAACCTGTTGTAAAATAACGCTTGGCAGACCACAACAAAGTCATACTCCCAAAGAAACCCTGGCTAATACCCGAAATCAGCGTGCTATAAAATAAAACTGAGTTTGGAGCTATACTGCCGAACAGTTAAACCACTGTCCATCTAATGTCTGGGTGGTGAGGACTGTCAGGGGGACAATTTTTCAATTCTCCTCGTTTCACACAAAACACCACATGGAAGGGATCTCCTCCATATAAAAATGAATCATTGTGCTGCATAAAGAAGGACAGCGAAATGTGCTACCCAGAGCACCCAACGTTTACAGTGTCCTCAATTCCTTGGCTGCAGAGCACTTAACCAGTGAGAAACATGGATGGGCAGAGGGTGAAGCGGTTTGACTACACACACACACATAGTTGACACCGTACGAGAATACCCTGGCAAAACCAGTGGTGAATTCATGATCTTTTTAAAGTCAGTGGTTAAATCCCCACTGTTCTCAGCAGTACGGAGCTCCACAGAGAATCTCCAGTGAGACGTTCCACCGGATCACAGCACGTCCCCGAGCAGAGATCGGGCATATAAAACAACTTGCACAGATCTGTAAGCGGATCAGTATCTAAGAAGGCCAATGCTAGTTACGCTCATGTAAGAACAGGTGAGAATAAAAAGACAAATGGAAAGTCATCTGCTGTTTCAAAAATAAATGCCAAGACACCTTTTTTTCCCCCCTCCCACAAGAGACCAGAAATCCAAGATTAACACCATGGGCCTGACAGACCTATGCTAAACATTACGGGTACTCACATGGCTTTACACAGCTAACGTACAGTGATCCTCCTCAAATTCTGATTGAAAGATCAGAAAGAAAGGCCACAGAGTTGTAACACACCTCTCTTCACACAGAGCAGCTGACAACAGCCAGCATGCTCCTCCTTTGGCGAGGCACGCAGCCAAAGTTACCGATTAGGAAATCCTCACCTACTAGAGATAACCTTGTCTGGAAGCGTTTCCCATCAGTGCCACCGATGCTTTCCCAAGGATATAAATACACATACCTGCACATTAAAATAGTGAGATTAGATAGGTCCTGCTGACTTACTTTTTCGAAGTTAAATTCTTGCTCGTTCGCATTTTTCTCTTCATCCACTATTTTGGTCTATAAACAAATAAAACGTTTCAAATTAATGTAACAAGTAACACCAGCCTAAATGCTGACTGTGGTAGTTTTTTGGAAAGCAGTGAAATGTAAAATGAGTTGTAGGGAAGAGCATACAGCTTTCCAGAAGTATCTTTTCCTAGCTTTATTACCTGGATTTATTAAAAAAAGACAGTTTCAACAGCATTTTTAGGATGTAGATATTATAAGGTCTTACTGGAACAACCTTGCACAATTTATAGGGTACCAATATAGCACAGTGCATATAGCTTTGTCCTGCATTTTCATGCCTGGATCACCTGCTAACACTTACAAAGAGTTTCATAATTCAGAACGGTATTAATATCTGCAATTAATTTTTATACTTTCAAGTATAAATTACATTTTATAAGATTAAAAAATGCCACATGTGAGCTACACATCACGCGTACTTCCATTTCCAAATCCGTACCAAACTGCTAATGCAGGATGGGATGTGAACTTGAAGTAATTTTGTTTGAGACTGAGCACGCAGCGGTAATAGCGTGTGTGCTGATGGCAACACACACAACAAGCTTAATTTGCAACTGCATGGACATATACTGGCGCACATATCCAGCTTTACTAACGCAAGAGAACCGGCTCCAAAGGATGCACAGCCCACCAACGGCAGACCCCACTTGACGTTGTTTAACGAAACTACTTGCTCAAAATGAGATCAGCAAAGCCCACGTCTTTTCTACTCCGCGATTTACACGGAGACCATCCAGCAGCAGTTCTCAGTTTGGAGGGGGACTCTCCAGCGGGGACAGACAGTAGCCTAGGAAGAAAAAGAAGTGCGAAATCCCCAGGGAGAGCTCCACGCCTGCCCGCTACGGGAGAGTCCCACGTGGGACACTTCAGGGCAGTAACAAATCTCCCAGGGTTATTTTAGATGGTGTCCAGCTCGCCATTTCGGGGAGGACGTGCTGAACCACCTCTCGGAGCAGATGCTCTGCCCGGTCCCAAGTGTGCCGACGCAGGCAGGCAGCGCGGGCAGGGAAACGCCGGTCCTTTCGAGAGTAGCATCCGCTCATCTTTCCCTGTTTGCTCTCAAGGGCACTGTGCCCTCTAAGGAAGCAGGAGTACTACACATGCATTAAAACTGAACCCAAACGCTTTTAATGCCTTTCCTTTTCACTCCCCGGGACGTTAAGTCACACCGGGTCACAGGTTCAGGTCCCAGGGTTACATCAGGGCTTCCCTCTGCATCCACCAGGGCCAAACCCGAACTTCCCTCAACTCTGCAAAAGCTTCTACATAAAATTGCCCCTTTACAACCACGAATAAAGCTGGTTATTTTCAGAGCGTTTTACAAACAAGCCTAACACCAGTCTTTTCAGGCAGAAAAATTTAAGTTGTAAAAAGCATGAGAAAATAAATATCTAGGGCAACTTCTGGAGGAAAACATGCCAGAAAAAGCACAAAAGTTTATGTATTCAACCAACCGCTTGGTCAGTCCCTTGAATGTCCCAATTCCCAGCAGCCTTACCCCAGATACCAGTAAGTCTCCTTGAATTCAAGACAGCCATGTGCCGGCCTACCAGAGCTTATTTTAGAATTGGGCTTCTGATATAATGGCCACAAACACAACTCAGAGGAGACAACCGGAGAAGCTATAAAGCCTGGAGAACGACCCAGGCCTCTCTGTTGAAGCAACTCAGCTACGGTTTTTGGTAGCACGAGGGAATTCGGCACCAACAAACCACAGCAGAGGACCGAGATGTAAAGCTGTCACGCCTTCCCCCATCAACCACCCAACACCGGTCCTCCAAGACGCACGTTCCTTGTCAACGGCCAAGTGTTGCTGTGATGCCAGAGGAGAGGAGAAAGCTTTGGCACCTCACATCCACACCTACTGACAAGAACAGAGCAGCACACAAACGCTTAAGGACAGAAGTAGCCAAGAGGCTTTGCCTCCCGTTTCATTCACTTCTTGCCGTATCAGCAGTGCTATGCGCAGATCAATTTATTTTGCTGGGATACATTTATTTCAAATATAGGATATTTATCCAGAGATGTTCTGAAATTGGGAAAAAAACCGTTTTCAAGTCCTGCCCCCACCCCTGCTTCAGCCCGCCCCTGCCAGCAGCCCCGCTGGAAATCAGCAGGACTGGATGCCATCAAAGCTGAGCCCACCGATCGCCCAAGGATCCCAGATTTCCAGGCAGCTGGATTAGCAAGAGGGAAGAAACTAGGTGTGGGATGGGGGAATTATGGAAGGTATCTCACACTTTATGGGGGCAGACTGGGGAGACAAGAAAAAATAAATTAACTACACATGCAGAGGGTTTTGTTTGGTTTTAGCTGTCACCAGAAAAGGGCACTCGGGTCCAAGGCCTGCTCAGTGTCAAGTCTCTGGTGTGGCTTTAAAAACAAAACAAAACAAACCAAAAAAATCTATATATATGTATCTATCTGTGCTCCAAAGAACCAGCAAGATACTGATGGGTGCGGGTGCCGTGCCTGGGGAGCGCACCCCCTTACAAGAAGGTCCCTGCTAGGGGCCAGGGGCACCCAGGACTGCAGGAGAGGGGGGCTTTGGGGCAGAGGAGACCCCCTCCCCCCACCCCACCCCTACCTGGGCACCCCCGGCGGGTGCAGCC
>VYZV01033532.1:0-16414 GCA_013401275.1 Pandion haliaetus | reverse complement strand
CCCCCCCCCCCGTTGACATCTGAGCTCACTCTTGATTTTGAACAGCTTTAACTTGGCTTTCTCTCGTTGGCTGACACTGAACAGATTCTGTATGATGAGATGTATGCCTGTCACATAGAATCAAATCTTGCTGACTATTGCAATAGTTCTGCCATAACTGTTGTGGCATGTAGAATGGCGTGTGTGGGCAAGGAGAAGGGAATAACATCTGACTGCTATTTTGTTTGTTTTATTTCTCTTTAGTTAGCAAAAGAGATGGGAGAATCACCTGATATTATTCAAGAAGAAGCCACGGAAATCCTGGATGAGATGGGTCACAGTATGCAGTTAGGAGCTGTCAGATTTTTTGCCTTTACTCTGAGCAAAATATTTAAACAGCTTTTCCAGAGAGTTTGTGTGAATGAAGAAGGAATGCAGAGAGTGAGTACTGGTGGGAAAAAAAAAAAAAGTAAGTTACAATATTTTCATACCAGTCACTTGGACAAAGACTCTAATCTTTGCTCCAAGTAACAAATATGAAAAATACCCTTTGAAAAAAAAGACTGCATTTGCTTTTATTACTGCACTTCTTAGTAAGTGTGGGAGGAAAGACAGATGTTATATAAATATTTTAGAGGCAGTCAGCAGGACTTTTTGTACTTTTTCCAAATGCTTCCTATGGTAAGGAATACCATGAGTCAGTGATTCTTTAGATCAGCCACTGATTGAGGGGTTTTCTATCTGATACTATAAATCTAATAATGCATTTGCATGAATTGGGGGTGAAAACAAAGTTATGTGGCTGAGTGGGTTCACTGTTCTGCAAAAGCTTTGTACATCTAAGAGTGGTGAAACGCTGTGCACCTCTGAGGCAGGAGATGCTTTAAGTTTGCCTCAGTTTCCAGGGGAGCTGTTGGCCCCCTGTTTGATGGCAGGATGCTGCTGTTCTGGAGGGTGCAGTGCATTCCCTGGATGACAGCAATGTCAGCCCTGACAGCCCCTACTGGGTTTCCCATTCCCATCAAAAGGGGTTTGAATTAGACTATCATGTAATGAGGTGGCCCTGGATTTTGAGTCCTGTGATGCTTGTGAACCACAGGCTGCTAGTCTGGAAGCTACTGCTCCAAATTTCCTATGGTTCCATGCTGAAAAAGGTATAGAGTATGTGGACAGAGAAACCACCCTTAAACACATCTGCTTCTCTTAGCTTTAAGCCCTGTGATGGTCTGTATTTCAAATTTCAACGGTCTGTAAATACTGGAACAATATTGTTTGTGCTGGTTTGTTTTTTTTTTTTTTTTTTTTAGTTGCAACATGCCATTCAGGAGCATCCAGTTGTACTGCTGCCCAGTCACCGAAGCTACGTAGACTTTTTGATGCTGTCTTATTTGCTATATACGTATGACTTGGCTTTGCCTGTCATTGCTGCAGGAATAGGCAAGTATGTTCTTTTAGCAGTGTTTTCAGGATTCAGAGAATTGGTACCAAGGGGTCTGGTAGCTGCTTCTATAAGTAGCTGTGTTTAACTTCTGTTCCAAATATTGTGTTTAACTTCTGTTCCAAATATGTCTTGTTAAAACCTCTTTGGGCGAGATGCTTACAGTGCCTGAAAGCTTCTCATTGGTGCTGAGTCCAAGCAAAGGTGAATTTTTTCATAGCAAGTTTGCCAAGAAGTATCCCATCTGTAGACCCAAGGCTGGGGCAATGATAGGTGTTGTGAAGAAGACTTCTATATTGTTTTTTTGGCCTGGGAACAGGCAAAAACTTGCCCAAGAGCTACTGTGTATGCGGAACCTTTTGTGATATTTTATACAGTTTTAAGTGCAGTCACAGTAGCCAGGTACGAAGTGCCAGTCACCTGGTGCTTGTTGCTGATGTGACTGATTCCCTTGAAGCATTGGCAGAACTCTGTTATGTGAAGTGCTGAGAGCAGAGCTGGCTGCGAAACGAGATTTCTCATCAGAAGTCACAATTGTGGACACACTTAATTCTAAAGCAGATGAAGCCAGTATATTTGCAGGAAATGATTCCTGAAGACTTTAACAGTAAACATCTTTGAGTTAAAAGTGCTTTTTGAAAATCCAGACTGGCAGCACTTGACTGAGAAACCTGATCTTGGAAGTCTTGGGTATCAACCAGGTCTTCTAAGCAGGCAGACAACAACCTCGGGTCTGGAGCAGCATTGTAACGTGCACAGGCAAGCTAGCAAAGATGTGGGAACCTACTGCTCTACTGTAGTCTACTTTTCCAATCAAGAGGTTAGGAAGACCAGTAGAAAATCAGCAGAAGCTGAGAGAATGTGCTTGCTAGGGAAGAGAAGATTCTGCTGGTCTTTGAGTTCATGGTATCTTGCCTTTGGGTGATGTGGGTTAGATTCTGGTGAATTCGGAAGTTGATGTCTCATAGCTGCCTTGATCAAGGTGTTGCAGCTGCTTACCTGTCGTGCACTGTTCAGAATCTGGTCACATGCTGTTACAGGTATCAGTGTAATCCTTCGCTGATTTTTGGATTAGAGCCTTTTTGAGTTTTGGACCTCAAAATAGTATCTTAAGATACGATTAGTTTAGCTTAGAGGGATTTTTTTTTTTTTAGTGATTAACATTTTTTTTTTTAAGTGCTTTGGGTGGTTTGGGGTCAAAGTGCTTCAGAATTAGGGGCTTGCAGCTTGATTATACTGCTGCATGTGTGTATTATTTTAAATGCCTCTGGAGAAAACACAGTTCTCTATGGTTGTAGTTGTATTTACTGCATGTTGTGTTAGAGGTTCACAAGATGCTGTTTACAAACTTACTCTCAAAGTGGTACTTGTAGCTGAGTGGAGAGGTGCTCTCCTGATAGAGGCAGTAAGTGCCTCTGCTTTGTTAGTTATCAACTGGCTTCAAGTAGCATAAAGAGAGATCTCCAGGGATTAGCTAAGGGAAGGTAAACAGTTGCCAGTTAACACCAGAGTACATGCTCATACAGTACATTAGCGGGAATCTAGCTGGTGCTGGGATTGTGGTTGTCTCAGGCCTCGGGAGCAAGTCTGATTAGAGGCGCAGAGCTGGTGAGGTGGTGTGGGCGTGAGGTACGTGAAGGGATGCGTTTCAGTGCTGTTTTGTGTGGTGGGGAGAGGTGTTGGACGTGCAGCCAGCATGCTGCTTGGGAGGTTGAGTATGCAGCAGGAGGGTGGAAGTAAGGGAGGGGATAGAGTCTTTGCTGTGGTGGGAGGGGGAGGGTAGGAGGAGAGTAAGGGAAAAAGATGGACCTCTGTACATGGGAAGCTCTGACAGCTGCTATTGCTGCCCAGGGTCCTGTAGGCAATTTCTTTTTATCTATTTTTTCTTCTCTCGCTCCCTCTCACAAACGTGTGTGCGACATACGACATCTTCAAGTCAGTCATTGTCAGGGTTGCAGCTGGACATGTGAATTTATTTTACTGAGTGAACATCTGTTCTCAAGTGTTTCATGGATTGAGGTGGCAAAGAGGTTGAAGCGGCACTTGGCCAGTTGCTGTGTGGACTCGTTTTAAATGCTTCCCTAAGAAATTTAACATCAAGCGTTTCCTGGTTTTGACAAGTTAAGTGTTGACCATCATTGCTTAAAACTAGAAAACTAGTTTTAGCTGGTTTGATGTACACCTCCTCAAGTGATAAGCCAGGATCATAAATGGTATAATGTAGTGTCACTGGTCAGTTAATTTCTGTGTCTTCTGGGATACATTCAGTGGTAACTGATCTTTCTGAAGATGAGTGAGACAATGTACTTCAAAAACTTAGTCTTTATTAGGGTTGAAATCTGGCCATCTAAATAATGAAAATAAATTGTTCTAAGTGAATGCTGCTTACCCCCAAAAAATTGAAAGCATATTATGCCGTTCATGTCTACATAAGTCTTGCTAGACAATCTGAAGCAAATAAAGGTATTTGCAACAACAGAATCCATGAAAGAGATTTTCTTTATTCTGGTAATTGAATTAGTGTATTAGAGAAAGCGGTTGATTCTGCTGGCTGATACAAGTTTTCTGTGTGTGGTTTGTTTGGTTTTTTGTTTCATTGTTTTTCAGATTTCCTAGGAATGAAAATAGTTGGTGAGCTGCTACGAAGGGCAGGTGCCTTTTTTATGCGACGTTCTTTCGGTGGGAACAGACTCTACTGGGCAGTGTTTGCTGAATATGTAAAAACAATGTTAAGGGTAAATAAATTACTGAACCCTCAAAATGTATGCCTAAGAAATACTCTGTTGGAATGATTCACATGAAATATGCATGATGTTATAGCTATGTGACTGAAAGCCTTCACTGTGATCTGATTAAATGTGTTTTACCTCAGAATTGCTGTAGGTGAAGAGCATGCATGTACTCTGTTGTTATTATAATTCAGCAGTAGGTGGTAAACAAATTGCTGCTCATCAGTCACTTTGGATCATGTGCCCGTCCGTATCTCATGACAGACACAATATTTTCGTGAATTTAACTATGTGGTATGGCAAATACAATGGATGAATATAGGCTTAGAGATTACTGAATTTAGATATGCATGGCTTCCATTAAAAGAAACTTACTTACATTTTAAGTACTTAAAACTATTTGTGGGCAGTAAAGAAGAAACATTTTTATTTTTATGACCAGCTTTTTTTGTTTTGTTTTACTTTTGAAGAGTGGCTATGCCCCAATTGAATTTTTTCTTGAAGGCACTAGAAGCCGCACCGCCAAGACCCTGACTCCAAAGTTTGGTAGGTTTGTTGAAAACTCAGAACTTTTTATGATTATTAATGCTTTCATTAGTGGCTATGTGCTTCTTAAGTTCTTCGGACAGGAAGGGCTGTTAAAGTGATGGGGAATTGGTGAGGTCTGACAGAGTAGAGGAAAACAGTATGGTTGGAGTTCCAAGGCCATACAAAGAACAGCAATACACGTCTCTTGCACTCTACTGCTTTCTCTCCCTTTGCCCCATTGTGTACTTAATTGTGTAACTCTTCACCCTTTTAGAAAATAGGCGTCCCCTGAGCAGCAGAGAAATATTGTAAGCTAACTATAAAAGTAATGGGGAATCTTTAGAAGGAAGATGCTGTGCGAGCGCAGAGCAGTGCTGCTGAAAAGACCACAAATAGCTGTCCAATTGCATTGCTTACATTTACCTTCTGTTTTAAAGCTTGGGCAATATCTTGTGCTTCTGCTTGCTTGAAGAGAGAACAGGCACAGTACACACCTATTAGCAGTTTCTAAAATTTGAAGATACCTTTTTCAAAGTTAAGTTGTAGTTGCTTTTCCCTACTTGAAAAAAACAAGTGATTTACTTTTTTTTTTCTTTTTCTTTTTTTTTTTTTTTCAATTTGCAGGTCTTCTCAGCATTGTGATGGAACCATTTTTGAAACGTGAAGTCTTTGACACGTACCTTGTTCCCATCAGCATCAGCTATGAGAGGATATTAGAAGAATCTCTCTATGCATATGAACTCCTAGGAGTTCCAAAGCCCAAAGAATCTACATCTGTATGTACATTCCTTAGGAACAGAACGTAGGTGGATGTATACACACCCTGTAGCACCAAAATTTGAGTTTTGCTTTTCCCATAGGGGTTGTTAAAAGCCAGAAGAATCCTCAGTGACAATTTTGGTACCATACATATCTACGTTGGCCAGCCGGTATCACTTAGAACCTTGGCATCTGGGAGAGTCAGTCGGTGCCCATACAACTTGGTTCCCAGGTACCACATCCTTCCATGGTGTATGCACAGGAAAAGGGAAAAGCATTTGTTTAGTCCTCACCTATGTAAAATAATTAAGACATTCTCTTGTACTTTGTCTGCAACCTTCTCTCACCTCTCCCCCATCTATTAGACCGCTGAACCTGCTTTGTCTGAGCAGAGTCTTATCATGCTTGTGATTGGGTGTTCTTGAAACACGTTCTTACTTGTGTAGGTTTGTACTGTGTCAAGAATATACCATTTTAAAATTTAATGATGATGCATGAGCCAGGCAAACCTCTGTTTTCTGAGAATTCGGTGTTCTTGCCATGTAAAAATTCCGCCTTTCTCTCCCTTCTTGCTTTATTACTGCAAACTGTTATGTGATCATGTGGCAGGGAGCTGTATCTGTGACTGGATTGGGTGGCTTTTGCAATTTGTTATATAACGTACATGTTATATATATTATACATATATATAAAATACATATTTTTTTTAAGATAACAAGTGTGCAGAATCAATACAGAGATCTGTGTTTCAAATACTGCCATGAAGCTATTGGTGTTTTGCTCTGTACTTCTGTTCTACATACATAGCACAGAGATAGAGTCACCCTCCAGATGCTAGGTGCTCTAAAGTAGTTACAGATCTGGGAGCAATAAGGAAGGGTGTGATTGATATTCCAGTTTTTGGAGCCTTTTACCTTGAACTGCCTTGTTCTTTTCAGGCATCTTCCCCAAAAGCCATCTGAGGATATCCAAGAATTTGTCAGTGACGTAGCTTATAAAATGGAGCTCTTGCAAATAGAAAACATGGTTTTGAGCCCGTGGGTGCTAGTTGCTGCTGTCCTGCTCCAGAATTTGCCAGCCATGGATTTTGAACTTCTAATAGAAAAGACCCTGTGGCTTAAAGGCTTAACACAGACTTTTGGAGGATTCATTGAATGGCCTGGTACGCAGAGAAAGTGTTACTTCTATTCCTTTTGTTGCTTGTGAAGGCTAACTTATATTTCTGTGGAAGCAGTGTATGGTGACAACTTTACAGAATGTTTTCCTCAGAGTTGTAAATGGATTCTAGCGTATGCTAAAAATGATGCTAAAACCTGACAGGTTTTGACTTAGCCCATAGAAGATAATACTGTGAAAAACAGGTGGAAGCAGAACAGATATTTCACCGTTATATCCTGAAGTGTGGAATGAAGCAGAAATTATAAGGTACTTGTATTAGAGTACTGAGATCTGCCTCTTGTCTAGCTTTCTGAACGCTGTGTAAGTCACAGGCAATTACCCCATCTGCAGCCGTTAACTTGGTGTTAATGCTATGTTTATTGCTTGGTATTGACTATAGCATAAGTTGTTACTGTGGCAAAGAACTAGTGGAAACAAATGGGTGAGAGAAAATCAAAACTGTAAGTTGTCTATTTCTTTTTAAATTTCACTTTAACCCCAGAAACAGTCATGACTTCTGGGGAGAAGGCTTCTTTGGTGGTTTCATTTATTTATTTATACACACACGCTCTTTTTTCTATATATATATATAATGTATATGTATATATTCGCTGCTGAAAGGTTGATTCTCCTTCCAAACTTTTTAAATAATTGTTTTAAACTTTTCTCTGTGAGGAGCCAAGGGGACACAGGTAATTAATTTTAGAGCCTCAGGACATAAGTGGTAAAGCTAGCAAAGAAAAATAATGTGTAATGCAAGTACATTTACCTTTTCGCTGTAGGTAGGTTTAAACCATGGGTCTTTGCTTTTGTAGTCATGTGTATAATCAAGGATCCCTCTCGCTACTGCAATAAAGAAATAGGAGCAGGCTGCAGTATAACAGAACTCTGTCATTTCTGGAAGAAAACCACTTCTTCTTTCAGGGATCTGCACTGCAGTGAATGCAGACAAGGTCTGCTCCTGCTAGACTGGTAAAAAGAAGAATTTCATGGCAATATTTAAACATAATTTAGAATCTTACTGCACAGTAAACTGAAAAACATACCACATTTGGGTTTGCTTATTTATTTTGTCTATTTTCTTAGCAATGATGAATAAGCTTTTGCTTTAGTAGAGCTGTGGTCAGGGAATAGCAAATAGGCATGGTAATGAAACAGAGGAATAACAACAGCTGAGCAGATTTTGTTGGGGTGTGCTGGTGCTGCTCTAGGCATCAGTTACATAGAAACAGGGTTTGTTGTTTTGGATTGTCAATAATTTGAAAGAATAAATACATTTTAAAGGCTAATTTGGCGGTCATCAAGTCAGCAACTACATATGTCCATTCTTCTGTCTCCAAACAGCTAGTTGTTTGTGCCTTTGTCTTGCTGGTTGGTTGTTACAGGCAGGACATTTGCCTGGCTGTTAGAAATTTTATATTAAAAACAGGAACTGCAAAGTGACTTGCTCAGACTTCTGCTTCTTATTGCATTGGGAAACTTGGGAGCTTTTGCAAAAATGGAACAAAGTAGGCTGGAGGAGCAAGTAAGGTGCAAGGAGAGTCTACGTGAAATCTATGTTAAGGGGAAAGAATATGAAATTTTTAATTTTTTTTTTTTTTTTTTCTGTCAGAGGCTATATTGATTTCATATGCTTGTGGTGCTGTGAACATGTAAAGTGTATTTTAGTGTTCAATAAGAATGTTTTATTGCTTCTTTCCTTGCTTGCCAAAGAGTTCACATTTGATGAAGGGAATGTTTTGGTAGTGTTTAAAGTGTAAGGTATTTTAAAAAGGTGAGTGAGTGTTTTTTCACAACTTGAGATGCTGCTGTCTATCTGAATAAAGTTTGTGGTGTGTCACACTGACAAAAAAACTTGACCAAAGCCCACAGGTTTGTGAAACTCAGGTCTGCCTTCGAAGAACTTCGTTGTTTAAAAAAACCAAACAAACCCGAAACCACACACTTGCTTTGCGCATTTTAAAAGGGTTGTCTTACGAAACAAGAAGAGATTTGAGTTTAAGTACAGTCTGGTTTCTCTTTGAGTAGGTATATTATGTAACGATACTTACGTTAGGATTTCTTTAAACTTAATTTGGGATGAGGCCTTCCTTGCGTATGAGAGTTGAGGAAAACCATTATGAAGACTTGCGCATCTGATTCAAAACTTGTAGTGTCAGGAATGCCTTAGCAAAAGTATGGTCTCCATTTCCTTACTGATGGATGTATCCATGAAACAGATCTATCCTCTTTTTTCTGGAGGCTCAGAATACTTTTTCCAGAGAGACAAAGGAAGTATTTGCCATTGTTAGCAAGTGGAAGAATTTAAGGTGCTTTAATTGCAGCAATGTCTGAAATTTGTTCACTCCATCTCATACAATGCCTAGGCTGCCCATTCCTGGTATGGATTATTTTAGAACATCTCTCTAACTGAGCGTTTGGTGTAGTAACTGGTCTTTAGTGATGAAACTTAATGAAATACTGAAGCATTTTAAGCTGTTTCAATAGTTATGTTCCCTTTGGCATCTTCCTGAGCATTGCATTTTCCTGACAGATAACCTGTGTGCCAGAAAAGCAGTCATATCTGGCCTCACCCTGCATTCCAACATTGCTCGCCTTGTCGATGGCCACGTGGTCCTAAATGACAAAGGAGTGGAAGATGGAGCCGTAGGGGAAATCGTGTTTAAGCGTGCTCTGGCCATCCTCATGTGTGCCACCTACAGAAACCAGCTGCTGAATGTGTTTGTGCGTCCATCTCTGGTGGCAGTTGCCTTGCAGATGACACGCAGCTTCAGAAAGGGTACGTTTGGGTAGCTCTGAGAGTCCACTGGCTTTGCTCCTTGCGCTGTCAGCTGTGAGAGCAGCACGAGGTTCCTGCAGCTGCTAGCGGGAGCTATCCGAGACTTACACTCTGGATAAGGTCCCATGGCATAAGGTGGGTGTGTTGGGATGGGACGGGGGTATTTTGCTTGCCTTTTTTGATTGTTTCCCCTTTGATACTTTTGAAAGTAGGTATATTCTGCTCAGAGGGCAGGGTTAAGATGAGCTGATCCCAGTTCTTAAGTGTCTTACTTTGTTGGCATTTAGCAGACTAGCTTTTTAGGTCACAAATGACACACAGCTCAGACTTGCATACGGTGCAGCCAGTTCTCAGTCTTTCTTCTCTTCCCACTACTGTTTCTGAAGTATTTCAGCATTTTCCAATACTTGGTTCATAAAGAAACTTTTCAGAATACATACCTTAGTTTTGTTCAGCATCTAATTATGTGTTATTTAGTGCATGTTCTGAGAAGCTACAACCCCCTGCTTTTTCCTTTTGGTAACAATTGAATCAGGTGCTTGAGTACTTGCTGTTCTGTTGTGGTTTCTGCTGTACGTGTATGTATGTATGCTTTTAATGTCAAGTCCAAACTTTATTTGAAGTAGGTACTCTCTCTAAAATAAGGAGTAAATGGCTTTTCACTTGCATGTTTTAAATTATGTTTTTAAACAATAGTACTTTACAATATGTTTTTTCAGATGAAGTCTATAGCTGCTTCAGCTTCTTGAGAGATGTTTTTTCTGATGAGTTCATCTTCTTTCCTGGCATTTCATTGAAGGTAAAAACATCCTTTATACAAAAATACTGATAGTAACGCAGCCAAGTAAAATAGCATCTGATTTCAGGGCTCTGCCGAGCGAGTGCTTTGTGATAAACACTTACAGTGACATCGACTTGGTCTGTAAGTGGGAGAACTTAAAAGGGGGTCATTTGGTTAGTTGCGAAACACTGTCTGAATCCAGGAGGTTTCATACGCAATCTTTCCCCCCACCTCCCTTCCAGTAAAAAAATAAAAATTCTGAAATAGCCCAATTCTGAACTATTAAAATGAACTGTAGCAGAAGTTTGGCTTTTTTGCATAAAGCTACCAGTCTTCCAGCACGGATATAAAAATATATGTAAAGCAGTCTTTTAAGTGAAGTGTAAATACTGTCCTCTTGCTCTGCAGTTATAAAAGAGACCTTAGGCTGTGAAGAAAAAAGTATTAATGTAGATTTAATTGAAGTCTTATCACAGAGTGGGTATGTTCCGTCAGTGCGGAAACAAAATGGGAATTCTCATTGAGGGTACACCAGGATAACTTTTTCCTAAAAGCTCTTGCAGCCTGTGTAGCAGAGGGGCACTGCTGCTCTTTCAGAAAGTTAAGGTGTTATACCAAATAATGACCAACCATTGTATGCCCTTGTTATCTTTGACAAATAGAGTATGCAGTTCTAAATTTAAGTACCTATTGTCCTCTGGTTGATTATACTCCTAGTGCAGCTGTGATCAGTTGTTTTGTGTAGCTCCATGTGTGTGGTCTGTGATGGCAGGGCTCCCAGAGGACTGTGCCAACACCCAGTGCCTCATCTGGTAAAGTATGCCTCTGTACCCACCTCTCCTTGGCTGCGCAGCATGGCGGTATTGGATCTACTCTGTAGTGTTTACACAATGGCTAATGTTCCTCTTATAACTCAAACTCTGAAGGTTTCGATGTTCCGTGCGTTAGTAAGCTTTTAATATTTTGATGGTTCATGGTTGAGCCCTTTTAGCTTTTTACTACTGGCATTTATCTCCTGTAGATTCGTATAGTGGTACATCGCGAGCGCTATGAGGGAAGTGCTTATAGTAAAGCCTGATTTAAATTTCTGCAGCCAAAATCTTCTATAGAGTTGAGGCGATGCAGCCTGTGAAGGTTTTTGAAGGGAGAACTTTCCTAATGGCGTAACAGTGCCCCTTTCAGAGCCTTATGGAAGCTTTAGCTGCATCCTATTTGCTTGAAAAGAGCTTCCCCTCCTTCCCCCCTGCCCTATACGCCCCTTACTCAAACAGAGCCAGTATTGTTCCTGCATACCACCTTACTACAGGGCTCAGTATGTCTGCGTGCTCTCCTAACACAGCCGGACACAGGCAAGCTGTGAAAACTGCAGGCAGCACTGTGCTCTCTGCAGGACTTGCTGTGTCAGTTTGTACGCATCCTGCTGGGTCGGAGCTGGCTCTAGTCCAGCCGGCCTGAAATGCAGGCGAGCACAAGTTTATTAGTAAAAAAAATGGTTCAGCGTCATGCCCAATATAAACTGCTAAGTCCATGTGTAGTTTTTGTTTGGATTTAAAACTGATTAAATGTGATTTTTATCAATGCTAAGGCCAAATATCTCATGGTGATATTTGTGATCTTTCCTGTGTTAAAAAAAACAAGATACGCCTAATTTTCACTAGAATATTCAGGACTTGCGACTATATTGAAGTCTCATAGATTGTTATATGGAGAAGAATTGGGCCTTTTTTTAAAGGCTGGTTGGCAGTGTTATGTTTAGTTTTCATTCTTAGCAATTGTAGCCTCTTGCCGATTTTTTTAAGTACCAAAACCGAGCAGGGAACAGGAAGGTGACTGTCTATGACTGACTTCACTGCAAGTCAAACGAAAGAGTTGCTATAATGATAAGGGATCTCTTAGCAACCCACCCCTCTAGTCGTCCAAGTGTCTGTCATGTCTGTGTCCCATCCCCTCGTGTTCTGTCTATGCGTGTGTGTCGTTCGTCCCCTGCCTTACGCTGGTGTTGGCAGTAAAATGTTTTTTGTCACTGACATTTCTATAATGTGTAACTTTTAGCCATTGTGTTCTCTTTTGTAGAGGGCAGGTCAGTGAACTGTGTTATCATTTATCACAGACAGTACACATGAGATAAAGGCAAACCCTGACTTTAAAAGTAAACAAATAAAAAACCCACAGAAAAAACCCTAAACCAGACAACCTGACCCCATTCTGACAAAATCCTGAGGGAGCTCAGGCTGGCTGTTACCATAGCTGCTTTCTTTGCCCCTAGGCCTGTTGCGGATTGAGATGCTGCTATGTTTAAGAACATGTTCCCGCTGCTTTTATATAAGGGTATTTCTGGGACATAGGAAAATTTTGGTTCTAGTCTCTTGAGAACTGAGTTCAGAAATGGAAGCGGTGTCCTGTTGTGTGGTTTTTGTTGTTGATTTTGTGGGGAAAGGTAGCTGCGTTTACTGTAGATGTTAAAATTTTGGTTATGCTTCTCTCTCCCAGGATTTTGAGGAAGGATGTTTTCTACTTACAAAATGTGATGCCATTCAAACAAGTCAACAGGAAATCTACCCTACCGACAAAGGAAGTGTTACTGTATCTTTCTTGTCAGCTATGTTCAGACCTTTTGTGGAAGGTTATCAGGTATGTTGTTCTTCAGAAAATGATCTTTTTTTCTCTCCTCTGTTTTATAGGGAAACTAGGAGAGCTGTGATACTTCTGCAGCATAAATACTGACCGTTTTCATGGCTGGGGAGTGCAAAAGTTGAGAAATAGCAGTAATAAATATCTTAAAAACCACCTTCTCCCCAGGATCATGATTTTTAGCTTTTGGCTCAGACTTTCCCAGTTGACTAAAGCAGTAACTACCTTGCAATGTGATGGCCCGTTGTGGGTTTATAAGCTTCATGGGGAGTGTGCTGCTACCAGGTTCATTGCTCTTGCTTAATTCATTTTATGTAGGCTGTCCTGCCAGGTGCAGAAGTGAGTTTGCATCTCATATCTGATAGCTTTTTTTTTTTTTTGAGTCATTAATTGCACCCATATCTCTTTAAATTCTTTTGGTTTTCCAAGGTTTTAATAAGACTAAACACTTGCATTCCTGTAATAAGCAATGTATGCAAAAACCAGGAGGCTAAAAATCTCAGGTATGTCAGCGTAAGATTGGTGGGGGTGTAGACGTTTGAACCTAGTGGAATCTGTTAATGATCTGCTGTATGACTTGGGCTGAACTGCACTGATTTGCCCAGTTTTTCCCATCTGTAAAACAGGTATTGCTTTAAAAAAGTTATAGTGTTTGATTGTGAGAACAGGAATGTTAAATTAATGTCTAAGGTAACTATTACAGTAATACTGAGTCTTATTTTAATATCGGGATTCTCATGCTTGTGAAACAGTAATAAAAATTTCAGATGCTCTATGTAATGATACCTTGTGAGTTCCTCTCCTACACTTTTCAAAGTGTAATAGGATTACTGACTTAATGAGGACATGTCTGTAATTCATAACAAGCTGACAATCAAAAGGAAAGAAGTGCTAATTTTTTTTTAAATGTTAGTTAATTTTTAGATACCTCTCAAAGGAAACAAAAGAAGCCTTTACTGAGAAGCAGTTGATACCTGGAGTCCGCAACTTTGTTTTTCAACTTCTTGAGAAGGGTGTGTACAGCCGTTACACAGTAAGGTTTTACAAGCGTAGCCTGTTAATGGAGAGTGATAAAATTGTCAATAGTGTTTCTGCTTTCTCTGTAGGGAATACGCAGTGTTATGAAGCGCTGTCTTCTGACATGCAGAAAAATGCCTTAGCAGCTCTTGTGCAACTAGGTGCAGTGAAGAAAAAGAAAATGTAAGTAACATTGGCTTTTTGGTGTATAGAAGTCAGCATGTGGTCTGGCAATTCTTGACGATTGAGCTATTAGTATGAAGCAGAACCCCGACTGCCTGAGCACCAGTCAACTGAAGGTTGACTGGATTTACCTGAGTCATGGTAAAGACCCTGGTAGTTCCTTTCTGTACACATTGTAGGGGCAGAATGGCACCCTGTTACAGTGGAAACACTCTTGTGGGACCCAGCAACAAAATTCATTAACTCACTAGCAGGCTGCTTCTGCCTCCCTTTTCCTTTTGGTTTTCAAAGTTTCTCCCAAGGCTTTGATGAGCAAGGAGAACAGTCCTGCTTATTTTTAATACAAGAGTTACTCTGTGTGTTAGAATAAGCCTCATCAGGCAATGTAAGCAATAATCAGGGATACTGCCAATTTTGGTGGGAGGGGGGTTCAGCACTGATGTCTCAAAGCAATTTAACTGAAAGCTTAGTCATTAAAGTCTTTTAACACAGTTCATACTTATAGGCCTAAGATTGAAAACCAGCTATTGTTACATGAAAATACGGTGACATGCATTTCCTGTTACCAAATCAATTTGTGTTGTGGTGCTTCTTACTGTATTTAAATGTATAACCATGGAAGTCCCTGATACAAGTGCCCACGTTCTCCTGAGTGTTTCACAGAACATAGTTGGCAGCTGATGACCCTGAGCTATTTTCTTATGCCCTGTTCAGGAAATGAATTGGTTTAAGTTTTGTAGCGCTCTTGGAAAGTGCACAAAGTACTGTTGTTGTTATGTCCCCTGCCCTCTCACAGTGCTAAATAGATGTCTATAGCTAAATTCCCCTTTCAGGTAAAAGGAATAAATTGAGTGCAACAGAATTTGACATCAGCTGAAGATCTGGTTCAGTTTCAGAGAGGTAGTAATGAAAATTATATGATTGAAAACAAATGTTTTCTTCCTGCAGTTGTCCCTAATAAAAATCAAGGGGAGAGAGATATGGGAATTGTGAACAAGAGGAAGGATAGAGAAACCGTAACTGTCCCCGAGTACAATCTGCTTAGAAGTCTGCCATGTCCTTAAAATTAATATGTATGCTGGTAGGATGAAAAATACGATGTAGTTATGAAAATGTTTAATTCAGATTATTTGTATAGAAATGACTGGAATAAGAAACATTCATTCAAGAAACATTTTTTTTTCTTTCAACTGTAGGTCCAATGGATTCACTTACAATGTAAATCAAGAGGCTGTTAATAAAATCCTGGACATGTTTGGTAAGTGTTCTCTAAGGAATTTGAAGAGAGCTTCTCAAGTTATAAATTACTTTGGACAATACACGTACGTTAGGTGTAGTGGTTTTTCCCTAGTAGTTCCTTAGATTTACCTGTAGAAACATTCTAATGATGATTTTTTTTTTTTTTTTTTAACAATACTTTCTCTGGTGTCATTGACTGCAGCTTTTAATCTCCCTACTTTATTTGAAATCTTGTGCAACCCAATGACCAGGGAAAATAAAGCAAAAAGTAGTTTAATGGAGTGGTATTTGCAGTATTTTGATAAGTGTTTACTGGGTTTGGGTTTTTGTTTTTGTTTTTTGGGGTTTTTTTTGTCAGATGCCAGGATACCTGTACAGAAACCTGTAGCCGCACGACTCTAAGCGGTTCGTGATGCTGTGACTGGATGGAGGCGCCTGCTGAGAACACCGACCACCACCCAGCCGGAGCAGGGACCGGAGCAGGCGAGCATCCCCGCCGGCCCGGCCAGCCCGGCAGGCGGAGGGAGAGGAGTTCTCCCTTACCACTTAGAAACTGCTGTCGTCGAGGGTTAGAGCTGTATTTGTATCCTCACTGTGTTTTGTTTTTTATAACAGATTAAGCATTGTCTTTTTTTTTTTTCTTGGTAAATATTTAAAGAGCTGTGCACAGTAACGGCTACTTAAATACGTTTTTCTATACTTCTAACAAGGAATGCGATTGGTTTCAAGTGTTTCATGGATGTGAAAATGTAACAGGGATTTAAGAGACTTGCTATTAAAGTTAATACTTAGTAAAATACATTGCTGCCTGGCTAAATGTAAGATAAGGCCCTTACGAACGAAGAGCACGAATCAAATCTTGCGCAATGACCACAAACGCTAACTGTGTTTTGGGTTTTTTTTTGTTTTTTTTTTTTAAGGCAAGTTGGCATTAATTACTTCACGAATGTTCTGTTTGAAAACCGAATTAAAGCAGCGTCTTTAACGTGTTTGTTCTCTCTCGCCCCGCCCGCGCCGTCCGCCCTTCCCGCCTTTGCTCCGTGAGGAAACCGCGGCGCCGGCACGCGGGGGGCGCAAACGGCGGGGGGGCGGCCGCTCCCGTCGCGAGGAGAAGCCCCGCCCTTCCGGCGACAACATGGCGGCCGGCGTGGAGCTGGGCTTCGCGGCGACGGCGGCGGGGCCGGGCGGCGCCT
>VYZV01033520.1:216-10713 GCA_013401275.1 Pandion haliaetus | reverse complement strand
AAATAGCATAGTTTCATTCTTTCTATTTAGGATATTTCCTGAAAGGACACTTTGAATAGAAATTAAAAAGTGTAACCTCCTTCTGACCTCACCTTTTCTTGAGATGTGGTATTGCAGTTACTGAGTGCTACTCTGCATCTAATGGAAACAGTACCTTACGGATGGATCTATGGGCACCTGGTTCTCAGGAATCTGTTGAAGTTGTTTCTTGCATCTGGGGCAGCTTTTGTCTGAAAGCTCCTTTTTCTTCCTTTAATAACATTACAGGTTTATAACATGAGATAGTAACAGTATTTAGTTATTATGTTTGAAATAAACAACTGTTTGATTTAAAGGTATTGAAAAGAATCCATCACTACCAAAACAACTGAGGTAGTGACATTTTTAAAAACATCGTGCTCTGGAAGCTCACTTGCCTGCCAGAATGATGCTAAACAGGTAATTTATAATAAAGTGCAGCAGTAATAGTACAAGTAAATACAGGAATGAGACCTGAACAGATTTCTGTTTCAAAACTGCCAAGTTTGATTTCCAGTTTTGTTCAAATTTTTATCCTTTCTCCTGTCATAACATGTTTACAAAAGAAAAAGCAGCGGCAACCATAGGCTAACATGTTGGGCACCAACAACCTGAAAGAATTACAGGAAAAAAACACCCCAACCTATCGTAATACTAACAGTTAATGCTCTTTGTAGTAATACTAATTAGTGTGTCTAAGTTGTTAGCAACCTTTCCAACATAGACAGCAAGAATTTGCTGGAGTGTTTCAAATCTCTTACGGGGAAGGAAAAAAAGGAATTTGAATATCAGGGCACAGTTTGCATTAAACTGTCAGTTTTATCATGATAATCTGGAGCCAGAAACATTCGAATATTCAATCCACTCTAAAATTAAGAAGGACATCTCTTGGGTTTTTTTAGGTTTCACTTTCTCCATTAAACTTCACCATATTTGCTTCCTTGACATCTTTAATCTCAACACAAGAGGGAATCTTCCAGAAAGACAGGAGATTTTGAAATATGAGGAAAAAGGAGTCCCACAACTATGTACTCACGGTAAACCCGATTAAACAAATCCACTTAAAATCTCATTCCTTTGTGGATAAGCACAGACCTCTACACAGATGCAAATTGTTTTACAGTTATGTTGTAAACCCCCTCCTTCTGGGACTTTTCAATTTATGTCAATGTGTAATTAGCAAATGAATTGCACTGTAGATTGCATTCAGTACTCTTTTCCTTTTCTTTTTTTGATTCCCCAACTAACATACCCCCCCCACACCCCTTCCAGAACTCTCAAATCATTTTCAACTGATTCTCAAGAAAATCAGCTTCATATCATAAGAAGTTATGAGAATTAGCAGCTGGCCAACAAATGACTTGGCAAAGGGAATCATCTTCCAGCACACATAACCCATCACAGGAAAACTGTTGGTGAGAGTTCACAGTAAATATAAGTACAGATACCTGATATGTTCAGTTATTCACTATGTAAAGATATTCTGTCCCTTCCTTCCCATGCTGACTGATGACACAACATTCATATGCTGAAATACTATCAGTACCTTTATATTATTTTTCAGTACCTTCAAAAGATAACTTTTATTATAATAAATGCAAATTGCTGTCAGTTAATCCTTTTTAGGAATTCCCAAATAAACTATTTTGGCAACTGTATCTTCAAGGATTATGCAGGTCACCCATACCATGCATGAGCAAACGCTTCCTTTTACCCAAATGGGATGTACTGCCTTTAATTCTGAAGCCATGCTGTGCTGTGGAAAAAGCCCTGGCATACTTTTATTTGTTATTTTTCATGCACCTCTTCCCTTTAACTACAGCACAACATTAACTCAAGGTTTTTAATCAATTGTTATGAAGAAGAAATAATTGTCTAGAATCAAAGCTGCTACACAGTGGCAGTGATCCTGCATCAGACGCAAGACGATAGACCTTTATTTTCCTAGGTTTTAATAGGGAGTTAAGAAACATAGAGAATGTCTCTCCTTGTAAGATAGCTCCTGCCATTTTGGCCAACTTGCCAAGGCCAATCTGTCCATGCAGTATGGTCCAGGGTTCCTCATCACTGCACCATCTCACTCCCCAAACATCTACTACAGCTCCTCATACCAGAACTACCCCTGGACACAGCCACCAGTGCAAAACACCTCTGAGCCCCTTAAACTTCAGCATCATAAGAGCACAAAGAGGTAGCTGTTACAACCCAGAAACTTGAGAAAGGCAAGAAAGCAAAATACAGCAAGGGAGAGAATTAAAAAAAACAAAGGTCAAAGATTCACTCCAAAAATCCCTGTAAATTACATGCTTAAACTGTTTTTCCTGAAATGCTTTGCTTTACACTGCATTCAAATTGTTAATGTATATCTTTAACCAACTTTAGGTTTCATTTACAAGAAGTCCCGTAAGCCTATTTTTTTAAATTTGCAAGGCTTTTGTGAACGTTTATTGAGATCCTTTATAATCTTAAAAGTTCCTTTCTCTCCAGGTGGTAAATATTAGATCTCGCCATGTGCTTGGCTGAACCAAGTATAAGTTATTAAGTATCTTCTAGGAATGTGTCACTACTGACAACTCGTTTGCAGAATACTTCTATCTCAACTATCGCTAGGAAAAATTGCCAACTTCACAGTTCAAGCAAACCTTAGACTGCAAACCAACTTCAAAACCTATGCCCACCATTTTGAACTTTACCAAAGTTTTCTGATAATTAGATCCTCAGTAACCACATGTACGTGCATGGGTAACCAATGCAAATATGTAAATATTCAGGCATGTATATACAGAACAGCTTTTGTGGACAAAAATAAGTAAGTCCTGCATGCAAATTGTTAAATGCATGCTTGGGACAACTTTGTACAAAATTTGTACCTTTAAAAAAATTTTACTAACATTACTTCAAAGAAACATGCCTGGATTCTCCTACATATGTCTGTTGTAATAGCATCCATTGTGGCAGAATTTCTGACAGTTATGAAGATGGAAACTGATCCATCTACCCCAAAATGTTCTGAGGCTAGGAGTTCATCCCCAAGTGCTGGAGACGCATCTCTCCCTCTTCCTCCCTCTGACTCCCAGAGGCCACGAGAGGAGGGAGTGCTACACACCAATGAGATGACCAAGCTTTGCAAATCATCAAATAAACAAGGACAGTTTAAAATTTTACTGCTGATTACAGCAGACAAGGAAACGGCAAGATCAGTTTTACTGCTAATTCTGCTGGGAATCCTGGAGGACAACGCAAATGCAAGAGAGCTGTGGGGTGGGGGAGAGCACGGCAGTGAATAAAAATCGGTACTTTGCTTTCTACCAAGAAAACAATGAGGTCCTGCAACAGTAGCAGAAAACAACTGAGAGAACAGGCTGACCAGTTACTCCTGAGAGATGATTTGACTTTAAACAATACCATCAATATACAAACTGTAACTTCAGGTTGGCATTCATGAAATAAATTTGTTTCCTATAAAACTGTCCTGAATTTTTATAAACATTTTAAAAAGTTACATACATAGTAGGTTTTGACAGATCAGGCATCCTTCATTTGGGGTTGCTCTTCTGTACAAAATATGTCCTTCAGTATCTTATTTGCCCCTGTCTGTCAGGCTTTAAATATACTAATAAACATTCAGAAAAGAGTAATAGTTCTTCCTTGCAAAAAGAAAGAAGAAAAAAAAAAAAAAATCTCATTTATAACCCCCCAACATCCTTAGAATCCAAGTCTACCATGTATTTATTCAGATTTAACTCACAATAAATTTTCTAGGTAATGGAATTCCAGTTTCTAGCACAGCCTATCGCTTCTAATAATGGGGTTTTCTTTTTTTACAAATCATACTTCATTATCTTGTACGAAGAAGACAAGATGCATCACTTTTATGCAAGTGATAATTTTGATGACACACTGAATAAAGCCTACAAACTTTATGTAGGCCCAATGCCATGCACAGAACTTTCCCTGCTCATTTGTCTAAAGCTGGTATTTTTACCGCTAATATCTATGTTATGCAGTAGTAGCTAGTACTGAAAGGACTGGACTGTCTAGGACTCACTTTGATTTTATTTTTTGTCTTACAGCAAACATTCTAGAAATACAAAAAAGGCCAAAATTATACCACAGTAGACCACGTGCAACATATTTTTACTCTCATATATTTAGATGCTACTTACGCCTTCCATATTTGTCATATCTATGTCCATCTTGCGCCTTAACCTCTCCAAGTAAAAATAAAGCAAGCTCCCGTCAAACTCCGGCAAAAGTAGAAGTTATAGAAGATTAACATTTCCAACGTGAAACTCTTAAAAACGCCTCTGACTACATTACAGCACAAAAAGCATTTCCCCTGTGCCTGCCCGCAGCCCCTTACAAAAAGCTCTGGAAGTTCAGCAAAGCATTTAAACCCACTGATACCAGGTCATCCTATTTGAGCCTCCTGGCCAGGAAGATGAGCACTGAAAATACAACTTGTATCAATATCATTCAATCGAATAGACACATGAAAACTTCAGAGATGCTGCTGAGCATTTTTGTGAGATTTTCCAGGCAGGTCTCCACTGCCAACCCTTACTAGCAATCCAGATGTGGTCTTTAAACATCTAAATATGCTTGCTCATTAGCTCTATCAGCCGTTCTCTTATTTCAGCTTTAAAGACTCCTACCCCTTTCTGGATATACTTATGAACTAGGATAAGGGAACACACACAACCACCCAATTGGGTGGACACAGACCAACCAACGCCATCGTGAGAGCACCCACTGCCCAGGAGTGGCATGAGGATGGATGGCGTCAGAGAAGGTCAGGAGCCCATAGTAGACACTAAACCTATTCCCTGTCCCACTCTCAGTCCCCATATGGGCTCAGCAGCCTTCAAGAGCCAGGACTTCATACCCTCTGCTCTGTCCCTCAAATAGGCTGGAGCACTTTTGGCTGCTCTCTTCTCCTTCCTGGTCCTACATACATTCACATGCCTAGCTTCTCTCCCAGCAAGACATATACCCCAGGCAGGGAGGAGGAGGAGGGATGAGCCACACCCTCCCGTACTGATCCACACAATGGGTAAAAACCTAAGAAAGAATGCAGAGAGTTAGACCTATCTTTGGTTTTCCTATTTTTTTTTAAAAAAAGGGAAATGTTAAATCTTGTGGACATAAACACTTCCAATATAATTCAAAGTAATCCATGCGAATTCTCCATCGGGTAGGGTTGAGTAACGGACAAAGTAACTCACCAAGTTAACATTTCCATATCCAGGATTGCCTGAAACTGGATTGTTAATGGAAAATGTAATACTGAGTACCAACCACAGTGGTCATTGCCAACAACTCTTCCAACGCAAAATTTAGCAGAAGACAAAGGCACACTTGCTTATAGAGCAAGTATTTAATATTCGACATATATAAAAATTGTGAGCTAGAACTAATTTGTAACCATTTTCATGTTTGAATGATAACTTTTACAAGATAGTAAAACTCATAAATTAAGAGTTCTGTGATGGAAAAATAAGCTTCCCACAGTTAAACCTATCTACCACCAGGCAAATGGGAACGTCTTTCACCAACACTGACCAAATAAGTGAGTTTCATTTCTCTTAGTTTTTACTTTCTCAGCATTTCAGCTTCATATCTCTTTAAAGAAACAAACACAGACCCATTATCCGGAGGCTTATTTGTAATGTTCAGATTAAATTCTGAAAGATAAAGTGTAGCATCGATCACGCTGCATTTTACTGATTATGTCAGAAAATGCTATTTGCATTTCTGAATACTGAATTGACAAAATGTAGGTCAACACTGGTTTTTTAAAGGCATGTTAAACTTCTGAACACTTAGTTAAATCACTGCATTGAAACAAATATGAATTTGACATGACATGCAATATGAAGAAATAATAATGCTGCAGCTTACAGACATGGACTGAGTATTAGATATTCATGCAAATTATCATTCACGTTACTGCCAGTACACTTCAGCTTGTTAACTGCTACCCTAAATCAAATCTTGGGTTACTACAGGTTACTACATTCTCCCTGGAACATAAAACCTACTGTATAGCTACTCTGGTTTCATATAACAACTACGTCATTAGTTAATGATTTAAAATTTTACCCTCTGTGAGCAATTCACATTCCAATGTAGTGCTGGAGTGGTTTCCACATATATATATTTTTTTTTAATACTACTTTAAAGTTAAAATTCTGAAGTTAGTACTATAAAAATTTGTTGAGACAATGTCTCAGGAACATTAACATTTGTTCAAATGTTTGAGTACTCTGAATCCTGGTGAGGTAATGGCAAAAAAGAATATTCAAAATATTTTCATATATTTTCAAAATGCTTTTTACTGAAGACACAACTAAAGACAGTTATTTTGGCTTTTAACTTAAGATCTTAAAAATTTTTATTTTAAATGATAATGAATACAGGTCTCCTTTTTTTTCCCCTCCAATATTATTTGAAAGAAAGGAAGGCAAAAAAGTTTGCCATTTGTGAAAACACCCTCAGAGAATTACACTGTTCATTAAAAAAAAAGTAATGGTTTAGGTTCCACTGTGAACCTTTTTCAAATAACTTATTGCAGAAGAAAATACACTTCTGTAAGGACACTAAAACATTCAGTTACTCTGAATAACTGAAAATAGATGCTCAGCTGACACACAAATTTTATAGAAGTCAGGAAAGATATATCTGAAGAGAGAAAACACAACACCACAGCCTGAAGGTAGTACCTGAAGAAGGACTGGACCATTATCACGCTACTACTTAACTTGGCACATAGAAACAGCCAAGAATTTGTATCATTTATGAAGATCAAATTAAAGCATATAGGTAAAAAAAAGGAATTTCACTTCTTTGGACTGAATGCCTATTACGCATCCATGATCACACTCTATGTTACGCTCAGTGCAAAGACTTGTCAGCATTGCACTGTTTTCTATAGATTTAACTGTAAAGATTTTATATTAGATATCACTGTTAAACTAATTAATGAGAATTAATACTTTCCTTATAAAATAAAGTTGATTTTATCTGTAGAACTGATTAGAGATTCAGATTTTCATTTTTTCTTTGTAGTTTTCATTTATATTTTTTCTTAGTTGCTCACATTATCACTGATGTAACAAACCCTTTTTCACATACTTATGTCTCCATTTTAATTTCAAGTTACAAGTCTTGTTAATGCTTCCGATTTCCAGAAGTGCCAAATGACCACAACATAAAATATTTCTGTGAAGAACTATTTACGTTACTTAAAAAACTAACAGGGAATTAAATTCTCCATGAATGTAATGCTCAAAATATTTTTAATCACCTACGTAGCACTTCCAATTGGGAGAACACAAGTTTCTATTTCCCAGAACTCATTTAACGACATAGATAGGGACAAAAATCCTCCAGGAGCATGACCACCACAGGCATTTCAGAACAAACATTACAATGATAATAAAATATGATTGTAGCAACTTTCCATGCTCAGCTTTCATTTTGACAGACAACTAAATACAGTGCACCACCATGTGGCAATATATTAGGGAATGCTTCATGTACCAAGATCTGTTTTTTCCCACCTTTGCAATTTTTTACTATTTGTTAAAAATAAATGTTAACAATTCCATCTTAGTATTAATAAATTCCTCTTTAACGAGTTGTCACACCTTCACTTATCTCAAAATCTAATTTTTAATACATCTGGACTAGCAAGAAAATATTCATGCATTTTTATTTCTAAAGCACAGTATTTGCCTAAAAACATAACTGCTCCACAACCAGAGCACAGCTCTCTTTCTTGCCAGTCATGCTCCCTTGCACAAGAGAAATCAGGCATAAGCATATACTGCACATCAAGCTCCTTTCAAAACATAAATACATTTAAAAAAAAATAAATCAAGTGAAGTGCTGGACTCACAGCTGATTAAAAGCTTCAAAAAATCTTGGAAAAAAATCAAATACTTGAAGGTATACACACATGCATTATTTAGCAGTTGCTCAGCTACTGTAAAACCGCTTCTCTCCAGCTTAACAAGAAGAAAAATTAGATTTTTCCACGAGAAACACCAATAGAAGGTCCCAGATACCCTAAGAAAACCCTGACTCCCGAAGCCACTACATGCCACTTAGTACCCTGGAACATATTTCTGCAGCCAAATGCTAAACTTGGAGGAAAAAGCAGGTTTTCATTAAACTGGACAGCCTTTGCTCACACAGTACAATGCTGTTGTAATTCACTGCATTATAAAATTTCAGAAGATAGGCTCAGGTGATTCTTGTATTCATTAAATAAAGAGTTAATTCATTATGCCTTAACATATTTGTTACCCATTTTGTACCAACACATTCAGTTCAATCTGAATTAGGAGTGAAGACTCACTTTAAACATCAGTATCCCACTAAGAACCCATCTGCATTCACCATCTCAGCTTCAGGCTCTTTTGTAGCTCACCAGACCTAAAGTTTTTGCTAAATACTGTTAAGAAATTTAACAGAAAATAGGGTGATGCGATATGCAACCACACAAGGAAGGTAGGTAACACAACGGGTTTTCACAAGCTCCGTACCTCCAGCAGTGGGAAAACCTGTAGTGGAAGAGGTAGGAGCAAGCAGCACTGTCCTTCCAGAGCCCAGGACGGACAGACCTGCAACGCTCTTTCTGCAAAAGTTGCTCTGGCGTGATTTGAGAGTCTCACCACAGAGCACATAGTCAATCCAAAGCGTGCATTTTAACCACATTAAAAAAACAAAACAAAACCAAACAGAAAAAACATTAATCCACCTCCTATATTAAGATCATGCTGAAGTTTCCTTGTCTCGAACTCCAATTACCCTCCTTCCACCCTCCCCCAGCCCACCCTTGCTAACACACAGCCTGAAAAGCCCCTGCTTTGCAATTAAGACCATCATGATTTTCTGCCAAAGACAAACCAATAGCAAGAACACAATGCATATTATGCAAGTTACTGCATAGTTATGCAAGTTATATGCATATTTTTGCTACGCAGCGTAGCGCACTGTACCAAGGACTCTGAAGACACTTGTTTGATGTGGATGCTTACTCTTATTTTGAGCTGTCAAATCTTCCTCTACTTGTCTCAACTGGCTTTTTTACACTAAAATTTCAACCAGCTGCTAACAACATTAATGAAGTTCTTCCAGTACGCACAATAATATAGGCTAAGACCACAACAACATCTGAGTACAGTGCCATGTAAGTCTGCTCCAAACCAGGTCTTAGGAGACAACGTAGGCAGAGCACCAGCACCTTATTTACTGTAGATACCCCATGCTCAACATTGCCAAACCGGAGGAAAACATCAGAAAGCTCTTGAGACAAACAAGGCCTCACGGTGGAAGTTACCACTTCACAAGTGATATGAATTAAAGAGAGTTATATGAGCACTCCTATACCAAACAGAAAAATAATTTTTCGTTCTAACACTGCCCAACCTGATGGCTTTTTTTTTCCCCAAATCTACCTGCATACTACTTCTGCAGTCAGCATTAGTGAGAAGAGAAGACAAGAGATTTCACATACAGCCTTTCATTCGAAAGTAACAGGGAGCAACTTCCCCAATGATACAGGACCCCTCACTACGTACAAGATGAGACACACAAAAATTGAAGCTTTCTGGATACTAAACCCACTGATTTTAGGGGGAGATGTATCAATCTACCATTTTTAGAAGACCACTCTATTAGGTGGTCTATTACCATACCTACTAGGGAACATTGCCACACACTCCATTTCTGATTTCTGTCCTTCCTCCTCTTTTTACCAGCACTGCCTGTAACAAAACATAAACTCGACATCCAAGTAACTTCCAAGATCTGTAAGCAATCACACACAACTCCCCAGAACCTGAACCCTGCTGCTCACCCACACCTTTCTCATCGCCAGCTGCAGGGACACAGCCACTTACAGCCCAAGACCCCTCTGAGCTTCCAAAGGGAAATGAGGTTAAGGGCAATCGTCGATGTCTAGACTTTTGAGGAGAAGCAGCTCCTTTGGCCAGGCTAGATTCATCTTATTTTGGATTAAAATGCGACCTAAATGTGATGCCTTATGCAAGAAACAGTTATTTATCTACAGAGTAAATACAGCCTGCTTTTAAAAGTAGCCCATGTTTCTTTCTGAGATGCACAAGTATCCTCCAACAACAAACCTGAAGGCTACACATATTCTTAAATGTGAGGCAGGGAGAAATACAGGAAAGCAGAGAGACATCAGGAAACCCTTTTTTCCAAAAAATGGGGCAAAAAAATTAAAAACTTCACAGATTTCAAACCCTTGCAACACATCCAGCACAGGTATCCTTTCCGTGAAGCAGGGCACTAACTGCAAAGCGACAACCTTACAAAGTTACCTCACCGACCCTCAAGGAACAAGAGTATTTTATTTAAATAACTCCTGATTAAATTCAGTATTTAAACACTGTAACAAGTTCTCAGCTGTATCCAGCAAGCAATTTCATAGACCTTCATGCAAATACC
>VYZV01033507.1:28277-39489 GCA_013401275.1 Pandion haliaetus | reverse complement strand
AATAAATAAAAATAAATAAATAAATTCTGAAAAGCCAGAGCGGGAGGGAAGGGGGAAGCCGAAGCCGGGCCGGCTGTACGCTTGGGATGGGGATGGGGGCAGGGTCCACCGCGGGGATATTTTTTTTAGCGTTACCTAAAAGCCACTTGTTTAGCAGGAGCGAGAACCGGGGAGAGCGGCAGCGGAGGGGGAGGCCGTGGCCGGGCTGGGAGCGGGGCAAGGGGGCGCGGGGGTCTCCCCAAAAGCCTCTCCGGCCCTTCCTGATGGTCTCTGCCCTCCCGCTCCCCCCCCTCGGCCCGGCTCTCCCTGCCGCCGGCCCCTTCCCCCCCCGCCGCCCCCCCGGGAGAGACCTGGGTTTCTCCCCGAATTTGCCGCAGGCGGGCAGCAGCCAGCCTGTTGGGGCCCAGCCCGGGCTGGCTTAAACTCGGGAGCAAATGTCCCGTCCAGGGCGGTGGTTCTGCGTGAGTTGGCAGGACAGCTTTTATCTCCACTATATACAATTGTCGTGATATTAGTGAAATCAAGATTTACCCTGGAGTCAGGCTACTATGGCTGAGATCCAGATCCCACCCTAGTATCTCTTTGATTTCTTCTCTCGTGTTTTGTCAGCTCCTGTGGTGAGTCTTCTTCTTTTTCTCATTCCATTCACTTTAATATTATCATGAGGGATCTAATAATATCCTGTATTAATACTCTAATAGTCTTTCTCTTTTCACTTGTTTTCTTGGTTTCTTTTTCCACTTGTTTTTGTTGACCTCCCTGACTCCACACATTGCATCTGCTCTCCAGTTGTCAGAATGTTTTCTTTCCAAGAGGCAGTTGGATAGTTAATGCAGCTGGATCCTCTCTAGAAACTGGGGTGTTTCACCTCTTCAGATGTTTTCATGTTGATTTTTTTTTTTTCTAAAAATAAAATGGGAAAAGGAACTAAGAATGAACAATGTTCCAAAATCAACAACTGTTCACATGACCCAGATGCATTTTGTTGTTACCACTGTCTCAAGCAAAATGATGAAGACAAATTCTTTAAGGACAATGAAATAGTCAATTCAATATTCACTTCTTAGCTCTATTGCTCTATGATCTCTATACAACGGTGCTTTCCAAAGCATGATTATGTATCTTTTCATATTTTTTCTTGCTCATGTTACAGGATAAAATTAGAACTCTATAGCACACAGAGTCTTAAGAGATTCATAATGTAAACATGTCTGTGACAGATTATTAAAAAATTATTGGTTTTGTCTTCTTGGTTTAATAACAAAACATCGGAATTTGCTCAAGATCCAAGGTTTTTCCGTACTTGTGTTAAAGACTAGAGAAAAGCAGAAAGAAAATGTTACATTTTATTTTTAAATGCAAATCAAAATCTGGATCTTGCATTATGGATCCTAATTTTTAACAGATCACTAGAAATTTTGCAGCAGCAATACAGAACAGTAGTAACATTCTTATATGAGCCTCTGATTCTAAAAATAACATTAGAAATTAAAAATGCAGTTACGATATAAGCCAACAAACACAATAAGCAAACAGCACAGATAAAGCATTGAGAAGCATTTCGTGTTGTGTCAAAGCCTTTGGAGGAGTCTCTTGGCCACAGATTGATTTATAGATAAGCGTGATGAAAAAGACTTTAAATTTTATGTTTCATGCTTTTCCAAAACTGGCAAAGATTTACCAGAACAGTAGTCTAGATGCAATTTTTTTCTTAGACACCTGTATTAAAACTAAAGCATGACCTTAAATTAAGCCCATGAAGAGCTCAGTGAAACAATGAGATACCATACTGACCCATCACTTGGCCCATGTGGATGCATCAAAGTTCTGGAAGCTCAGTCTGCTAAGAATATAGACAAATTATGGAGAGATTGCAGACAAGCTTCTTGCTAGACTGCTATCCCATTCCCCTGAAATAATAAGGCTGTGGGGTTCCTTCTCCTCTCACCCTCGTCTCACTCCAAGATAGCTGCATCCTAATCTGTGGAGTCACAGTGCAATAAAACAGCATGTCAGGCTTGGGAAGCCAGTGAAACTCTGGGCCTTATGAAGTGAGTGCAAAAATGCTCCTAACTTCAGGAAGGCTAGGATTTCATCCACTGCAGTGAAACGCCTTTCCCCCGCTCGGAAAGCCTGTTGCCACCAAGGCTGAGGCCAACTGTGGTCCTTGGTCTTCCCAAAGCACCATGCCATTATCACCGCATTAAGAACAAAAACTGACAGTGTCAATTTCTTCTGGGAAAAGATAATAAGCGGTTTTTTAAAGCCTTAGAGCTGTTTGATCATAGCCCATTTTTAGATCCTGGTCTGAGGCGGGTTTGTTTATATTCTTTTTGCCCACTGAAGGCCGCCTTTTGGTAGAAAGTTGACTTCCCTTGAAGCTATCACATTACAATTAGTATTCAGACATGTAAACCAAAAAATAAGTCTAAATGAAATCATATTTGCGAGACATTTTCTAGCTTTCTAAGAGATGTATAAATAATCAAACGATTTTGCAACCTAGTCCGGCTGATCTTGTTTTACAGCTGCTCAACCTGAAAGCAGGTTTAAGCAAATTAGAGCTGGAAACAGAACACAATATTATGATAGCACTGCAAACTCCTGCATCCACATTCTGACCAGCTACTATGGCCACATGATTGGTGTTTATTATCGCATTTGTCAGCGTTTCCATTATAAACAGTCTAGTGTGGAGGGTTTATAACTCAGCTATAAAAATTCCCTCCAGGATGAAACTTGATAAGTGAAGTCTTAGTCCAACAACACTTTTTTTTTTTTTCTTTTACAAACTTTAAAATAAATTAGGTTTTGAAGTCATGGGGGTACTAAGCAAAACTGATGGAAAAGAGTTTTTGATTTATTTTTGTTCTCCCTCAGATCAGTGGTGCTTCTCAAAGGATTTTCTATGTATCCCTTTTGGTCCTTTCAATGAACTTGGACCTTTTGGTTTTTTTTTTTTTAATCAAAAATAGCCAAAATACTGAGGCTTAAAATGTAACTGCCATGTATGCCGAGTCCCCGTTTTCAGAAGAATTTGTTGTTTTCACTAGGCTTGAATACTAACAATCTGCAACAATGACAGCCAAGCTTTTCCTACTACTTATACAACAGAACAGTTACAAGGACAGACAGGTATGCTGGTTAAAGTCTTTTTGCAGTACAGTAAAAATTGTTGTCTTTTCTAAAAAGTTGCTAAGTATAATGAGTTCAGATTATTTTCTCTTAAACTTTACTCCAAAAAGCATGCTTGTTTCAGGTATTGAAATGAACATTCATCACAGCATTGTATCCAGAATAAAAGAATTGCCTGGATAAAAATATTCAGCTGCAATTGCCTTAAAAATTTAGCTTTTTAAAAACTGCAGCTCAGGTATTATTTTAAAATTTGCCTGTATTCCATCCAGATTTCACTTTTTCCTGTCTCTATCCTAGTTTCGGGGGTAACCTTTGGTCTGGTTGGCACTAAATTTTAAGCCCCTGATATTTTTCACAACTGCCACTCCGCTGATCACCAGCCGCAGTCCAGTTCAGTGGTCCTTACACACCTGAAATTCGTATTCCTTCAAAGAAGTCAAAGTAGAGGAGCAATCCTGTAATCTTTACTTTTGTATCGTCAATTTTCACATGAATATATATTTATAAGTGCTGTAATGTATTCAAATTGTTGCGTGCATTATATTATCTTAGTGTGCCTTATACTGCTCTCAAAGGCTTCAGTGCCGTAACTGCGACTCAGACCATCTCCTCCTACACTGAAGGATTTTGCATGGTTCCTGCACAGAGTTATTGTAGTGCAGAAGGACAGGCTTCACTGTTGTCACATGGAGCTTTATTTCAAACCAAAGTAATCAGGCACCCTGAGATGCTAAGCCTGTTTATGCTTTTGTCACACCTCTGCCATAATTTCAGGAAGAGCCTCATGTTGGTTTAATCATCTCTCTTTAGCTCTGAAAGCAGAAGAAAGATAATAATTGTCCATCTTACTTCCAGTTCCATCTTGTCTTGCTCCAAGCCTTACAGGGGTACAAGGGAAGGTGGAGCATTTTATGATTTTCTACACATCTAAGAGGAAATCTGTGCATGGAGGGTCTTCACCATAAATAAATGAACTGAGAGAAGAAGAAATTAATTCAGATGTTGATACTTTTTTTTTTTCCTAGCTTTTTTCTACTTACTGTATGGTCTTTAGCTTTGTTAATGAATTCTGACCTTTGAAACTTACAGTTATCAGAGGAAAGACTGGTGACTATAGCACAAGGGATACAGGAATAAATATACCACAGCAAATACCATCACTGCTTGCACATTTCAGGTTCGTGTAGGCTAGGTGATGTCTCTGATCAGCATAAAAGGTTGCTTAACACGGACTTTCAAAACAACCAGTGATTTAGGATCATTCATTTTTTGTGTGGCCAAGATGAGATAGCATGTAAAGACCCTGGAGCATATAAAGATTTTGAAGGTCACTGCAGGTAAAAGTTGTGACCTGAAGCCATAGCCATTATTTTGGTCTTCGATGGTGAAATGAAGCTGCGCAGCTCCCCTAGCCCTTCTCTCTTCAGCTGTGAGTAGCGATTGCAGTGCACTTACTGCTCATATCCAGTATTGCTGGAAAACTATATTGCGTTTTACAGTGCCCTGGGATTCCTACTCAAGCTCTTTGGTGCTCGGCAGGGCTGTCCCTTGGTGGAAATCTGGGTGCAGAAGGCGCTCTGCGCCTCGCCCCCAGAGCCCTGCAGCGGGAAGGGGCCATGCTGTCTACACGGGGTCTTTCTGGGTAAAATGCCAGTTGCAAAAAGCACCCATCCTAATTAATACAACAAGAGATTAGAAAGATAAAGAAAAGTTTCAATACACAGACAACACGCAGAAACTGTTGCAAGTGTAAGGGAGGACCCAACAAAGCCTTGACACCCTGCTCCAACCCTAGAGCCGGTGGCTCTTTGAATTTGCCTTTTACCCCTCCACTGCTCTGCTCCTCTTTCTCCTGGCGAACAGGGGGCCCTTGCAATACAAAGAATGTCTCCTTTAAAACACATTTGTGTGAAAAATGAACGCAAAATCCGGTAGAGCTAGATCCAGCCACAGCACATCAGATTTCATGTTGCAACAGCGTGCTACATTTTCTATTAAAGCTGGCGCCAGTGATCACATTCTGCCATTCAGTCCACTCTGTGTGGTTGTATATTTTCTTAATGAGGATCTGAAATCAGCCCCCTTCACTTAACTGACAGTCTGCCAGAATTATGCCATCTTTCCAAATGCAGAGATCATACGATCCATCTGTTGTCTGCAGCCATGCAGGGGAAACATTTTCCAAAGAGAAATGTGGGTTGGCCCCAAAAGTATGTAATTATCCAAATGCTGAAGTGTTTCAGATGTTTCAAGGTGCTCTTGGACCTGATCTTGGCCATCTAAGCTCCTATGAAGTCTTTTAGAATAATGTACATAACTAAGCCATTGAGTTGGCAGGAAATTTTCGAAGTACAGGAATAATTTTAAAATTATTCTTAAATAGCTTTGAGTTGAATCATAGATTTAGGACTCAGCAATATCATCTGGGACATTTGGGAGTGCTTACACTTTTAAGTAGTTCACATTTTTGTTGTTAATATTATCACATATAAAACAAAAAGTAAAGACCATTAAGTGAATATGCAGAAAGGTGTTTTAATGTATTTTAATAATATTTTAATGATCCGCCAGAACGCCGCAGTAACTCTGCAGCATCCTTGACTCTCATAACTCTGCAAACTACCAGATGCAAGAGATGTTGTAGGATGACAAATAATAGTCACAGAGAGAGAAAAAAAAAAAAAAAAAAAAGAAATAGGAAAAGGGAAAAGATGATTGAAAGACTGTGAAATGAAGGGCTATCTCAGATCTTTCCCTGCCTTACTTGAAGACGTGTGGAATTCATTTCATATTACATCCGAGACAGTTTAAATTTTCCTTGCAGATACCTTGAATGTTGCCAAATATGATTAAACTGATAGTTTAGGTCCTCATCAGGTGCCACCTCCTTGACATACAGAACCCAAATTTTAATCATGAGCAAATGGAGCTTTCACCAAAGTACTGATAACTGTGCTTGAACTACTAAACCAAGCCTTATAAGATAGAATTCAAGTCCTATTGCTGAAAACACCTTTAGCAGCCCCAAGGTATTAAATTTGGAGACATGCACATGTCCATTACTTTATTCTGTCAACCATACGTGGGTTGACAACAGCATAAGTTAATTCTCAGTTATATGTTCCACATATCCAGGAACTGAATGATTACAGTATCCCCTCTCAGATCACAACTGCCATATCTATAGACTGAACCACATTATACTGAGGAAGTTCTGTGATGTTAATAGCATGGGGTTTGCCCTTGGAGAGAAATGAGTTCTACCAAAGCTATGATGAGAACATATGGTACTTGCCATACTTAAAAGGTACAAGCATATTTCCTGGAAAAAAAAAAAAAAAACCCAGAGATTTCTCATATTCTCTTTGAGAGCAGTAAAAGCATGAATCTCCAGTGTCCCATTGGCCAAATAATTTGAAAGATCCAGTACATAAGCCAAGTCTTTGACTGGAGAGGGTTTTGGACTGTAAGGTCAGTGGGTTTTGCCTCCACGCTGAAAAGGCTTACTAGGTAGCCCAGAATGGCACAGAAAGTGAAAAGTTCTAATGACACCTTCCTTCTTCAACCCTGCTTCCCCTCCCAAAACACCATTCTCGTGAAGCTATGGGTCATTAGCATTATTTATTGGGAGGCTTTCTGAATCACTTCCATGCCACAGAAACACCCAATATCACCCCAAAGATGCAGTGTGACCTCAGAAATGAAAAGAGAAGGCTTTATGCCCAAAGTCTTTCCTTTTGCTGAAAACATCAAGTGACACATTTTCAAATGACAGGAAGTCTACATAGAGATTGGTAAAGTTTGCCTTGCAGCGGCATGGTGGAAATGGTGGCAGCACCGCAGAGGCTTCCCAGTCAGTGAAAATCTAGGGAAAACACGAGCTACGTTTGCTGTGGTTTCTTTCCACTCTATGTATAGTGTTACTACTACCTGTAATGGCACTGCTTTCCTGCATCTGTATTGAAAATGGGGTGATGCTATCTGCATCATTTGCGGTGCCACAGCTGTTATTGGGGAGCCGCTAATCCATTCCCTTCAGTTTTGGTGCCCTTGCAGTAGCACCTACTCCAGTGTGTGTGGATTTCAGATACCATTTTCAAATGCTCTTAAGCAAAGTTTAACGCCAACTTTATGTCATGTAGTATTTTACTAACCTCTATGACTTAAGGAGCAGTGGAAATCCTTTTTTTACCTCAAGGAACAGTTTGGCAGGGGGATGTGTAAAGAAATACAATGGCTCCCATAACCACAAGGAACAAAGAAGCATCTTCTGCCTCTTTATAGCAGTACAGCTTGCTTCAGATCTACACTAGGTCTGTGAGAATGTGAAGGGCTGTTCCTTGTAGTGATAGCTGAGTGACTGTATCACCTTTTTCCCTCCTGTCTATATGCCTTTGGGTTGCCCCTTACCCTTGATGTGAGCAATTATGAAGTACCTCCTATTATACATCTGATTTAGCATTAAGAACTTAATTTCCCAACAGTGCGTCTAATCTTTAAACATGGTTATTCTTCTTCTTTTTTGGATGAAATTTACTACCCACAGTGAATTCTGTGTGGAAATGGTAAGACTTAGACAGTTAACCTGCCAGCTACACTAACAAATCAGATAGTTTGACATCTAGACCAGACTATTAGTTTCTGCAATGAACTGACAACATGAAACCACAGATGGAAGGATTTGGTGTTGCAAAATTTTACCTGCCAAATTGGAGGCTGCGTCGTCCTCTCAGAAGAGACAGCATATTCTGGGATGCGTCTTCGAGAAAAAGAATGTGGCAGCTGTTCTGCTTTGTACAGCAGCATGACACAGTGTTGTAGGAAAGAAAATACAGAAAATTATCTTAGTTGATTGAAATTAAGCCAAATGACAGTGTGCCATACCACAGCCACTCAATTACATACGTTGAATGTAGATAAAGTTGTAGTTACCCATAATGGAATCTGGCCAGAAGACAACATCATGAGTCTTTCCAAGACACTAAAGGATTTCCACTGACCAAAAGTTTAACATGTTGGCAGATAATAGCTAGGTTGAAGGCCATTTGGGGATAACCAAAATAGATCGTAAATGTCACTGTAGATAGCACATGGCTGTAAGCCATTGCAATATAATTGATCAAACTTCTATCTCTTTAAAAGGAATGATGACCATTTTACTGTCAAATAATCCCCATTCAGCAAAAAATCCTGCAGACATACATCATTCAAATTACCCAAACCTCTGATACAATGACTATGAGGAAGCAGTGCAGTAAACTCTGTGAGGCTGTAGTTTGTTTTTATATTGCCTTCTTTTTTAGTAAAAAGGTATGCTCTTACATACTACGTATTGTTGTAGAGGAAAGGATTACCAACTGAAGGTGTAAACTTCACTGTTTTGTAATAAAGCCTATGCTATAATCCACCACACATCCTCTGCCTTTAAATTAATTGCAACATCTGCTGTCACCAAGTGCTGTATTAGCCCTTTTGCAAAGTGTGTAACGGCAAAGAATAATATAAGATCAGACATTAGAAGGTTTCATAAACTGCTCGAATATGAATCAAGACATAAACCTGAGCATATTCTAGAGTCAGGAGAGTATTTTGGAATTAAGTCTCTGCTCTGATTTTGAAAATCTGGACCATATCTTATTGCTTAGGGTCCAGCCCATATGCATACCACTGAGCTCAAGTCATCTTTGCACGTACTAGGTCAACAACAACATTTCTACCGTGCAGCGAAATATGGATGTTTTGAAGACTGAAAACAAATTACAACCTTCATGCAAAAGATTATTTTTTAATCATGGAAAATTCCACAAATTCAGCTAAATATTAAGGAACAATAACTGACCCTTTACTCCAAAGGCAGCCTCTCTTAAATATTTTTTTTTACTCGACAATACTCTCAGATTGGACCTGTTTCCATTTTTATTTTATTTAAAGTTTAATTGACCCATTTTAGGGCTTGATCCAAAGCCCACTGAAACACTCCCCTTGACATCAAAGGATTTTGGACCTAGTCCTTAATGAATGCAAGCACAAATATTCTAAAAGGAGAAACGAATATTTCTCTGCTTCTGACATGAACTATTTTTAGTGCTGCAAGGTCAGATAGTAGATTCTGGCATGAGAATATGTTTGATATAGATACTTTTGAAGGCAGAAGCAGAAGCAGTATGGTATTTTACAACACAGCATAGATACAAATACAGATGCTTGTCTGGAGGTCAGAGTGCATAGATAGACAAGACACATACATATATGAACAGTGAATGTGTGTTAATTTACTTTAACATATTAGTAAACTACTGCCTCTTCTGGAAAATTGCCTTTGGAGTTTGGTAACCAAAATCTGTGCTCTAGATTAGCTTTATTGTGTGACCTACTGCGTGACCTTTGGTCAGAAATTAAAACCAGGGTGTGGACCTGCTGACAGATCAATCTCTAGTGAGCAACGTGCCCTGACTAATCACCATCCTATATTCTAGAGGCAGGCAAATGAGATTGGAGCTGTAAAATGAGGGGTAATGGTGTAGAGTAGATCTTTAGGCATCATAGCTGATAGCCCATAGCACAAAATAATTGTAACCTCCCCACTTAGAAAGAAATACGTAAACTTTGATTCCACTCTGACTGCCTTTTCTGAAAGGAAATACAACCTGGCAGAGATGGAAATAAACCCCTGCTCCCTCAAAAGGTCTTCTAGCTCTATGTAGGTGTCCTTAGAAGTAAGGTAACTGTGGAAACAATGAGATGGGTGTTCATTTCTGTGAACTGTTCCCCTCCAGGCTCCCCTCTTCTGCATGGCTACAGTCAGCCCCTGTGTGGTCTCTGGGCAGGAGGAGGAGGAGGTGGAGGTGGATGGGTTCCAACTTGCAGACCTGGCATCCAATCAGGCTACCAATCAAAAAAACATTGAGAGCATATGTGCATGTTAGGATGACCTTCCAGGCCCTTTCCCTTACACCAGGCTTCGCTGCCTGCCTCAGAGGTAAAGGAGAGCCTATTACCCTGTCTTACGAACTCCTAGGGGACTCTTGTGAGTCATGGTTGTTTCTTACATGGCCCTTTTTTTCACCTTCATCTGTGAGATCCCAAGAGCAACTGTAAGTCTAAAGCAGACCACACCGAGTAGGAAGCACAGGGGGTTCTTCCCCAGGGTGTGGACATGGCTAACGGGGGAAAAGCCCACTTCCATGCTGAAATTCTGGCTCTAGGACTCTGACTCGGATTGCACGAGCTGCAGGGAGGGTTTGAGTTCACCCCTAAGAAGAAGGCTTTGTGGAATGCTTTATCCATCATCTGTGCCCAAGGTGCTCCCTCCCCCACCTTGGAAGAAAAAGTAGAATTTGTGGCTAAAAAGGCCTGAAGTTTTATGGAGTTTCCATGGGCCAAGTGTACTGAAAGATTGAATATATAGATTTGAGTAATGTGTGGGAGCAGGAAGAATACAAAAAAGATATATTTACATAGTTCAGGAAAGATGGAAGAGATGGAAAAGCAAAAAAAAAAAAAAAAAATCAAAGGAGCTGAAATAGCAAATAAGCTCCATTATTAATATAAATAACTATTATCCCCTGGAGTGTAGATAAGCTTGTTTTACTAAGCAGTCTTTTCAGATTTAGACATGAAACCACATAAACAAGGCCCAGAGCCATAATTAGGGGCAGAGCTCCACCACAGCATTAGATATGTTGATCTCTTGCAATGGGAAGGACTGGTCTTCTCTGGGGTAGAGGAGAGGATACCACTCAGGCTTCCACCGAGGTACTCATGCTCTGCTTAAAAAGCCCCATCCACTGCCGGGAATTATTTCTGGAGCTAAATAAAACAGACATAAAAAAAATTAAATAAATTCATATTAAAACCCGTGTGGCAACTCATTTCAGATCTCAATTTTTTAGGGCGCTTGCCTCCTCTGCGGGATCGCTTGTTCGGTAACGGGACACAGGTTCCCCTCGGCCTAGCCCTGAGGCGAAAATTGGGAAGAAAAGGCGCTGCAGAACAAAGCGAAGCCCCGTGCGGGGAGCGGCGCAGCGCTCCCTGCCGCCGGCGCAGCCCCGCGGCCGGGCGGGCGGGGGCGGGG
>VYZV01033507.1:4213-15262 GCA_013401275.1 Pandion haliaetus | reverse complement strand
GGCTCGGACTTCTGCAACCACCTGTCTATGTTCTGGACGTTTCATTCACAAACCCTTTCGATGGGCTTATTGCTTATTTCTGCAAATCTGTTTACGCAAGTGGATTTGATATTTTCATTCTGAACTGTGGTGAAGGCTGTTATAATAGGTACCCGTATTAAATAATGGAAGAGTTCTCACTGGACTTCGCCAGGCAGAAATGAATTCAGCCTTTGTTTTTCTTTTTATGCCAATGTTTTCAAAGGTAAAAAGACTGACATTAAGCACATTAGTTTTGAGAATGACAATGCAGGCGTACATAATGCAGATAAATAGACTGAGGTGCTACCCATAATCTATAGCATCAGTCTAAAAATCCCTAGGGTTTCTTAATCTAGATTTATTGCCTTTGAGTCCCAATCACATGATCTTGTAAAAAAGTTTAAAGTGAACGCAAATGGAAGTTTTTTAAAATAAAAGACTAACTGTGGAGTCCTTTTTTCCTTTCTTAGCCATCGATGCTATAAATGACGGACTCGGGATATTCAGCGGATATCACAATTTTCAGCAAAAGCCGATTTGTCTTGTATTCTTTAAAGTAATTTAGAAAACGACGGGAGACTGTTTTTTTACATTTATCTCAGAATTTGAAAAGGAATAAGGCTTTTCTTCTCGTGTCAAAGTGTACATGTTCCGGACACGCAGGCACAAACACACACACACGCACACACACGCAGATGCACACTCGCTTCTGAACCCTGGAGCTATCAAACATGTTTAGTGACTGAGTGAGATGCAGTCTACGGAGGGGTTGTTGATGTAGGAGCCAAATTAGTGTTAATTTCAAACAGGCGGCTAATTCCTCCACGGAACCTCAGCACTTTCAATGTGCTTTGCTGGGCTTCATATTTAATTACTTGCGAAGGAAAATAGATCCATTTCCCATGTAGAAAGATTAGTTAATTAATTAGGTCCCTCTTTGTTTCTTTGTTTCTTTGTTTCCTTTCCTTCTTTCCTTCTTTCTTCCTTTCTTTTATTTCTCTCTTTCTCTCTCTTTCTCTCTTTTTCTTTCTTTCCTCTCACTTTCTCTCTCTTTCTCCCTCTCTAAGCATCCTGGAACACCTTTCAACTTCAAGGTTTTTACACCAATATAAACCAGCTCCAGAACAGACTCCCTTCCCCCTTCCCCTCGATCCTCAGATCTGAACTTAAAACATATATCATAGATCAGTTTTCATCCAGCGAATTTAGGCATAGTCCTCGACCTGTATTTTCAAAGAGATTCTGGGCTGGAGTCTGCAATATTTAATCCAGTCAGCTATTAAATGTCCTCCGGCTTGAATCAAGAATTTAAACAGGCATCTGTGCTGGGGATAAAGACAGTTAAAGCAGTTTGGGGTATAGTGTGTGTGGCAGAGAGGGGGGGGGAACGGACAGAAGGACAACGATTATGTCTTTGATTTGGAAAATTCCTGAGTTTTAGGAGTTCTATCAGAGTATTGGTGGGAGAGAAGATGAAAGAAACCCCTTTGCTCAAAGGCATGGCTTTAATGGGGAGAAATAGTCCTGTTAATACCTGACAGTGCCTGACACTCGCCTTTCTTCTGCCTGCCCAGCAGTAACGCGATACCCGCTCCCCCCAGTGATGGCCAAGCCCGGCGCGGGCAGCCCCGCTCCCCGCGGGGGACCTGGCTCTGCCCCACGGGGCGCTCCGCCGCCGGGAGGGCTCCCCCGGGGTCCGTCCCCGCCGGGAGGGCTCCCCAGGGGGCCCCACCAGGCGGGTTCCCCCGCCCTTCCCCTTCCCGGGGCCTCTTCTTGAAAGCTCGGGGTGGATGGGCTGTGGAACCCGACGGTCCTTCAGGCAGAGAAGTGTTTTGGGGTTTTTCTCTTTCTTTTTTCATTCCTGTGTCAACTACTGAGATGATGGACAGATTGAAAGATGGGGCTAGGGTGTGTTAGGTGGATTCCTNAGAAGAGAAGAGAAGAGAAGAGAAGAGAAGAGAAGAGAAGAGAAGAGAAGAGAAGAGAAGAGAAGAGAAGAGAAGAGAAGAGAAGAGAAGAGAAGAGAAGAGAAGAGAAGAGAAGAGAAGAGAAGAGAAGAGAAGAGAAGAGAAGAGAAGAGAAGAGAAGAGAAGAGAAGAGAAGAGAAGAGAAGAGAAGAGAAGAGAAGAGAAGAGAAGAGAAGAGAAGAGAAGAGAAGAGAAGAGAAGAGAAGAGAAGAGAAGAGAAGAGAAGAGAAGAGAAGAGAAGAGAAGAGAAGAGAAGAGAAGAGAAGAGAAGAGAAGAGAAGAGCAGGGTGTGGGCAAGAGGCTCAGCTTTTGACTTGATGAAGCACATGTCAGATTCTGTAGTTCAGGCAATTAAAACTCGCTTGTGATCAAAGGCCTTCATAAATCACCAGGAGAAGTGAATTGGTCAGAGACAGCTGTCTGTGTGAGCAAGCGGCGGGGGCAGCTGCCTATCCCCACCTTTCGGACACTGTCATCCACTCCCACTGCCTCTGAGGAGTCTCGCTGGGAGTGGATTTCTCCTGCTGTTTTATGGAGGCTTGTACAGTGACAAAAAATATTTCCCTTATCCTTAAGTATGAAGCATGAGATGTCTGATTCTTTGTGCTGGGCTCAGCCCTAGGACAGCCCTGAGCACAGAGTAGGGGAGTCATGCCCAGGAGCTCCTGGCTCTGCCCTCAGCTGGCTCCACTGCTAGGACCCAGGCAGTGAAAGGAAGAGGTGGAGGAGAAAGGGGAGAAGGGAAAAGGGTTTTGCAGCTCAGTGAACACAAAGCCCCTTCATCCTTGGAGCAAGGCACTGGAGCCAGGGAGTTCATGCAGCTTTATGTGTGCCAGTCCCTGTCTGTGAGTCCTGGGGTGTCAGGGACAGATTTGGTGTATTGTGTGAGTTTACAGCTTGAGGGGCTGCTCTTTGATATTGGAATTTAGGGGTGAACCTATAAGTGGTCTCAAGGCGCTTGTCAAATTTGAGTGCTTTTTGGTGTGATTTATGGCAAAAGGCTCCTTTCTGACACCTCCAGATGCCAAACCTTTCACCTTGCAGAAAACGTGCTTGCAATAGCCAGGGTGAGTTTATGCCCGCTCTTTAAAACAGCTGCTCTGCGGTAGTAAGAGGGCATGCAAGCCTAGTAAGGAACATTTTTATGAGATTTGCCAATGGTTCAAATGTTTTCTACAATGGTTTCTACCTCCTTCCAGCATCCAGGCTATTCACTGACATGTGACACTGAACCTGTCCTATCCATCCAGAGGAATGCAGGATACCCTTTCTCCCTCCAAATCCTTCCTTCAGATGGACTTCTAAAGTTACACTTCTGTCAGCTTGTCAACCTTTCTCTGCCCTGTTTGTCATTTGGCCAGTTGAGGAGTCTCTGGAAGAGTCTTTGGCCATTAGGAGTCTCTGGAGATCCTTTTAATACAAGGCTTTTCAGAGATTTCTCTGGACAGAGGGCAACTATGGAGTGAGAATTTGAGACAGGAAAACAGGGGGCATTCATCTTCAGAACACATCAGTCACCATGAACTCTCCCAGGCTACTCCAACAGGCTTGGGATTCCCTTGCCACAGATGAGTCACAGATAAATTACCAATGGCCCACAGAGAACAAAAGGTTTGGCCAAAAACTGCAAGGGGACGGGTGTTCTCGAAGAAGTAGCGGAAGCCTTGCTAACACATGCCTCTCGGTGGATGGTGGAGCTTGATCTGCATTCCTCGTTCTCATGAACAGCAGGAAATAAAACCAAAAATAGATCAAAATTCACTATGTTGTAACTTCTTCCTTGCATTTCTTGGCAGGTGGACTCAGATGTTTGATCTCACTGAGAGACAGAGTTTTCCATCTGAAATCGAAATAGCCCCTCCTCCCCAACTGAATATGTCAGCAAAAACAATTAACATCAAGCTTGGCTAGTGCTAGGTGGGGAAAGGACTATCACCACATTAGAGTTAGCATTGCAACAGCGGCTAACTGTCATCTGATCACTTCTTCTATGGAATGTCAATATGAACCAGTAAGGCTGATTTTCTAAGATTATTCATTGCTGTGATCAAATTATGCCATATTGAATAAAAATAACAAAAGAGGAAGAAGGAGGAAGAATGAAGGGAGGAAGGAAAGTAAAGAAAGAGAGAAAAAGAGAGAAAGAGAGAGAAAGAGAGAAAAAGGAAGGAAGAATGAAAGGAAGGAAGGAAGAAAGAAGGAAAGAAAGAAAGAAGGAAAGAAGGAAAGGAAGAAAGAAAGAAAGAAAGGAAGAAAGAAAGAGAAAGAAAGAAAGAAAGAAAGAAAGAAAGAAAGAAAGAAAGAAAGAAAGAAAGAAAGAAAGAAAGAAAGAAAGAGAAAGAAAGAAAGAAGCTTTTAAGAGATTTTCCTGAATACAGAATTAGCAGTGTCTGGTGCATTGTTGTCAGCATTTATCTGAAAATTCCCAGATAATACTTGTTGCCTGTGCGTAAGGTTAATGAGAAGGGGAAAATAGACCCCTCTGCTTGCATCCACATTATTTCAATTTACAAGTGTACCTGCTTCCTGTGGATGATGAAAGGCTTAAACCCATTTTTTAATTTTTTTTGCAGAACTGATCCTGTTGCTTTGAACCCTAATCAGAGCCCCAACAGAAAAGTTAATATAGGTAAGACTGGCAATTTGACAATCTGCTCTTTTAACGACAGGCAATCTTGCTCCTCTCGCCTATCCTCTGTTGGCCAACCATATCAAAAGACTTAAGATTGTCTTTGTCCTGCTGCATGCATATTTTCCATGGAATGAAAAGAAACTTCCCCAAACTTCAAACCTATCAAATGTTTAGCATCTGAAGGATATTCATCTTTAGGAGCCAGGCCAAAAAGTCAATAAAAATTTAATTATTTCTGTAGCATATGGGAGCAGTTACAAGACCAAAAATGTGATACTGTGTATTCGTATTGGTAAGAAACTCAACAATATACTTTCATATTTGCTGGTCAAGACAGTGTCCCCACCAAAAGGCAACATAAGCCCTGAAACTGCAATTAATCCTGGCAGTTTCTAAAACTATCATAGAACAGGTCAGTGATCAAGGAAGTGATTACCTGCAACCCACTTGATGATAGAGTGGTGCTGAATGTCCATATGCAGGGAAACACACATGTTTATCATTTCTTTGTGTGGTCAACAGGAAAAAGAATATTTGTATTGATAAGATTCTTGCTGTCTGAAATGAGTTATCTCTCCTTGTATATGTGGGTATGTGAAGAGAGCAAAAAAATCCCAAACATTTTTTTTAAGAAACAGAAGGGAAATCCCCAATTCTAAAGTTAAAAATAGCTTCAATATATCAATCATTAACAATGTCAGGCAGAGGAATGCTCCTTGTAGGGACTGATCCAATGGGATCAACTTTGTGGGAGTCTTTCAATTAATTTCTTGGGGCAATGGAGCGGGCTACTATTGAGTTATTTTAGTATATCCCAAACTAAGTGGTAGATAAAGGGAAATTAAATCTGACAGAGGCAGGGGACTGACATGGAACAGCCTGAGAAGGCCTTTCTGTTATTGTCACATGTGAATCCTTTAGCAAGACTTGCCATCAATCTAGATCTAGGCAGTGACAGTTTTAAACATGCGAACCACTGTTTCGGGTGATACGTACCAGACTCTGCTGAAATAAAACCAACATCCATGCCATCACTTTCATTATTTTAATTAAGAAGACTAACTATATAAGGTACCTATAACTCTATAAGGTATCTAAACCAATACACATTTAAATTACACCCTTTTTGTCTATCTAACCCAAACGCATTCATATATTCAAGCACTCAACCTTTGTTTATTTCCTTTGTTGGTCTCACCAAGTCTTTGGTTACTAATCTGGTTTTTTTAGGATGACTTATTCCTGCCTTTATATGTGAAATAAATCTCTTCTTCTTCTTCCTTCCCTTTTTCTTCTATCTCAATACAGAACAGCACATGAAGCAAAGTTCTGAAAAAATAATTCTGGAGCAGAGCTAGATTTAGGTCACATGAGGGTAAAAAATGTAGTTTTCCATTCTTTGTTCAAATACACCACCTGCTTCTAGTATCCACACGTCCTAAATAGCAGGTGTTTGATTCTGCTCTCTATCTGGAAAGGACATTGGCTACTGCCTGATTATCAACTTTCTAGTCTATGGATACTTGTGCAGTTGGAGTTAGGGCAACAAGAACATTTTGGCTTTATAGGGGCTTTGTTAGTCTCTTAGGTCTAAAAAATAGACTCTTTTTCTTTTTTTTTTTTCCTCCCATGCACTGTTAATCCTTTCCTTTCCTCCACCCCAAATTTGCTTGGTGGTAGAATGCAGTTTAAAGGATTTATTGGTATTAATTTGTGACCTTTTACCTTATTCATACGCAGCTTCTCCATTGCTGAGTAATGCAGGCATCCCAGATGAATGCCAGTACCATTACTATACCATAAGGTTATGAATGTTTTATGCCCTATAATGGCAGAGAAAACAGTTAATATCAGCCAAGAAAATGAGGCAGTCCAAGTTTTTTCAAAGTTGTGTCCTATACTTCCTGCAGAATACAAGCAAATCCTTACAGATTAATAATACTTGCCCACTTTACAGAATTGTGGGACGCTTACTTCATTAACCTCTAAATATTCTGAGTATGTCAGATGGAAGATGTTACCTAAGTGCAATGTATTTAATCCTTTATTTCAATGTATAGCATGATAAATACCATATAGTTTAACTGTATATAATTACAGCTCTATAGAATATATATACACCTACACTATTGGTTATTTTCCCACTGGTGTAATACATGAAGATGATTTAAAACAGGCAGTCTTAGATTTTCATAGGAGACCCTGGAGCAGAGTGTGACTGCCATTCTGAATATTTGCTTTTAATTCCCCATCATTATAGAATTTGGGTAAACTAGATACCTCTATATTAATATTACATTAGCAATAGTAAATATGTTGCCCCCTTAAAATCTGCAATATTTAATTCTTTCTTTTCTCTGAAAACAAAATGAAAGCTAGTTCAGTCTGAACCAAGTAGACTCTGTTAAGGTAACCTTTATCTGTATTGCTTGTAAACTAAATATAACCTAATGCACCCAAGAAAGTATGGACTATTATGCCTAGGGTTTTTATGGGAACAGTCAAGCTGCATGCTACACTTACTGGGTCAAGCACTGACCCTTTTACTCACATTGAGTAGCATTTCACTCTATAAATAGTCCCACCAAAGCCAATGGAGCCATTAATGAAGTAAGGAGTTACTCAATGTGAGATGGGATCCCAGAACTTCCTGTACTAATTCTTGTGTTAAAAAAAAGGTATTAATGTCTGCAAGCAATGGTAGGCTTTTGACAAGGAAGAATGGAATTCCAATGTCACTGAGGAAAAAGGGATTCACAAAGTAGAACATGATTCGTTGAGTGAGTTTTTTATCATGTGCTGCCAGTCATAATATGTCTTTCAGTCATAGCATGAAGTGAATAATTTTTGCAAAGGAAGACTGTGACATTTTAAACTTCTTCCCAGCAAAAGAAAAATATGGCCAGTTGGTTAGCAACACTGGAGCTAATTGTCCATGAAATGAATTTTAAAATAACTGTTAATTTTTAATTAATTTAGTAATTTCTCTCGGGAAATCTTCAATAATTCAGTGAAGTGACATTTATGTAACTTTCTAGACTGGACATTTTGCAGCCTCATCAAATATAGTGAGTTTGCCTTTTCCAATGGAGACTATAGATCTCACAGCTGTATTAACAGAAGACCATACCTCTCAAAAGCTGTAGCTGAGAGGTATGGGCTGGTCTTTATTTGAGACTCCATCCACTTCTTTTCTGTTTTAAACCTATTCTTCCCATTGCCACTGTTAGGGCCAAGAATAACTGTATTGTGACGAGAAGGATCACAATCTCAAGGCAATATGCAGTTTACTTAACGTCTTACACACAGCACATCTTTATTTCATTTAGTTCCAACAGAATGCATGGGAGAAGAGTGCAAACAATCTCTTCCTCCATTCTCACCTCTCCTTTAATTTATGATAACATTTCTGGTGAGGAGCCTACATAGTTGCTCCTGAAGATGTCAATGAACTAGTAGCATTCCCTCCTGCACTATCCTACGGGCTACCTTGAAAATGTTATGAGAAAACCAAGCAAATTCATTTTCACTCCTGCAGTTTAATGCTGGTGCGTCTGGTCCCTCTGCGTGTCAGACAAGGTAAATCATGCCAGCAGAAAGCCTCTCTTTCCTAAACTGGAAGCAAACAATTGCTTCTGGAAATCTGCTCTGTGAGTGATGCAACCAGAGTTTTTAAATGGTGCTGAGAACAAAGCTGGTATGAACAATCCTCAATATTATCTGACTGTCAGTACTGCCAAAAAGATCTTCCCTCCTGAAAAAAGTTCGTTTCTCAACACTTACTCTTTTTACCCAAATGTTCACAAGTAAAGAAACAGAGACTCTGCCATTCCCAGCAAAATAAGCTCTTCCCTGGGGCTATGATGAACCAATGATGGTTTCTTTTCATTGCGCAAGCCCGGCTTAGAGACACGGGCAGGAGGTTTGCCAAGGCCACCTGCCCCAAATCAGCTAGCCAAGCCTTGGGGACCTGCAGGGAAACGACATGCTGGCGCTGTGTGGGGTGCACAGTAGGCATCAGTGAGTGCACCGCTGCTGTAGGAGGGACACCACAGGTCCCATAGTCCTAATGTCTGCGTGGTCATCTGTCCCACAAGGGCTGTAACCAGTACTTTCAAGCCTTGCAGTTAAAACAGTTACTGGAGGAGGCTGGTCTGGGATAATGAAGCTAGCTATTGTCCAGCCACACAGACTGTGACTTCCTAAGCTTTATCTGAAAATATCAGTCAGCTCCTCACAGCTTCTCTCTACTCAACTGTAGTAAAAGTTCTACTGCAATTTCAGGCATCAGGTTGCCTCCCTTTCCCCTCCACGGGAAAGGCTAAGTAAGAATAATCACTTACTAGTGGAAACAAACCATTTTTTGATGCAGCATTTTCTTCATTGCTTGCCAGTTTGGGACCTCTCCTCACAAGTTGGGATACATTTATTATGCAGCAGTTCATTTTTACGGGATGTATATAAGGGGTTGGGGGCATTGTTTCAAAGTGTTTGCTCATAGAGCAGACAAAAAGCTTTTTGTACTGATATGCAGAGATGATGGACACAGGTTGTGTTTATTTGCTACTATGCTTTGTAAAGGTATTAATCATCAGCCTCGTACTGATCTTTCTTTTTCTGCATGTAACATCAAAAGGGAGGTTTAAAGCTCTATAACCTTTTCTCAAGAACCCTACTCTTGAATATTTCTGTTTCTTGTTTTGCTTTGTGGTCACTAACCACAGGAGAAATTTGTCTTTTTTACATATGCTGGAAATAATTTACTGCCCTTAGAAATATTAAACCACAAGAACCCCCCTACATTAAAGTAACATTAAGGGTCTGCCTAAAACCCACAAAAAGCCAGGAAATTGAGAGTTAAAGCTGAAACTCTGATCTGATACTCCAGCCTTAATTTACCTCATAGGGTATGGGTACAGCTGGTGGCTCCACTGAGGGAGTGAATATTGCAGGGTAGAGTACTGAGCATTTTCTGTAGCACCTAGATGCAACAGCCTAAGTGAAACACAAATGTGCTAAGGGTGAATTTGCTAAGGGTGACCCCTTTTTATAGTCAGGTTAATTTAGTAAGATGAATGGCCACATGGAGCCTCTCCACAGCCACTGCTAAATTTATCTCTATAGCTTGTTGGCTAAATTTCCTCCTTTAGCCTGCCCAAAACAGTTTTTGGTCAGGGCATTCTCCTAACTTCAGACATGTTCTGCTGGGCAAATGATGAGCTACTCCTAAGGTTTGCTTTGTTGCTTGCAAGAAGATCTCAGCAATCACTCAGTTGGGTTTGCTGTTACCCTTCTCTTCTATACTGGTTCCACTGTACTTTCATGTGCTCTACAAGCCTTTACCTGCCTGAAACACTGTTCTGTCAATAAATGCAACAGAATCTTCTGGACCAACCAGAAAAGGTTGAAAGAAAAGGATGCCAAAACCACTCAGAACACCTATGCACACTGGTATATGCAGAGTTAATAGCAATAATCAAAGCACAGAGCTGTAAACTGTAAGATTAGGGTCTAGGGAACTGTTGGAGTGACACATGATGAAACCATGGAAATTAATGCAGGGCAATGAGAAAAAAATCTTGGTTGCCTGGGTGCTCATGGGTATTGCCCTTGCCTTTTCTCACCAGAGCTGACCACCACTATCAGTCAACAGGAGGCACCTGACCAGGTGGTACCTTTAGGCACAACCTTAACTTTCAAACAGGACAGATGATTATTGTTAAAAAGGAGGGAAAAAGCTCAAGATCACTTCTTACCTGAGAAATTTTCAGCTTCACAAAGGATTTCAGCTTCACTTTCACTACAGCCTAACTTGCCTTCTGGAGTTTGCTGGCACAGGAGGCTGTGAAAGTAGACAGTATCAGTAGGTTCAAAAGGATTAGACAAATTCATGGACAATATGTCAGTAAACAGAAACCTAGCGAGTGGTGTACCTCTAAGATCTCTAATAACAGCTGTAGATGCTGAAGATGTACAAGGCATATGTGTGCCAGACTCACAGTTCTGTTGTCTCTGACATCAAAAGTGGGCTGGATGGACCACTGCTCTGACCCAACAGGGCTTTACTTGTGTTCTTATTATTTAACTGTCCAAAATGGTAACAAATGAGAGTTTCATACTTAACTCTTATTTATTCTTCTGATTTCCCTTGTGAAAGACTATTTCTTTTTTGACAGATCAAACCTCAGGCAAAACTTTTGAGTAAGAGCTGTCACAGCATTGTTCTGCCTCAGGAGCTGTGCCACGAGGAAAAGAGCAAATGGCCCGTGCTTCTGTTCTGCTGAATGAACACTACCTTACTCAATTGTCTACTTTGTATTTAGATCTAGGTACAGCACAGTCCTGTCCTGCTACGTACACCAGCTTTTCTCTCTACCAGCAAGCAGACAAAGAGTGGGAAAGTCAGCGGGAAAGTAGAGGTTTGCTTCT
>VYZV01033488.1:63402-96005 GCA_013401275.1 Pandion haliaetus | reverse complement strand
GTGTTAGGCGGTCAGCGCTGGGGAGGGCGGGAGCGCGGCTTCCGAGAATGCCATCGCTGTGTCCTGCTGGTTTCCATTTGCCGAAGACCGGCGCCGAGAACAAACTCTGGGTGTTCTTTTTCCATAGATTTGGTTTGAGTACACTTTAATTAACTAATGGTATCAGATCGTCGTGGTAAAACCTTCTTCACCGACGTGCCTGCCAAATGTCAGGTTAGTGCTGAATAGTGGTACCTGCAGTCATGTGAGCTAATGATTCACGGTGTAACGAGCTTCAGATTTACCGCTTTCCTGGTCAGACAATCCAGGTGTGAGCGTGATGCATTGCAAAGAAACTGTCTTTGGTAAAACCGTTTTTCCCTGAATTCCAACTGACACCGGTATTTCCATGACGGAAGTCTATAGTATTTCTTACACAGCTTCTTTGTTTAACGCCTGTCTTGTACTCCTTTCGTAACTGCTGGGTTGCTATTTGACTCTCCGTAATAGATATTTTAAATCAGATTTTCCTCATTTGACCACTCATGAAAAGTCATCTTCTGTACAGAGACTGTGCAGTTGGCCCTGATGCGTATCACCTGTTAAACGATTTAAAAAACAAATCCACACCTTAAAAGAACCTACAGAAGCCTGGTAGGCTTTGAAAGGCATCTTTATTTCCAAGATTGGAAATCCCGTCCCAACAAAGAAAGTGGAAAACAACAAACAGCTGCAAGTTAATGTAAAATAAAAGGATTAAAAACCCCTGAAGATAAAACCTTTAAGATATAGAAAATAATAATAAATCTCTTTTTTAAAAGAGAGAGCTTATGGAAGATGAAACTATAGTTAGAAGATACAAGAAATTTCTTGTGTTTACTGTAGAGGGGAGTAGGGGTATTCCTATGCTGGGACTTTCCATAACAGAGAGGTGTCTCAAACTGTCAAGTTAAAACTGGCAGAAAAGATTTAGAAGAAAGTGATACAACGAATAGTAGAAAATGGCCAGAGCCACATGATTGTTGTTAGGAGTTCCAAAGATGAAGTACTAAGCAGCAGTGTGCTGTCTGTTCTTTAAGTCGGTGGTGTGGAAGGGGTAGGAGGTGGGAAATACAGTGCCAATGGGAAGAGGGTCCAGAAGATCCATAGGACTGACTTCTGGTGCTAGCAAGTTGGTTAAAACTGTAGTTAAGAATGAAACTATTGGGCATGTGAATAAATACCATCTAATGAGGAGAGTGGGTTGCTTTTTAGAAGGAAGTCTGTTCGTTTTTGAAGGTTCACTAGTTGGCTTAATCAAATCCAAGTACTTTGGTGTAGTGGATTTTCAAACAGACTTTGAATAAGACTTTCACCGAGTGAGCGTTGTGCGGTAGTGTAGCTGCCGAAAGATTAAGAGCAGAATTCTCCTGCGGGTTAGTAACTGGTTAAAATACAGGAATGGTTTTCTCAGCAGAGGGAAACTACTGCTGCAGTCTTGCAAAGACCTGTGCTGTTTAGCATAGTCATCCAGAGCTTGTAAGCTGAAGGCTAGGTTGAGTTGTAAAAAGAGAACTAGGATTTTTATGCTGATTTTGTATAACTTTTGGAACAAATCAAACTGAAGCTTCAGATCCAGCAATTTTTCCCATACTGGAACATATTGCAAGCTTATTTACCACACCAGATGATTTTGCAGTAATTTTCTGTGTTACGAGTTGGTGTCCTTAAATACAGTATTTTAAAGCATACTGTTTTTCATGGTCGGTGGTTGGGTTTTGGTTGTTTTTTTTTTTTTTTTTTTTTTTTTTTAACAAGACTGCCACAGCAGAGCTCAGTGGCAGGATTCCAGTTAGAGTACATGTAATTAGGAAAGTTGTTGACAAGGCGTTCTCTGTGAAGACCTGTGACTTTGAATTTGGCTTCCCTTCTACCTCTTGTGATCCAGAGCAAGCCAGACTTGCTGACCTTGGGAAGGCAGCTGGGAAGATGTGAGGGGTTGTGGGGGTGGTGGTGGTGGCGGGAGCGAGGGCTGGGGAGCCGGCAGTCTGTGGTGCGCTCATAACATGTCTGAATTCTGAAAGACCCGTAATTGCATTACTGGTTTTTAAGGTCCCGTGTTGCACGTTTTTCTCCAGTCAAAACTGCTCTTTCAAATGAACTGTCGTGTTGAAAGGCGCGGAGTGCCTCTGCCAGCAGGCCTTCGTGTGTCTGATGGCTCTTCAGATTTGAGTGCTATTGGGACAGAAGTCTGAGGGGATCCAACCTCAGGGGTCTTTACCACGACACTTGAGGAATTTGTCGCCTTGTCTCTGAATTTTAGGGTGTGTATAAGGCCTTGATGCTCATGGTCTGCCGCTGCATTTTAGAAGGGCAACTTTGGTGTTTAAGAGCTGGCTGTGTCTTCAAGATGAAGTCCGTGCAGGTGTCCCAGTGGCCTTGAACAGCATGTTGGAGGACTGGACTGCTTTATTTCAAGTAGTGATGTAGTCCTTCATTAAAGGCAGCAACAGCTTTAGTTGACAGCAGTAAAATCTGTCTGTGATACTTCTAGCAAGCGCATAGAAAATCTAAAATGGAAATTTCAAGATGCTGTTTAGTCTTGTTTGATAAGACACTTGAAAGATACGAATGTTAATTTGAACGCCATCTGTTAACTGCACATAGCAAATGATGGACCATTTTGTTGATGAAGAAATTTGTCCTTCCCTTTCTTGCTCTGCCCTTACTTGCTGAGGAGGGAGAACAAGTCCAGCGTGCCGCAGGCTGGGGATGAGTGTCGTCGGTGCCGCAGCCGTGCCCCAGAGGTCTGGCTCAGGTGCGTGCAGGCTAGCTGGGAAATCTTCGGTTCCGGTATCAGTAGGGTTTAACGTAGCACGGTCTGCAGAAGGCTGGTCTCGAGCTCTCTGCCAGTACACCTGGCCTGGTGCTGGGGATCTGAGTTGTCTAAAAGTTAGATACCCCTTCGTTCTAGTTGATGTTGGAGATTGTAACCGTACCTCTATTTTTGTATAATTCATCATCCTCTTGATCAGATGAGCAGAACACCGGTACAGAGAAATAAGGCTTTTTGTGCAATGCGATATTTGTATGTATTTGCATGCATGCTAACGTAGGCCAGCTCATCATAATGAGCGCATTTGTATTTTAGCCACGCTTGGTGAGTGCTGGTTTCAAGCTAATCGCCTGCTTACATGCATCCAAACGACAGCTGCCATGTGGCTCGAGCACCTTCCCTGTCCAGTGTTACTCGGGTTAGTACCTTAGCCTTCTAACTAGCTGGCACTGCTGCAGGTTCTTCTATATCCGTTAAGGGAAAACTAAAGCATTTTGCTTTAGTCAAATCCATTGTCTTTGAGTGCTAAGTTCATCCTCTAAATGTACCTACTAGTTGCATACGGCATTCAGATTTAGCCAGAAAGATGTTTGTATGTGCAGGTGAGCCTGCTTGCTAACATACTCATCAATGTAACTTTGAATACCTGCTTTCTTCATAGCAGCACGGTAGCCAAAATACATCAAAACTAGGTTGCAGACCTAAAGTAAGAAAAAATTACTGATGATCTGCAAGTTCCTTTTTCTGTAGCTTGAGTTGCCAGATACTGTATTGGAAGGAATGCGTTTTCCTTCCAAACTAAGGAGCTTTGATGAATACAGCTACTTTGTGGCAATTATTATGGTTTCATGGCCACTATAACTAGCATCTGGGAAGAAACGGGCAGAGTCTTGCAGCTCTTCCCCTTGAGAAATGCTTCCAGAGCGTGTAGTTTTTCCCTTGATTATTGAGAGAATTCATGTTGGCTCCATTGTGTCAAAACTGATCTTTAATCAAAAAGTGCAGCAAGATTTAAAATGATGAAAAGTCCCCTTCAGACTAATTTTTTTTTTTTTTTTTAATAGTCCCAGTGCTCCTGAAACTATTAAACCTTGATTTCCTGTGTATTTGTTTCATAGCTGACTTCCACAGTCGTGGCTGGAGCTCTTCCTCTGACTGGGGTGACTGGGGCATTTATTCTTTACCTCCGGTCTGCGTTGCCTGGCGTGCGGGAAGCTGTCAGTTTGTGCTTTGATGTCTTTTTTTCCTGGCTGGGGCACGTGGAGGATTTCCCAGCTCATACTCGCAGAACTCGTGGGATCTTTATTTTTTCAGTCCCTCACGCCATTTACAATACATACAGTACACCCCAGTCCGAAGCTGATGTGTGTTGCTGCTTTGTGTGCGCTCAACCATAGTCTGCAGCCTTTGGACGTGACATCGCTCACTACTTCAGATCTATTGCTTTGTTTGAATTATGATGCATTAGTACAGAGAATGAGATGATTGACAGGTGGATGTAGTACTCTGAAGCGCTCAGTGCCGAACTAATTTTTTTGAGTCAGTATCTCTCACTAAATCATGTAATGCTCTTGGGACTTGAGGATCTTGATGCTAGCAAGGCCTTATCTTAACCAAAACGCCCTCCTGATCAAAATCTAGTACAAGTTTACAAGAAGACAACTCGCTGCTGGATGCGTTTCTCACGTGACTCTAAAATTGCCTGGTGATCGATCCCCAATGCCTCTGTTACCAACAGGAGTTAATGGCAATGTTTAGAAGTTGGCTTCTGCAGGGGGTCCCTTCTCTGAAGCAGAATGAATGAAAACGGTGATGACAAATACAGTGACTCAGATCAGGATTCAGCACTTGAGACATAATACTCGAAGCTGAGTATATAAGGTTCATTTACATGTTCTCTTGTGCTTGAGGTAGGTACAAAGCCTCTGTGTGGGGGTAAACATTTGCATGTTTGGCAATTAAGGCAGAGAGGAGGGCACGCCACACTCCGAGGCTGTTTTCACAAAATCAGATGAATTCTAAATGTGCCGTGTTAAAACAGAGATCAGAGTACACACTAGGATAATTTTGCCTCTCGGAGGAACGGCATTACCCTAATTCTGTGTTTCTCTGGAAGCTGGCAGTAGGCCAGCTCGGTGATTAAACAGACTAATGTGTTACTCTGCTTGTCTGAGGAGTTGAGGCAGCCAGCTCAGGTCCTTCAGTCCTTGATGCGTGTTAGGTGGGGGGCTGCTGGTTGCTGGCGTGGAAAGCTGCCCTCCCTGCTTGAGAGTGCACGGGGAACTGATGCATTTTTATACAAAAGAAGGAAAGGTTGATTCATTTTACCACACCAAGAAATGCCCAAAACGTACAGGGTTGCTGTAATGAATGTGTAGGGTATCCAGTTTCATGAAACTGGGCAGGAGACGGATGTGCAGTCTCGAAAAAGAAAACTGAACAAGAAATGCTTTCTGCTGGAGGCTGTCATTTCTCTAACGCATTGGCAGTAGCAGCGGTGTGTCCTATAGCAGTTTGAGAGAGCCGCCTTGCACAAAAAGCTATTAGCTTGTGTCTCAGATGTGTGGATGCAGAGGACTGTCAAGCACTTGCCAAGGGATGGGTATTAGTATGTGCATGTAATTTACAATCTTGTTTCTCGTATTCATCTTTATATAAACATAATATTCTTGCCATAGAACATACTGCCTTTCCTTTTCACATACTCCTTTGTTGAAATTTTACTGCGGTGAGTACTGTGTTAATGATTTCACCATAAATGCGCTCTAATTTATTCTATTCTTTCTTGGCGTGTTAGTTTCAAATGATAACGAGGCCTCATGTGGCTTTTGCTACTGTGCTGCTTAACACCATGGTTTTAATTTGTACTTTTTTTTTCCTTCAGGAGAGCCGTTCTCTTCCCTGTACCATTCGTTGATGTGTCTCAGGAGAGACCCAGTAGAATAGTGCGGAGTAAGGCCAGCATTTACCTGCAGCTGGTGGCAGAGCAGGTAGTGCAGTCAGTGTTCTCCAAACCCCCACCTCCTCTGTGTCCGGGTCTCCTGCCTTAGGGGAATGGGATTTTCACTAGGACTGAATGATCAAGCACTTGTATTCCAGTTATTCCTGGAAGGAAATTTTCTCATTCAGGTAGACAGTTTTGATTGAAATTCTTGCATATATGTTTATGTTGCTTTTCTATTAAAAAAAAACCCAAACCCAAAAAAAACCACAAAAAACCCCCCCACACACCAAACCGCTTAGGTTTACATGCCAGCATAGAACTTGTTTAAAATCCTTGCAGCTGTAATTTTGCCACTACTCTGCAATGTCAGGAGGCTTTCTCTTCTATGTGAATGAAGCCAAGAATGAAATAAACATGAACCTTTATTAGAAGCCGTGATTTCAACAGCAGATTTCATCTTCATAATTTTTGTGTAGGTATTGCTCTTGAATTCCTGGCTGGCTTTAATAAAATGCTAGTCAGTTGTAGAAAATAGCTGGCTTTTATTGCTCTTAAAAGATAAAATTTCCTTAATTTTTTTTACAAGAATTTTCATTTTCCTTTTATAAAACAAAGACACTTTAAAACTAAACTGTCTTTTTAGAAAACTCCTGAAGTAAACAAGCTGTGCTTGTATAACTTGCTACGCACCGTGCTCCTTTATTATTGAAACATCTCCTTCAAGATATTTTTCAGCTGACAATTCTTTAAAAAAATCTTAAAATATAACAAGGATTGTGCATTCAAATTGACAGCTGAGAAAATTACGGTAGTTTTGATTGCTGCTCTGTTTTAAGGTCTTTGAATGAATTCTTGTTTCTTGTTTTTAATTCATGATGCATCCTTTTAAGAAATATCTTGTCGCATTCATGGGCTGTTAGTTAAATCACATCTTACTCCCTGAACAGGAACAATTTTCTTCTTCAAAGCAATAGTATTCCTGAGAGTACTAGATTTGGATTAAGAAAAATATGAGGTCTTTCTATTTGAGAATAAATTCCTTATTTAGTTCTGCTGAACAGAAGGTGAGGGGAAGATGCAGTAGGAAGATTGCAGACTTGCACTGATCTGTTACACCATCATCAAAGCCAGAATCCTAAGTAATTAATCTTCTCAGTTGCTAATTGGTATTTCAGTCTTTGTTAAATTAATCTTTTTTTTTTGGGGGCCCTCAGCGGGTCACAGTGGGAACAGGAGCTGCTCCCAGGTGACATACCAGCAGTAGTTGAATGCAATGGGCTGGCTTCCAAGCTAATCAGTTTTAAAAGCAAGAGCATATACTTCTGGTGAAAAGGGGAGTATCCTAGGGAGGGCGTTTGTCCGTGTAGCATCAAGGAGACTGTAAAGGCACTAGTGGAGAAAAGGGGATTGCTGCTATGGGTGCAACAACTCGAGGGATGCTGTGGTTTACCTAAGTTTTTCCGTGCTCGCTGTTAAAACCTATGTACAAGCTGTCCCTCAGTGCTGCTGCTTAAGATGCAGATATGGGTGGTTGCATATAGCTGTGCTCTGTGATTAGTTTAGGTGTAGCTGTCAGTATGAAATACAATCATAGCAATCTTTCGTTCATACTTATATTGCTGTTCTTTTCTTGTCACATGCAGATGCAACGTGTTAAAGTAATGATCTTGTGTGGAAATGTACTTTCATTTGCAAAGCATACTGAGGTTGTTAGACATAACTCTGGCCTTTCTCTAACGGTGAACTTCTAAAGCGTGTTTTCATAGCTACCTTTAAAATGCTTGTTTAAAGCTACTTTTCAATATATGTTTCTCAAGCCTGTAATTTTTCATGAATTGGTTGCTCTCAGCTGAATGTGGCTTCTTCAAATTGAAAATCACTAGTGTGTTTACTGTCTACCCTGTGTCACTCTTCCTTTGCTGAATAGGAGTCTAGTTTGTATAGCTTGATCTACTGTAAATTATTGTACTGAGAGACAGTTAAAAAGTTAATTACTTCAAGCTCTGGATTGCCGTATCTCTTCAGTTACCTGTATAAAAAAAAAGTAAAGCTTGAATTCTAGCTCTATCAGATCATGGTACACGTGAATATTGATTCTAACTGTGTTGTGCTTCAGTGCTGTTTCATTACTGACTTTTGGTAATAAATACAATCAGACTAACAGCTGGTGTCTTATGAATATGGATTGTGGAAGCTATGAAAACATCAGAAGTATTCTGGTTTTTGGTGTCTAGAAATGCATTATTTACATCTGCATGGTAATGAAGTATTCTTTCAAAAAGGTGGTAAAGGCAATCAGCAAGGTTAATGTGATTGTGTGCATTATCTGTTAGTAAAGTTGTCTGTTCTTAAATCCACTGCATTTAGTTATAGAGGACGTGCATTCTTAAAAGTCCAGACTAGTATTGCCCTAACATGAGAACGCAACCCGAAATCCGACTACAACAAGGGTTGCATTGCACTTGTACAAACGCGGGTTTGGTGGGGCTGGGACCATCTGGGACCATCTCTGGCACTGGGTGTTTAGGAGAAGCTGGTAGCATCACCTCATCTTCGCTGTGGTGCAGGTGCCTGAGCCATGCCGGGTCGGATCCAGTGGGGAATGTGGGAGATGCAAGTCACAAGCTGGTGTTGCTGATTTATGCAAATAATATTAGGGAGTACTTTGAGGATGACTGCTCCCCTTATCTCAAAGAGGCAGAAGTAGAGCAGATGCAAAGAAAGAGATCACCAGCCTGGAAAAACTTGCGTGCAGTGAGATGGAGAAAGGTGGAATTACAACACAAAGGAAATAAGTACGAGGAATGGGAATATGCAATATTGGTACAAAAGAGGAAGATCAGGAGTTTGTTGCTCCTTCTCTCACAGTACAAGTATGAGGCTGTGACCCATAGCAGATAATCTGTGATGGCAGGAAATGTGTCTCGAGGTGTGTGATGTGCCAGGGGCAGTCCCTGGAGTACGCGTTACTGCTGGATGTCACCTGGGCTACTCAGGTGAAGCGGGGACATGGCAATCCTCCCATCCTTCCTTTGTCAGACTATAAATGTATATACTTCTGTATATATTTATACACAATAAATCTATCGAGGACGAGCTTGGCACAGACGCCTTTGAAAGAGCTCCTGTCGCAGCGGAGGGTCCGGGGCCTCCTTGCAGCCGCTGGGCGCTCGGGGCTGGTGCATGGAGCGTGCGTGGGCTGCGTGCCCGGGGAGAGCTGTGCCCCGCGGGCAGCCTGTTCCGCAAACTCTGGCCCGGTGGAGCCTGAAGTGTTTGCTTTGCAGGGTGCGTTGGTCATTTCTCGGCTCTAATGTGCCTCCCAGCTGTTCGGTGTGCTGGTCGACACAGGTGCGGCAAGCTGTCCTGCTGGGCATGGCCATCCAACTGCGCCCTCGCACGCGCCGGCGTCCAGCGCGGCGTGGTGCACGGCTGCCGCTGTAGCGCAGGATGACTGCCCAAGGGCTGCTGCAAATGCTGCGACAGAGGAGGTAACTGCGGGTGTGAGAGAGAACGCGGGTGTTTCCAGGGTTGATTTAGGAAGCTTATTAACAATAGGCAATAAAGACTTGGAAATACTCTTTTTTTTTTTTTTTTTTTTTTTTTTAAAGAAACTACTTTTCTTGAAAACAGTCATTCAGACGCCTGGAAGATGTGAATTGGGGCGATGTTTACTCCATCTTGGATTCTTGGCTTGCAGATTTACAATGTTCAGTACCTGTCTGCAGACCATTACAGGTTTACATAAAAACACTTTCAGAAGCTTTCAACTCAAGATGCATCACAGACTAAACATCATAGTCATTTAAAATTAAAAACAAGCTTCCTTCCTCGCCCACCCCACTAAAAACCCACACACATTTTTAGGCCTGGCCATTAGACATTTCACTTCTTTGTAGTGCAAATATGAATAAAGATCTCATGTCTTAGAAATAAAAATGAATGGTTGGTATGTTCCAGTGTTGTTTACCTCCTGGTAATCAAATGCAGTTTGAGGTATACATTATCGGCCAATTTCTGTGAGCTATGAAGAACACCGAAAGCCATTTTGAATTTTAAAAATACAAGTCGGGAGATCTGTGCAGTCATCTGCCAGAAATTGCTCTGAAAAACAACCATCGATACTTGGTGGTTTAGCCTGTATATCAAGCTTTGAATGTAGAGAATATAAAGGATTGTATTTAGTGCTGAGTTTCTACTGAAATGCTCCCACTGCCTTTGCCAGAGGTTTTTTTGATAAAACATTCAGAGAAATTAATTTGCCTTGGACTAGGATTGTTTTGCAGTTGTATTTTGAGAGCAATTCATGTTCACTATTATGTTTTGGGATTCAAATTGTGTCTCTCCTGTAAAGGACTGTTTTAGCATGCAGGCGAGGATGTAGCGTGTGATTCGGGAACCATTTTGCCAGGACCCATCTGTCTGCCCTTCAAAAGGGTCCGTCAGGTCTTGCGTGCTCTGTGGGCAAAATGGGGCATGCTGGTATGGGGGAAAGGGGAAAGGCCGTGACCAGCCTCCGGCTTTGCCTCTGGGAGTCCGCGGCAGCCGACTTCTTCTGCAGTGCTCCGCTGGAGCCCTCTCCAGCCGTGGCATCAGGCCATCTTCTTGGATCCTCCTTCCCCTCGGTTGGAGAAGGTGCAGGTCTCCCAACGTGCTCTTCTGCAGCTTGCGGCTGGCTGGGCAGGAGCGCGAGCGCTGGGCTCCGGTGCAGAAATGCTGCGCCGCAGTTGTGGCGGGGGGCGAGACGGCTGTCGGTGCCCCCGGGGTCCTGCTGGGTGCCGAAGTGGAATGCTGGCAGGTCTGGAGTGCCGGTGGAGAGAGCTATCTCGGCAGATCCCCCTGACCAAGGTGGGAGTGGTGCACAGTGGCGTATGCACCAGTTTTGCGCTTAGCTAGAAGGAACATGTTTTTAAAAATATCTCCTTTCATGTTGATGAAAGAACAGATGAGAGAAGAAATTCCATCTGAAGTGGCTGCTTAATTACTGTTTGATACAGTAACGTAGTTTATCAAATTAAGTTTTTAGTGGAAACAGTGTGTTAGGGCAGAAAGTGTTTTTTGCTCTAGAGCAGTAACTTTCACCTTGTTTGTCTGAATTTTCCAGTGTCACCGAGTCTTGTGTGGCAAAGTTAAGCCCATTTTTAATCTGTCTGCCCTTCTTAAATGTTTTGTGAACACTGTCGGAGTCAGTCAGGGCATCTCAGTCTTCAATGGCCACAAGCCGAGACCCGCTGCTGTGGGGTGTCTAACAGAGCGGTGCAGCCTCTGGTGATTGACCAAAAAGGTTCCCAGAACGAAATTTAAAATATGGCCTGAGGTATTTGATCTGCAATTGGGTAGGTGTTAAGAGTATCTGCAAGTATCTCTTTCTTAACTCATGAAATCAGGCGGCTGGGTGAATCCAAATAATTAAACCACTTTTAATTCTTGATATCCTAAGAAAAAAATTTATCTGATTCAATGTTAAGCATAAAGAAATTATTTTTGTAGGTCGTTGAAAATAAAATTCCTGTGGTGGTGAAGACTGGTAGTAAAAGTTACAAAGAAATAGACAAAGCAACTGATAACGCAACTTTGTGCTTTAGTTTTGTGTGATGTTTTTTACAGTTACAGATAACAAAATGAAGTATAAATAATCATTAGATGACTAGGTGGTTTGCTGTCTAATTTAGTAAAGAAAGCCTCTTTTAAAAGTATTATATCTCTTAAATAGTTGCTGTAGAGGTAGCCAATGTTTAGGAAAAAGTAATACGCATAGTGTCTTGGGCATGCATTTTGGATTCTGAAAAAAGCAGCACATAGCGGGGGAATGGTGTCCAGCATAAAACTTAGTGAGTTTGGGTAGGAAAATCACTCTCTCAAAAACAAATTTAAACAAAAGGTAGAAGTACCTGTCTTAATAGGTTTTCCTTTTCCCTGCAAGGCTTTTTGGAAGATCACAACAAAAGTATAAACAACGTAGAAATGAGGGCTGTTTTATTCTGTTTGGCACATTTTTTTTATGCTTGCATAGCTGGTGGCCTACTAGCTTTTTCCTGCAGCTGACTACGGAGATGCATGTGTGTAAGTTTTTTCTTCTTTTCCTGACATTATTAAAAAACAAAACAGAAAATCATTGACAAATAATTTGAACTCGGGGTAAGTCAACATGCTGATTAAGTATTTCCCTCCTGTGCGAAGAGATTTGTATGAAAAAAGCTAAGGACATAGGTGGATTTTTAAATCATTTTGACACAGTTTTTGCTCAAATAGACAGCAACAAGAACACCCAAACCACCTAAGCCTTCCCCCACTCTTTAAGATTTCATTGCCATTATGTGCAACTTTGTTTTGGTTATATGCCAAGTTTACTGTGACCTTCTTGCAATAGACAGCAGCAGAGTTTGCTGGTACTACTCATTAAATGCAAGAGGATTAACATCCAGTTTATTTCCTCTAAAACCACAGAACTATCAGGAAATAACTAAGCCCTAAAGTTTTAGGTTTGTAGAAATGATTTCCTCCTAATGCATGTACTTGGGGGGAATTGCAGAATCCTGTTATGTAAGAGAGAGGCAGAGCCCTATATTAATCCCGGGGAATGATGTTTAATGGCTTGTTTTGTCCTTTATTGGTCTAAAGAATTCCTCAGAAATCAGCTGACCAAAACTGCCAGGGAAGTATTTTTACCTCTGTTGCTGAAACTATTATTGCTCAGTAATTGCATTAATCTTCTTTGCAGTGAGATTAGATTGTAAATGCTTTGGTGCAGGGAGAACTTGTTTGTGAAAACTGCTTAGTACTCTGGGTTCCATCGAGTGGAAGTACCAATAAGTAATCAAAAATGGTGTTCCGTTGCTGAGCAATATTTGGAAATATTTATTGCCCTGTCTTTGTTTCAAGTTGACAGTGTTTCCTTCGAAGATAACATTTGTAATAGAACTTTGCATTGTGTTTGGTATATACAAAAAACGCTAATGACCTAAGTTTGAAGACAAAATTACTGTGGTTTTATTTCATATTGAGAGTTGGTCCCTATTGTATAAAACAGTTTTGTATGAATAAATAAAAATTGTCCATTATTCTAGATCTCCAACATCTTCAGATGCCACTCCTGCACGTACTTTTTGTTTTAAATGGCTTATTATAGAAGCATTAATATGCCATATTTATGAATAAAATATTGTAGAAATTTATTCACTGGTGTGATAAGGTATGAAATATTGATGGGTATATGCAGCTGGTGGTTGAACTATACAGAATAGCTGAGGTAACAGCTAACTGGCTTAGGCTGTGTCCTCTTAGAATCTTGAAAAAGACAAATGGTCATGCCCTTGACAGACCTATGTACTATTATTAAACCCTGTTTTGTGGCTTATTTACAGGCAGCAGGAAAACCGTTTTACTCAATGCAAGGCCTGAAGTATCGCTCATGTCATGGCATTATGAACTACAGCAACTTGCCTCTAAATTGCAGGCTTTCCTATCTGCCCTACTTACTCGTTATAAAAAAACCCTAATCCTGTGGATTTTATTTCCCTCTCTGTAGGACAGCAGTGAGTGATTACTTTTCTCTGGTGAAGGTAGAGATGCTGGAAAAGTTTAATTAATGCCCATTAGGAGATGCTGCTAGTACTTAAATGAATTCATTAGGGCAGGGTGCTTAATGTTCATCAAAACAGCAAATAATTGCAGTGGACTGAATGTTGTTTACGCTGTACTGCATATTACATCTTCTTGTTCTGCTCTGTTCTGCAAAATATTTTGGGATATGTGGGTCTTCCTTAGCCAGGGACGTCTTTCCTAACCCCTACGTAAAGTGTAGGGATTCAAAATGAGGTTTGGGTTTAGAGCATAAATCGGCTGCTTTGTCACTGCGGAATAGAGTAACCTAAGGGGAAAAAGGTACCTTTGTCTATTCAGCCGTAAGGACGGCGCTGAAAATACTTCACTGTCACTTAGTTTTGGTAACTGAATAGCCTTATTAATAGGAATCTTTCATATTAATCTTTCTACCTTAGTAAATAACTTGCAGACGGCAGTGAGAGTGTGGTGGCTGCTTGTCTCCTGTTGTATAGAGGGTGCAGGTAATCCATATGTGTGAAGAGTAATGTCACTGTACGCTCACATGCAAACGCAGGTGCCATTTTGGGTGTCGTTCAGACTGACTTGTCTCAGGTGGTGAGTGAAGTTTAGGCGTATTTTCGGAGGCATAAGAGAGCGGGTGAGATGCCCCGTGGTCACAGCTCGGTTGGGATTTGGTGTCTTGCCGTCGGTGGGTGTTGGTGAGCCCTTCTTGGTGTCAGGGTCTGCCCTGGGTTCGGTGGAACGTGCACTTTGTGGTCTGAACCCGGAGGTACAAGTATTTGTAAATCACAGGTATCTGTATTGTTGAAACAATGTTCTTAGCATATTTTTTAAACATAAGCATAGATAAGTGATTTGCATAGTTCCTCATTTAAAGCTGTTTTCCTGTAATTAGCTGTCTGCCATCAGAACTGTCAGTTGCTTTTTAAAGAAGCATTGGAAGCGTTTGTGCTATTCAGATGATTCCTTATCCCAAGTACTGAGAATTAGAACTCTCTGGAGACTGGAGAATGCTGTTGCTGTGCTGTGATTTGCATAAATTTAATAAACTTTGGCCATGCAACAGTCTGATTTTAGCACAGATTCAGTAATAAAAAAAGGGGAGACAGGTGTGTCTGTTGGGAAGCAGGAGGGTATTGGCGTTCTCTGGTCTTTGCAGAGGAAGGGAATGTGGAATGAACATGAAAGTTGCCTTGTGGATGGGCTACTGCTTAGCCTGCTTAAAATGGAATGATTTTCATCAGGCTGCGTGGTCCTCCTGGGGGCAATGGTGGCCCCGGCGATGGGATCCTGGGCTCTTCGTTAACCTTTTTATCAGCCTGTATTTGTACACAAGTGCATGTAGTATATTCACAGGGAAGTTCTAAAGTGTTCAGAAACTGCCAACTATTCTCTGTTTTTTCTCTCATTTAAAAGTCTAAAAATAGGATATTCTTCCGTTCAGGCATCAAGCTCTGATACGTAATGTGAAGTGTCATGCTGTAGGAATAGTAAAAGGGTTTTTACCTGAGGAAGTTCTTTCTGTGGACTGTTTTTTTCTTAAACTGGGAGAATTACAGCAAAGAGAAAAAGGACTTAAATCAGTTTCTGCTTTGTTGAATCACCTTCGGGGGGCATAAAATTTGTTGTTCTGAAATTCTTATTTATTGTCNGTGTGTGTGGTTGCAGAGATGTTGGGTATTAAGGAAATGGCAAAGCAAAACAGTAACTCTCATGTTTTCAAAAAACCCCATTTTTTTGACAGAACTTTTATCTAAAGAATTTGAAACTGGGGCATGAGAACTGGGCCCTTTCTTCAGGCTGCTTGCAGTGATCTGGAAAGATTTAGTGTTCATTGTTACCTGGCAGTACAAGTTTTTAATGCAAAATGTGAGGCTTTTCTTATATTTAACAAATATGTGGAGATAAAAAATAAAATCTGCTTTTTGAAGTAACAATGTGCATCTGATACAAATGCAGGAAATTGAAGTGATGCCTGCAGACTTAGCTGGACCTCAGTGCTACTGCAGACGCTGCAAAACAAATTTAGAAGCAGAGGATATTTGAAATTTTGCTCTTAAAAATTTATTCTTAGCCTGCATGCTGGACATGGGGAGGGGTTTGGGGAGGTGATTTGGTTTTTGATTTTTGTTTTTTTTTATTTTATTACAGTAACAAATTATGCAGTCACCCCTTTCCAGTAATACTCCTCCTGGCACAGGAAACCCTCCCGCTGCACACAGTGCACCAGGTGCTGAGCTTTCTGAGCTTAACAAACAGGCACAGCATTGGTTTCACCTGATTGCTCTGACAGTGCCTTCAGGAAAGCCCTGTTAGTCTCTTATTAAGAATTTAAACTGGCACATAAAGACAAGCTAGTATCTGTTTCATCACATAATTTATTCGAGCAGCAAGATGTCTGGTTTCTTTTCTTTGCTGTTTCTGTGTAGCTGCCAATGGGGAGTGAATGGTGAATTTTGGAATTTAAATGGTTTTGTTTAGTAACAATCAAGGGCTAGCTATGTAATTGCTACCTGATTCTGATTCAATATGATGAGTAAAATTAGGAAGGAACTTGACTACGTTCCAGTCACAGTTTTGTGAGATGATGAATATAGCTAGGACAGGTACCTGCTGTCAGATTTGCTTGATGTAATTCGTATGACCATAGATGCGGGGTAGTTCTTCATCATCTAGCTGTATGTTTTATTATGTTGGTAAGTTAATACATATATCATATACTTGTATTCAAATGAAAAAGGTAACCTTTAAAACTCTTTACCTTCAGGTTCATGCGTAGGTCCTGGAAGCAAGGAGGAAGGAAGCATATTCATATCTACTGCGGGTAACAGAAATACCTGCTCTGTGAAATGCTGTGTTCTGGCGATAGTAAAGCATTTCAGAGAGATTACAGCAGAACCTATTTGGTCAGACGAGGATGACAGAAAAGGGAATGATGCAATAAATACAGGAAAAAACTATTGTGCTGTCAGATTGGGTTTTCCTGTTGGGGTGTACATCCATAGCTGCCTTCTGATCGATTGTGAATTGAGAACAGAAATTAGATTTGGCTTTGCCTTCAAAGCTGTCTTTTTATTTGAAGCGCGTTCTTAAGAGAATTTCATTTCTGTGTCAGTCTTGAATTTAGTGAGCTCTTTAAGCAGATATAAATGAGTCCAGCCTTTGGAGATAGCTGCATAAAGATGATGACTGGCAAGCTTCCTGAGCCGAATGCACCGCAATCCGAGAGCTATGCGCTCCGAATGTGAAACTTTTATTATTGTAACTGGATGATCCTTTCTGACTCCTGGTATATACAAACATTATTATTTTGCTTACGACATCTACCTTGTGCCAAACTTCCAGGAGCAAAAATTAAACTGAAAGCAACTGGTGAAAGTTAATCACTGAATCTAATAGATTGTCATCCACACAGTTGTTGTAGATGTCTACTGAGGAGCAGTTATTTTCTGCCCTGTTCGTTAGACGTTGATTCTTGTTCACTGCTGATATGTCTATTTTGTGGCCATTTGTTGTACTTGGGGAAGAGCGAGTAGGTGGCTTGGAAGCTGACCACAAGTGAAGTGATCTGACTGCAGCCATGGCACATGAGGACTTTCTAAAATCAGGTTGGTTTTAAGTATGGTTGTACATGGCTTACATAGACTCGTTTTTATGATGGAAAGCACAAAGTAAAATTAAAAATGGCAGTTACCTTGCTATGAAGTTGCTGTCCTTGCTTTTTCTCTCTGCTTCAACTAGTTCTAGTTTATAGTATGTTTAAAAGTAACAGAAGTTTGTTCTGAAGCTAAAAATAATTGGAAATACGGCTATTGTGTTCCCCATGCAGAATGACCTCTCTTATAGGTGAACAAATGCTGACGTGCCAGCTAGAACTTAATCTGCTGCAGAATTGACCTGTGGTCTGTACTTAGAAGTAGCATAGGTGGCAATGAAAGAGGAAGTTTTCTTTAATGTTTGGTAAGTTCTGGTTATGAAAACCAGATTTATCCTTTTAACGAATAGGTTATTTGCCCCTTTTTTAATCTGCCAATCTCTTACATGCAGATGTTCCGAAAACTTTATTGCAGAAGCATTTCTTAAAAGATTATCTTGTAAAAACTTTCTTTGGAAATTTTACAGCGTTGGCTGGTTTGGTTTTTTTTTTTTTTAAGCTTCTCTTGATAATATTTAGCAGGTAAAAGCACAGAGGAGAGGCAGCAAATACCTCTTTTCAAAGTTGCTGAGCGCTGTGTGTTAGGTTCTGCTGGCCAAGGGAGCTAAGCGGCTTTGGTCAGAAGATGGGCAACGGTCTGACTCTGCAGTCAGTCATCAGGAGGTGCTTTGGTAAGCACTTGAGAAGTGATTGCCAGAATACGCTACAAAATGCAACTTCCCGCTGCCGAATGCAGCGTGAGGCTGCTCTTCTGTGTAGCAGTTCTGACCCTGTCGGCGCTGCTGGTGGGGCGTGCAGCCAGGGCCCGTGTCCGCAGGAGGGGCAGTGAGCTGGGCTTGGGGAGGGAAGCCGGTTGGAGACACCTGACCCCAGGAGTGTGCGTTATTCCCATCATGTTCTCCTAAGTGGCAGCAATCTTTGATAAATGCCTTGCGATGAGGAAATGGGGATGTCTCTTCCGTGTTTCCTGTCTGGTCTAGATGGGCTTTCCATTCTGCAAGAGACACGGGTTCATCATTAATCTGAAGGTTTATGTTTTAATAGCTGTTGTTACCAGCTTCTTTTTCCACATACTGACATACTGTGTTGAGACTGTTTTCTTACAAACTACTGATAGCTACGAAAAAGAAATGCTGAAAAGCAGATGTTGCATGACCAAGTACCCAGCTGTGTACTAACAAAATGAATCTCATGGTGATTAGTTAACAATTCCTTGGCAGTCAGAGGCATATGTAAAACAGTAAACACAGCATGGGGAAATAATAATAATAATTTTAAAAAAAGGCATTTTCTGAGCTTAAAACATTGGCAACATCAGTTCAACCATCTGTGTTGCTGAAGAGCTGACTGTGTTTTGGGTATGTCATACCAAGGTCAGTTGAACTGGCTTAGAAGTCCTTAACCCTTTATTGGTAAAAATACAACATTTCTGTTTTCTAAGCGTGGGGTGCATTGTAATTCAAACGACATGAGAGCCACACAGTGGATATCTGAACTTAAACCGTCAATGAAGGAAAATAGTCATTAGTGCTGTGGAGTTTTTACCTGCTTAGCCGACAGCAGCAAAGCACAGGAACTGACAAAAGAGAGACAGGCAGCCATTTAAAGTTACCTTTTAATGTTTAAGGTTATCTCTGTTACTGGATTGGAGTTGCCATTGTTCTATCTATGGGTGAGTGTGTGCAAAGGAGGACGATAAAGATCGTTATGACCTTCTGGCTATAGAAGTTAGAGCTGCGGCTGCAGTTACAACAGCCTGCCCTCTGGAGTAATTCTCTTCTGCAATGCCTTTTTTTTTCTTTCTCACATTAGAGAAGTAAATGAGTATGTGCTGGGCTGTGAATGCCATCATCCTTCCCTTTTTACACCCTTCAGTGCCCTTCTTGCCCCTGCTGTCCAACAATACAGTACAACCGTGTTTTTCAGACCAGTTACTCATCACAGGTATAACAGTTTGAAGAGTAAATTTGGAAAAAGCGTGTAAGTTGTGAACACTGCTGTTGAGCATGTGGATATAAGGGGATTTATTAGATCAAAAATGTATTTACAAAATACAGAATGAACATTTAGATTCCACAGTAGCTGCTGTGGTGATAATGGCTAGTTTTAGACCTGTTTTCATGGAGACAGATGATGGGAAGGTGTATGGATTTTCAAGTTAAATGCTGGAATTGATCCATGTGTTCACAGGGTGGCTTTGTGAACTGGACATGGCTGCAGTCCTGTGCACAACCTTGTGGGAAGTTCCCCTGGCTGCAGATTTAAATTGAACCAGACTTGGTGCACAGGGATGTGAGGAATTCCTGAAGGGGAGGAGTTGTTGACAGGGGGTTGGTTAGTTGGGTTTGGTTTTATTTTGCTCTGCTCACTGGCTGTCATTTCTGAAAAAAGCTTCTTCCATGGTTGAATTGGTTCAGTCCTTGTTTACACATGCTGGATAACGTTAGGATAGTGCAGGAACTGACATAAGGAATAAAACCACTGTATTTTCTGCAAGACATTGGAAACACTTGTCTGGTAATGTAACCAGAAGTGTAAGGTTTTTAATTGTTATAATTTTATTTGTTTTTGTCATGTGCATATAATCTGCATAAGGTGTAAACCTCTCTACCAAGATGTGGTTTCCATACTGGGTTTAGCAGCCTTTCGTGCCTCCCAGCATTTGTACTGATGGTGCCAGTGTTGTTCTACAGTCAGACTGAGGAGTTAACATTTTCCCTGTGCTGTTTGTCTGATTACCGGATGGCTGGTCTCAGGTTTTAGCCTGGAGATGTGATTATGCATTTGAAGGCTTTGACAACCGCCTATCTTAAAATACTCTGGGATAGCGGGGTTTTTAATTCGGTATTAGGACTGAACGTATCGAGTACTATGTCTGTCTTCTGTATTGCTACTCTGAATGTATCGTGTATATATGTCCGCATGGCACGTGGGCTAAGATAATTTACAGTATCATTAAGGACTTCTAAAATGTAAGTAGGCTTTAAACTTTCTTAAGTAACTTCACGATGTTAAAGCATATGCGGATAATAAAACTTAAAAACATCAATATATATCTGTCCTGTTAATTTTTACTACTGCTTACAAATACTGTGCTGCTGGGTTGGTTTTTGGACTTCACAAATATACTAGGTTGCCAAATAATTGAGTTTGTATTATGTTTCAAGCAAAAAAAAATTTTTTTCTATAATCCTGGCAGTAAATTCCTTGGTGAACTTTGATCCAGAACACTGGCATTTATGCAGACAGTAAGTTTCTGCCCGAGGAAGTAAACTAATTTAAATTAATTGTTATGAAAAACCCAATCATTCCCTGTGAAATAGTTTTTTGTCAGAAGTCAGAAACATGTACATGGTATACAGCATATGGAAAACAACAAAATGTAATGACACTAATTGTCTAAGGTTCTTCAAAGCAGCTATTGTCTAAAAAGCTGAGCTGTGTGTCCCTTGTTCCCAGGAAGTGCTGAGGTAAAAGACATAGCTGTAGGAAGGTAGCTATTCCTGTAATAATATCTTTTCAGGTTAGCAATTTTGCGATGACTGACACGGTTAGACCATGGGCTTTGCTTCTGACCCGTTACAGATCTCGCTCCACATACACCCTTTAAACTGCAGTCTGCTTCATTTCCTTACCTGTTCACAGAATTGCATTTCCTTTTGTGTTTCCTTGTGTGTCTGTGTTGCTCATCCAGCAGCAGCTCGGTGTCTCTGGGGTCGTGCAGCTGGTGGAGATGAAGAGTCCTTTTACCGGGATGCGGTTCCTCCCTGGTGCCAGCACTGCCGCTTGCGGTGAACCAGGTTGTGGCGCTGGCCAGAGCCCGGGGGCCAGGATGGTCTGGGTGGTGGCTGAGCCTCAGCATGGCTCTTGACTAACCTGCATGTTTCCATGTCTTTTGCTCTTCCTTTGCAACTTGCTATTAAACTAAATCAGTACAGTAAATATTCAAATAATTCTCGGTTTGGTAGATACTTTTCATGGGGAAAAAGGCAAGTATTGCAATGTGGACTCAAATGTACATAGTGCAGCTGAATCTCTTTAATTTTTTTGCTGCTACTAGTGTTGCCCTAGAGACAAAGTAATATCGAATTAGGTTATAATAACTGTACTTTTTGGTAAAAAAATAAAAATAGGCGATTTTTGTAGGAATCTAATAGTTGAGCTTTGTTCTTTAGAATGGAGTTGTGTCTATTTTTGTGATTTTTGTGTGCGCTTAATCTGTAGGATAGGAATTGTTCAACTGTTCGATTTACTAAATCACTTTTAGTTCACCCACGTTTTTTTTCCTAGTCGTTCAGGGTCCAAACACTTTTATTTATGGAACATTTTAGAATGGGAACAATAACGAAGCAGATTTTTTCAGTAAATTGGAAGGCTTTGGTATCTATATCCTCCTGTAAATTTAAAGCTACTGCATTTTTTGCATCAATGTAGTGGCTCCTACTTTATGCTGCAATTTCTGTGCCTGCATGACCATAAAAATAAATTGTGAACAATCAGTTAGGACAAGAGATGTAATCAGTTAAAGCCTAATGAAGGTTATACTTCAGAGCAGGCTCATCTGCTAAAATATTACGTTGGCTGAATCGCTGCTTCAAATGGGTGGTTTCATAATTGCGTTTCAAGTTACGTTGATAATACACTCTTTTATCTTGATGGTAGGTTGTTAAAGCCAATCTGCCCTCGGTCACTGCACATTTGTCGCGCAGACTCGCTCTCAAGGAGCGGGAAGGTTGAGGAGCCCGTCTCCGCGTTGGAAACCTGTTTGGATGAGGTGCGTCCCACCCTCTCCGTGTGTCCCCCCGCCGTGCTACTCTCTGCAGCGTGTCAGGTGCGTTCAGTCGGTTGGCACCCACGTCAGCAGACATGGGCAACAACTAGCTGAAAGTTTAAAAACTTACTCAAACCCAGTGCTGAACAGCAGGCAAAAGCTGTTGGGTCCCCAGGTGCTCAGGAGCGAGCTCAGACAGGCGGGTGCTCGTCACACTGCTCGCAGCAGTTTCTGACCCCAAGTACCTGTCTCACCTTGCTCCTCCTGGAACGTAAGTAACAAGGAGCACGTCAGCCTCGGCTGCCTGAGTTTGCTAGAAATTTAAATTAATAAGCCAAACCGTGGAGGTGAGCACACTGTTGCTTCTGACAGCCCTTCTGTAGCTTTCAGTGGTGATGACTTACACCACTCCCACGACTTGCTTTGGAGCTTGTGAATCGGCACGTTCAGTGCAGTTGTGCCACGTTAACTGCTCTGATCCGCCTTGTTGTGGAGCTGAGTTTCCGCTGTGAAGAGTTGCTAGGACTGCCTGGGCAATTTCAGTTCTTGCTTGTACTTTGCTAGGAAGCAGTTGAATCCCAAAGGCTGAGCAGCTTCTTTGCTGGCGTCTAGCTCTTCACGTTTGCTCCCCCCCAGAGAGAGCACTATTTCATATTTAATTGAAAATCCTGGGTGCCATAACTGAAAATAAATCTTATTAAATGAATAGTGATGAAATAATAGGATATGCTGTGCAAGGGAGAAGAGAAATTCCTTTCACTTTTAATATTACATGATGATTATCTTAACACATAGGGAAATGTTCTTTCCTTATGTGATTATTTCAACAATGGCACGCTGTTAAGATCGTAAACACAAGCTTCCCTGCAAAATTAGGTGATTGCAGAATTGTAGTTCACTGAGTGAAAACAGTGAGATTAATGTCTGTGACAGATAAATGTGTGCTCGTTCTCTATGGACAAGGTAGGAGCTTGCTTGTGTCTCAGGATGTGCTTTGCTGGTAGCTGAGCCCTGTCTTGTAGGTAGCTGGGACAAGTCTCCTGGCTTTTTTTTGTACTTTTCATCTGTAGATATAGTGCCAAATAAACGATGGAAAAGATGCATGACTGACATCTTCATACAGGTGAAAGAGAGAATTACCTTATTCTCTGAATTGAAAGATTTAAGTATTTTGAACAACGGTGGTAGGTCTTGAATTACTTTTTTTTTCTCACGTTTAACTTACAGTGTAGTAACACTGTGAGTTGGGTACACTTACTGTCAAACTGCACGGTGGATGTTCAGTATGTTCTCGGAGGCGTTCTGAGGAAGACTTTAAATCTTGTAAGATTCCTTAATGGTATAAGTTAACTACAGTTGATACTAAACGCTGTTTTGTAGGTTGTCTTTTAAGAGAAAGTCTTTTTCATATTTTATTTTTATGAAAATTTTGTGACTTAGCACTGCAACTTTTTTAGCTTGCTTGTTTATATCAGCACTTTAAAATGCCAGCGTTGATACTTTTCTGTAACAAGCTTGTTTTCCCTGAGAAATGCACTGAAAAATGCGAGGAGCATAAACCTGTTTCCTTCCAGCCGTGCTTGTGCAAAGAGTGTGAGAAGAAACACTGTGCAGCCTTCGCGCTCGCTGCGTGGCACGTGTTCCGGTGGGCACTGCCCTGGGCTGTCTGCAGGGACTTCCCTGTTTCTTACTGGAGCACTGCGGTGCTTGCTGGTGTGCCCCTGATCCTTGGCTGTTGTAGCAGACTGAATGAAGCATCTCTCATTGCAGAATTGCCGTGCGAACTCTGTATGAGTCAGGCATTAACATTAGTCATGGCCAGTGCACATCTGGAGTTACAGGGATTTTGCTGACTGTCCATATTGCGCAGAGAGTGCTGGGGGGCTGTGTGTTGTTTCCCAATTAAACTTTGAGATGTCTCTAATCAATACTGCTGTGACATGGCACATCTGTTAATTTGATCAGAGGAGTGCTGACCTGGCGCTTAGATGTTGGTGTTTTCCTGGGGGTCCTTGGGAGCGTGGTGAGGCACAGCTGTGTGATCCGCAGCTTGAATTTACTGCTGAACTGCCTCTCTCTGGCGAAGCACAAGCTATCTGTTGGGAGTGCTCCAGCCAGGCTCTGGGAGTATTGGGATTTCTCGAGCTCCTTGAAAAGCTGGTTTGAGAAACTCCAATTCCTTCATAAAAACCGCAGAATGACTCTGTTCCTTGGAGCAGGAATTGCTTCTTTACCTGTGTGTCCAGTGCTCGGTGGGGTCCCTGCCCTGGCTGGAGCTTGGGAGGTGCTGCAGTAAGTGCGGGTTGAGGAGCCCAACAGAACTGTGTGCAGAAAAAGCCCATCAATGATGTTTCCGCATGGGCCAGTGTGTGGGAATGAACTGTTGTACTTGAAAGCAACGCAAAGCAGAGACATTTGGGATGGGTTGGGTATTTGAGAGCCCAGTTTGCTGTTGTGTAAACTTAGTTTATGGGTCCAGCTACGATGGACCTCGTGCTGCCACTCGTGGACACAGCTGAAGGACGCCTTTGCTGTGAGTGTTTTCTGTTGCCTGTGTTGATTGGCCATACAGGAGGCTTGTTCTGTTCCGGGGGAACAGACGTACAGCATCTTTGTGAATATAGTATCTTTGTCAGGCTCCTACTCTGCTAAACTTGAGACTGAAACAGGTTAGTGGGCCTAGAAATTATGCAGAGTGTAATTGCATGTCTTGCTTCCTGTGGAAAGCAGGCTAAAAATAAACCTGTCTATCATTTGCATAAGTTCTATTCTAATCAGAACACTCAAAAAAAAAAAAAAAAAAAAGGTCTTGGCATGTGAACATGTACCCTTATGCTGGGAAAACAGTGCCAAGTCCCAAGCAGATTAAATCGCTTGTGTAATACAGAGCAGCTGCAAGGACATTTTTCTTTGGGTATGTGACTGAAATGTGTCATTCTATAGAACTGCATGCTGCTTAAGCAATAAGATACGGTATGTTATATGTATGTCAGGGTCTGAAATGTGATGCTACGTTAGGACAAAAACAAGGGCAGACAATTTTTGCCAAACACTGCAATAGGTTAACCTGCAAAAATACCCTGTGTGGAATCCCTTGTTGGGGTGGGTTATTGAAACATTACTTACTAAATGTTGGTATGTTTTATATTTGCACATTAGCTGCAGATTATGGAAGGGAAGCATTAATATTGGAACAGGTTTGGGACTCAAGTAGCATTTTGTTCAGTTGTGTATGTTAATTGTGCTTTCTAGACCAAATTGGTTGGTTTGCTGTCTCAGTAAATCGTTTTCTCTAGTGTGAATAACTAAAACCACACATTGTAAATTTGGGGGAATGAATGGAAGATTGTTTATAAATCGGGACAAACAAGCCATAGTTACCCTGAGGAAAATCACCTCTTGTTCAGTTTACTTGTCTTTGTTTTGGAGTCTTCTACTTCTGTGTCTGCTCAATTAAGAGCAGACTAAATGATTTAAGTATTATTATAACCTATGACAACTACAGAGGACTCTGATTTCATGGCTCCAATGTCTGTATTTGACTTTACGGTATGAGTGTTGCAGTGATAGATACTACTCATGCCAGACAGCCTCCGTAGGTGTAGTGAGTTGCACAGTGATTAAAACTCAGCAAGGGATTGAGTGCCTAACTAGGAAGCCTTAATAAAGTGCTATTATTAAACAACCCTGTATTTTTAATTTTTTAACATGTTTGCATATTACAAATTCTAATTGTTGTTCTGACCCTTTTAGATTGTTGTAACACACTCTCACACTCTTTTTAATGTGTTTGAGCCCATTTGTGTGTTGCTGTACAGGTGCCATCACCTGCATGGTGGTTCGATTAGCTCCTATTCTGTCCTGCTCAGTGTGTTTGTGTTCATCTACTGTCACGATGTCAAAAACCTGTTGCCTCTCATGCTTTACGTTTCTCTCTTACTTTGAGAGGCATAGTTCAGTCTTGCAAATCTGTTTTGTTTTGTGTTTCACGCTCCCAGGCTGTGCTCGATGAGCTTTCCAGATATCCCTATAAATCCTTGTCGTTGTCTTAAACCTGGCAGTGGCAGAGGCTTACAGGGTGCAGTCTATCTGGGTTCTTGTTCTTTACCATCAGTGCAAACGCATCATATTTGAGATAGAAATTGTGCCGTTTTGGCAGATGGAGTATTGTGGGGACTGCTACAAAATGAGGAGGACAGGGACAAGCAGAGTGGCGGTGGAGGTGAGAAGAGCAGCCGCAGCTGGAGCCCGATGGAAGGATGCCTTTCCCTGCTGACTTGCAAGAAGGACAGCTTTATCTGGTGTATCAACAGTGATGTCTCAAGGGTGACTTTCTGCACAGACACTCTTCACTGACTCTTCCCCCCCCCAGTCATCGTAATAGTATGAAAATACAAAATGCTGTCTGTGAGCTGAGAGCAGAGTATTACCCATGGTAATTAAAACCAAATTCTCTGCAGTGAGTCTTGGTTATTTCAGAAAGTTGTAAACCACTTCATTTTTCCCATGAATTAAGTAGGATACATGCTGCCTCCCAGTGAAATGTGGGGAAGGATCTTGAGAAAAGTAGAGGATTAAAATATCTCTTGAAAATACAGCAAATCTTTATAAATAGGCAAAAGACTGTTGATCTGTTCAGTGCTTTTTTCTCTTCTCAAGAAAATACTAAATCAAAGAGAGGAGAGGAAACTCTCCATATATAATATAAAAGGTCAAACTGTTCTCTTGTGGAAAGTTCTTTTGCATTTTTCTTCCCCACTGTTAAGTTGAAGGAAATGGTTATGTTTGCATTTTATTTGAAACCCATTCATTATTTTAAATCATTTGAGTTCTACTCATATCTCCTTCAGTGTCTGATCTTATATCAGAAACAGCTGTACAGTTCTTTGTGCCTTGCTGTTCTCCTGTTTAATAATGGTACATTAAAATACTTGGCGTTATCAGAGAAAACCCTAGCCATTGGTAATTCTCCTGACTGTACTCCCATGGTTAATGGATTTTTATGTGTGCAATGTATTACTGTAATAATTTCTGATACTAGTATGCTTGAAGCTGGCATCTAGAAGTTTGAACTTCTTACTCAAAAGATTTTCATTTCAAAAATCCTTATGGTTATAGGCAGAAAATGTATTGGGCTATGCAAACTTTTTTGCTACCTATGTTTTGCACAAAACCAACTTAAAATGATGTCTGCCGTCATTCCACAAGAGTCATGCCTAGGCTGAGAATGTCTGTAGGTGTAATGAGATGCAGAAAGGCAAAAGTAGCGTTCAGTGAAAAATAATGAACTGTGTGGTCCACCAGTAATTGCCAACATTTCTCATCATCTCTGTGTACTAATCTTTCTGGTTTTTTACATCTGTGTTTTGTTTCATGTTAGCCCCACTAAATATATATCCTTTATTTTCATGGAAAGATACATAAGTGTTGACAAAATTGTGCTAGGCTCTAATGGAGAGTCTTGTAAGTAAAATAGTATTGCTGCAAAATGCTACTTATTTTTGAGTCCAGTAGAGCCTGTATCTGTTGTTGTCCTACATACGGGTTTCCAAATGCAGCTGCTCTTAATTTACAACTTTTTTCCGCAATTCTGAAGCGGTGTGTGTCACTGTCCTGCCGTGTGTTAGCTGGCCGCAGGCACCCTTGCGGAGATGGGGCAGTGCCCGAGGAGCAGATCAGAGGGAAGGGGCAGCTCGTCTGCCGGGAGCTCTGCGCTCCTGCTTCTCCAGCCCCGGCAGCCCAGGGCTTTGCGCTGGAGCTTCACTGATGCTCTCCTTGTTTGGTATGTGTTCTGGCATGTGAGCTAAACGCTTTTGCTTTTAGGTAAAGGAAAGCTGTTTGTTGTTGTTTGTGGTTGGATGGGAGCTGCGCTCGGTGGGTGCAGGGGAGTGTCCCCCCACCCTGCCCACAGAAGTTCTGTGCTCTGGAACTGGGGGGCATGAGCTCAGGGTAGGTGGTAGAAGGGAATTCTTTCCTCTGTTAAAAACCTCTTGATTTCACAGTGCTGGATCTTTACTCTTCGTTTCCAAGATTCAGCCAACTATGATGCATCTGTTTGCAAACAGAGGCAGTTATTAGTTGGGTAACAAGTGGGTTTTTTTATGTACCAACCAAATGGCTCTGAAAGACTCCATCTAAATGCCACCTGTGTTCTGCCAGGATTTTCCTTCTTCCTTCTGCACTTAAACAATAGATTTGTTTGTTTGTTTGTTTGTTTTCATGGTAGATGAGGAACCCAGCCATGGATATTCACAATCTAGAGGCTTCTGTTACAGTTGACTCTGCTGTTTCTATACTGCCAAAAATAAAAACCTGGAGGATTGCATACAGGCTCCCACTGTTTACATTTCATCTCTTGCCCTTCTCAGCTCCGAGTGTTTTTCAGAATAAACAATGCATTATTTGCCAATGTATTTTTGTATTTCTTAAAGATTGTTTGGGGATATGCCTTCCAAAGCATATTTTAGTTATCTTGAAAACTTGAAATGCTTTGATGATCAAGTTCATAAGCAAACACAAAGCCAAATTACTTTTGCATAGGTTTACCAACAATGGGCTTGTTTATTGGTAGAACACTTCCAACCCTATACGATTTCAAGGAAACAGTACAACACAGTATGCTGTGATGTTCAAGAATGAGGATTGAGAAACTTTATCTCCTTGAATCAGTCACCACCTTGACTGAAGATCTTAAGGCATTATCTTGTAAAGGCTTGTGTTGATCACCTCTTTGATAATTCTTAGTAATGAGCAATGTCCTAAATCTGTAGGCTTAAAAAGTCAAAACTCATAGTTATTGGTGTTTTCTGAGTATATTTTGTTATTAACAAAAATAAGAAGATGCCCAAAGTGAAGTGGGATGTACATACTATAATGAGGTTTGTGGCAACCTTGTTTCTTAAATCTGGGTAAACAGTTTTTCATTTATTTCAGAAGTACTGTAAAACACACTTCCAGTATTTTGAATGCTATGGTGTATACGATTTATTAATACCGTAAGGCTTATCTCTACCATAATTTCCGTAAATAAGAAATATTACCAAGAATTTACTGGACAGCATATAACAAACTACAATTAAACAGGCCTTTCAAAGTAAACCTTTCTAATATCTTTCAGCTTTCAGCTAGTAAATGAGTGGTTTAATGGATTATTGTGGCTATGAAGTGCCTTGAGATTTTTTCTGTACAGTAGACCCTATGTAAGTTCTTCTATGAATTGTTCTGTGTCTGTCATGTTAGTGTAATTAGATGAATCTGACATACTTACCCTTTACTTTTTCTGAATTTGCAGAATATCTTTAATGACACAGCCATAGTTCAGATACATAAAAGATCCTTAATTCAATTTTCTTTAAAGAAGATTGACACTAGTAACATTTAGCCACTTAACAACCTTTATTTTACAGCATGGTAATCGGCAAGTGCTCTGCACCATGATTTCTCCTCAGTACAAAGAAACAAGATTTGCTATTCTAGTTAAAAGTTTACGGATTAGTTGTTACTTGGAGGAATTAAATTCCTTCCTCTGCTGCTCGGGCAGGTCCTGCCGCTTGTCAGTGAGGTCTCCTCCAGTCCCGCTTCCTTCATTCTATGCTGATGCTCTGGGACTTCCCACCTGTACCAGTTGGTCTTGTATCATTACTCTATGCCTTGTAGTATTTGGTAGGGTTTTGTAAAATCAGTCTCATAAATGTAGCTATTTACATAGTTCTTCAATGTTTATTAGATGTCCAGTTCTTGGACGCATTGCACAGGAAAACAGTGAGCACGACAGCTTGAGAGTATGCAGAGCAGGTCGGGTTCACCAGCAAAAACCTACCCTGAGTCTGAATCTCCCCTGAATGTATCTCTCCGTAGGACATTGGCATGCAGGAGGGTAATGATTTTCATATGGCTAGTGTTTCCTAAATATCTTTATGTGATGCAATTAAAAAGCATGGTAAAATAAAGCAAATGGATAGCAGTCTCTTCCAAGCTTTCGAAGGGCTGGGCTGTGCTTGGCAGGGCTCTGTACAAAAGCTCATCACAAAGGAAGAACGGTGTAAAGGACTTCTCTTGAATTGTCCTTTGCCTGGAAGTTTTGATAATTTCTCAAATACCGTTTTTTTCCTTTTTTGTAACGTTTGCTCCAGATGCTGCAATAACTTCCAGAGCTGCACAACGAGGCTGATTTGGATTTTCCGCATGCAGACGCCGTGCGAGGCTGCGTCTCTGCCCCTCTCTCCTTTCCATGTTCGCTCCACTTGTTCCTGAGCCTCTTGCTCATCTGTGTACATTTGTCACCTAAACCTGGGCTGTCTCTGCTGTTCCCACAGTTGTGTCACAGCTGATGCTAACCCTGTGCCAGTGGCTCCAGTCTGCAGAGTTTCATGTTATCTAAGTTTTTTTTCAGGGAACACTTGTGTAGCTTGCTCGGTGCAGCATGGCTTAATAAAAATATCTTTGCTGTCCCTGTCTGCGGAGAATAAATTGACAGAAGACATTTAGCAGAGGGAAATTAACACAGCCCAGCAAGCTTTAGTGAGAGTCTGTTAATGAATATTTGAAAGCTTTTGTAAGACCTCTTACCGAGCAATACAAAAAAATATATTTTAAAAATATTTTCTCCTTACAGTATTATTCTGAATCATAATACCTCTTTTGAATACCTATCTGTATTCCCAAATAGTCCGGTTCAGTTTTATCTGTGCTCATCAGCTTCTCATCCTCAGGACTTCCCCTTCTCTCACGAAGCAACTTTCCCAAGTAATTTCCCGATTCTCCTTCTGCTGATAACAACAGTGTTGGTAATTTCAGAAGAGTTTGGTTCTTGATGTCTGTTGGTCTGCTCTCAACCCAAATCTCTGCAAATGATCGTGGGTTGAGGGAGAAGGTGAGAAGTCTGTTGGTATGGCCAGAACAGATTAAAGTATATTTTTGCTCTTTTTTCATGCCCTTTACATAATCTAAAGGCGGGGGGTTATTTTGTGTTTGTAAAATATATCATTCGCCTTTCATATCCAAAAATAAGTTTCTAATGTATTTGGCTCTTCTCCCATGATTTGTTCTGGGAAGTCAAGTTTCATTCTTTACCTTGTCTGTTCTGTTCATCGTCAGGGGAAAAATCTATGTCTTGTGACAGATTGCTGTTTTCGGACAAATGTAGCTACCTACCAGTGATACAGCAAATCAAGATGCCCTTACGGTATCTGAGCCAGAGACCTGCCCACTACGGCCCTTTGGAGAATCTCTGCTGAATTAGTCAACGGTTGGCCTTTTCTGATGTCGGATTTGGCAATCAAAAGACATGATTAATTTAGACTTTGGGAGCAGAGCAGTGTGGACCTACTGCTGTTTGAGTCTCATTAAAAGGCAAACGACAGAAGCATACATGTCACATTCCCGAGATGATTATCTGCTTTTGGTCTTTTGAACATCCTTGCAGTGACTTAACTCCAAAGCAGCTGGTAATCACCAGATGGCATGTAGGTGCTTATTGAGCCCTGTGGCCTGAACACAGTGATTTTCTTACTCCTTATCTCTTAGAGAGTAATGCTTCACCTGACACTGAGCTTGATTGCTCGTGGAAGAAGCAGCAGTTACTTAGTGAATGAGCAGAAGTTACCTTGAGTGGAGACCAGTGGATAACGGGACCAGGATCTCTGTTCCCAGGTGGATCGCTGGCCCAGATGTGGTTGTCATCTCAATTTACTGGCCTGAATTCACCTAGGGAGCTCCTCTCTGTAACGGGCAGACTCCAAAATTGGGTTCTTGCATTCATTACTTGGAAGAGGGACAGGGAAGTGTTGAGTGGGAGCGTGTCCATGAAGCCCTCGGTGGGCCGTAGCACCGGGACGCGAGCTGCTGAGCGGCGCAGTCAGGCTCAGCCTTCCTCCTCAGCGGTCCCAGGGCCACTGGCCCCTCTTCTTCTGTGAAAAGGAAAGCAGACTTTTGCACAGTAATCCATCCATGTTTCTGCCCCACAAGCTGAGGAAAACCGCACCTGCTGACTGTGTCAGACTTTCTCAAGATGTTGCTGTCTCTTTCTAATTGAATTGTATAATTTGAACCTCCCACTCCCACATATTTCTTGTACTGGGACTGTAGGTGTGTATTTGCTAGGTGGGCAGCGTCACAGTGGAAGTGCTGGAGGCTGTGTCACTGCTAGGGTCTTCCATCTTTTCTGTGAATACGGTGATTCTCTTTCATCCTTTTAGAAAGGATTTATTGTGTGCAGTGAGTGCACGTGTTCAGATCTGTAACTTGTGTTAAATTATCATATATGAGTAGCTGCTGAGGAACAACGTGAAGTTAATGAGTTGCACACTTAATTACAACCCTGGTTTCTTAATGCGACGTATCTGCTTTGTGTAGCTGAACGTTTCTTTAAACAGCTTTTGCTTAGTCACGTCAAAGATGGCTTAATCTTACTTTATGTATTGATAGCCTAGTTTTAATTAAACAGTAACTGTTTTCCACTTGATCGACCCTGATAATCCCCGTTTTGGTTAGCCGCTTCTGAGCAAAGCCATTTAGCTGTTCGATTAGCCCTCGATGTGTGTTTCGCGTGGAATTTTCATATTCTGGGTTGCCTTTCGCAATTACTGCTTATGTGACACATCGCCCGGCTGAGTGTAACCTTGGAGCGTGTGGAGCTCTGTTTACACTTGTGAAATTCTGCATTTACGTGATGCAGTTCCGTTTACCTTTCTCCTCTGCTTTTGTTTCCGTTGAGGAAGACAGCATCGTGTGGCAGCACCTCGTCTGCGCTTTCTTCCTTCTTGAAGAAGCCCTGTGGGCAGCAGCGCCGAGGTGGGAGCGGGGCAGCGGGTGGGAGGAACCGGGGAGCGCGGTTCAAACTCCCCAGGCCCGTCCGCATGGCGGCCCGGCCCGCTGC
>VYZV01033488.1:4604-63359 GCA_013401275.1 Pandion haliaetus | reverse complement strand
GAGCGGGGCCCGCGGGGCCCGTTCCCCTGCTCAGCCCCGCCAGCCTCGGCCCGGTCCCCCGCCGGCGACCCCCCGCCCCGCGCCTGCCCTGCCCTGGGCACAGGCCTCGGCTGCCGCCCTGCCCGCTGTGAGCCCTTGAGGGTCTTTCACCCTTCAGTTCAGCGGTGGAGCACAGCGGGACTGCAGACGGGCTTTTAAAAATTTTACTCCGAGAACGAGCGAGTACTGCCCCATCCCTGGAAGTGTTCGAGGCCGGGTTGGATGGGGCTTCCAGCAGCCTGGTCTAGTGGAAGGTGTCCCTGGCCAGGGCAGGGCGTTGGAACGAGGTGGCCTTCGAGGGCCCTTCTGACCCAAACCGTTCTCTGTAGTGAGGGATTGCAGTTCCGTTTACACATGTGGTCCCTTAAAACATGTTTTTGGGCTGAAGGCTACGGTGAAAGGGTAAGCCCTAGTAATCCATTGTATACTTTAATAGGAAAGTAGTATGCTTTTAATAAACTGCTACTTTGAAAAACTGCTTTTGTAATTAACAGTAGAGTATTTTCTGAAGAGTTTGAAAGAAGAATGCCGTGTACTCCCTCATTCACCCCTCAGCATTGCAGCGCCTTATTAGCATATAGATGCCACTGTCTCTAGGAGGTGTTGGCATGGAAACTTCAGAGCATAGCTCCCCGCGTAGGGCAGTGAATACGATGCGCCGTGCCTCTAGAAAGTTGCCTCCTACGTCTGCCTGCCTAAAATGTGCATCAAAACGAAATGGAGAATTTCCACGTGGTCTTCAGAGTGATTTGTGGGGGATGTCGCAGATGGACTCCCATGTACTAGCAGCATTAGCCAGACCTACTTGTGGCATTATTTTGCTGTGACTTATTATTGGGCAGCAGCATAAAATCTTCACAGATTGAATTCTTAAAATTTATTTGCATATTTAAACTTTGAGCTTTGCTGTTTCACCAATTTTGCTAATTTAGAAATGGACTTCTTTGTGTTGAGCTCTAGTAGTACCATGACAATACTCACCTGTTTGCAATTGTAATGCGTATACTTTAGCAGTTCCGGGACAGGTTGGATGTATAAATAGCTATCTTTGTCCGGCTTAGGTACAGTAGCGAAGGCAACTTTACCGTTGCAGTTTATGGTGTGATGAGAGATGAAAGCCACTACCCCTGGTTTTTGCAATGTCTCTGCCGCTCATACTTGCCTCTGTCCTTCATAGTGCTGTATTTTGCTGCAGTGGTACTCAAGCCTTTTTTTCTTCTGCAGTCACTTAGTTTTGCTTACCGAACTGCAGTGTGCATATCCTCATTCTTTGTGGTTAATCTAAATTAAAACTGAAAACAAGAGGCTTGTGCCTGTTCATCTTGCAGAACCTGAATGGTATAAAGTATATTATTCCTCTTGACTGGTCCCTGTGTTGCATGTGTAGTCCTTCAGAGACAGCTCAGCAGCACAACAAACACAAACCCGACATTTATTAGGTCATTTCGGAGAGCCTGATACGTGAAGTTCTCCTAAAAGCCTGCGTGAAACAATGTAAGGGAGCATGTTCAGCTCCTGAAGGGGGAAATATCTGGCTTTTGCGTAAGAACAAACTCTGGAGGTTGCCTAAAGCATCCTTACTATTACTTTATTTTTCTGCTTTCCAATGCACACCATTCTCTATGTGACTTTCTGTCATTTTCTCTCTGCCTGCTATTTTGTTTTACTTTCTTCTGGTTTCCCCAGGCAATCCTTTCAATCTTCAATTTAGTCATCTCGGTCTCAGAGTATAGTCCAGTCTTTAAGGTTTTAATGTTAAGATTAACCCCTCAGTGTTGGCATATCCTTAGCAGCAGCTTTGCTTTTACTTTTTTTTTTTTTTTTGGACTGAGTTGATACTTACTGAAAAGGGTTCATGGGCTTTTAAATTTTAGAGGGTAAGATCAGTGAATAAATCCTCTAATTCTACATCCACTACAGATTTTCACCTCTTGCCAAGTTTTCTCCCAACGTGCAGCGCTCTGAACATAGCTAACAACCAGATTCATCTGTCTGAGAGAAATACGTGTGTATTGATCTGCCTAAGTGAAATATGCTTGTATTGTTAAATGCAGTGCTATAGATCTGGCTTTGACAGGGGGATGGATGGACCATTTTAGCGGTAAAACATTTTTTAATGTTGAGAAACCATCTTGTCTACAAACAATAAAGTGATTTGTAGTAACAAATGGAAAATATTTTTCTTGCTGGAGATTACACCATTTGTTTTCATTTTCTGTGGCATGTTTTGCTCATTATGCTGCAGGAAGCAAATCCAAAGTTTTATAAAGAACAGCTCATGATGGCAAAAGAGGGAATTGAGCTGGGGGCTCGCTGTCACAACAACAGAGCGTCGGACCCAGGGGAGCTGCAGAGTTACTGCAAGTTTTACGTTTGGGAAGGAGTCCGGGGGCTGGGGCCGCTGCTCACCCCACCCACGTTAGTGGGAATTGCTGTACCGTTTGTATAACTCCTGGAAAGCCGTGAGGACTGTACTGTGGTGTCGTCTCAGTGCTGTAGAATGCTTTTTGTGTTTCTGGGCATAATTTTTAAATAAATGACGGTGTTAAAGGAGGATGAGAAATGGACTGTATTTGGAGCTCAGGGCTCGCGTTAAGCAGCGGGTGTACTGCCTGTGTTCCTGGGGGCACGTGTGGGTGTGTGGTGGGCTTTTTCTTTGCTTGGGGGCTTAGGGTGGTTTTGTTTGGGCTTTGGTTAATTTATGGACAGCACACACCTCTACGAGAGAGGGCTGATATCAGGTAATCTTGGTTTCACTTTTAAATACTTTCCAGCAGAGGGAAAAGGGCGCAAACTGAGACATGGTTTGCTGTTAGTGAATGGTGGTAGCAGAGTTAATGTTTGAGAGATGAGTATAAGGTGTGTATCTGCCCTTAACTTGGCAAAAAGGGAAGGGAAAGCACAAACTTGCCAAAATCAAAACATGCAACTGACTTTGCAGCAATGACACATGGTTGGGAAAACTTCATTACTGGTGGAAGGGTTTTTTGGGTTTTGGTTTGTTGGGTTTTTTCCAAATTTGACACTTTATACAAGTACAGTAATCTCAGTTCAAGGTGTAGGTGAGCTTTGTATTAAGGCTGATGTGGGTCTGTGCCCCATTTCATTCTCGGGCCTTTTGTGGTGGTCTCTTCAGCAGCTGGTCTTAGCAGGCTTCAGAGGCTCCTGTCAGAATCACTCCTATGGCAGGTTTATACGCTTTGTAACTTGTTGCCGACATAATTTAAAAGGAGCAGTTGTCTGTTCCAGCTTTTGTTCTCACTGTTGTGATACACCAGCATATGCCTGCTACTGGCCATCTCCTAGGTTGGGTATTGAAGACAAAGACGGAGTCTTTTTCCCTAAAGCCCTGAGTGCTCTGCTGTAGTACGTAACTTAAATTTATCAAGGTCACTGAACCCTATTTAATATGCTTTCTGGGAAGATGACAGGGTACAAAAGATTGGTTTGTACCCTTTTGTCAGAAGGATGAAGCACTAATACAAGAGCTCAGTTATTTGTGTGCTGAAGGGGCCGTGGTTATCTAGTGATATGACAGATTCGCTAATCATGCCTGACAGAAGTATTGCAAAGGAATAATTGTAAAAAACCTCTTTCCTGTTATGTAGTGTTTTTAAAAAGAAAATATTTTCTTTTTATAACCTCAGGAATGCAGATTCCCATGTGACAAAATACTGAGTTCAGGTGCCTAGCCAGTAGATGTAAATTAAATAGAAGGTGTTATCACTATATTTTGAAGCAGTTTCCTGGCTACAGAGACTTTTAATTTTGGTAATAGATTTTGTATTTTAATACTTTTTGTTGATTTCCAAACAATTCCAGAATATTGTCACTGTCTTGCTTGGGAGATATTGAGGTTGGATGGTTGTCGCTCAGCTGTGCTTAAAATCACTGTGCCAATTTACAGCAGCAGAGAGTCAGGCGCTGGTGGCGTAGAATGGCTTTTCTGTTCAGGTCGTTGCATTTAAAACAAGCCAATTCTTTCTGCTGCTTTCTTTTTTTTTTTTTTGAAATGTTTATAGTAGTGAAATGCCATTCTTGTTGTGAGATCCTGCTTAATTTTCACAAGTTATTCTTGCTTGTTGTTTTTTAAGGAAAAGTCATCAACAAAGACTTGCGTCACTACTTGAGCCTTCAGTTCCAGAAGGGCTCAATAGACCATAAACTTCAGCAAGTGATCAGAGACAATCTTTACTTGAGAACCATCCCTTGTAAGTATGTAAAGAGCAGCCTCATTTGATCTGTTCCTGCTAACCGTCACATAATTTGAGAACTTTGAGTGTCTTCTCTCTTAATCTGGTTTATAGTTTTACCTTGCAGCAGGAACTTCTGCAAATAATTTTGCTAGAATAGTTTCGTATCTTAAGTTGCAATGAAAAGGTACAGCCAATATGGACTGACAAAACAGCAAAAACTTCAGAATTCATAGTTCAGAGTGTTTTAGTATTATCTGTGTTTTATTTGCCCTTCAGAAGTTGGTCGGTTGTTGTGAGAATAACCACAGCTGCCACGGGAAGCAAATCTTCCTCAGCACGATCAAGCAGTGCAAACACATCCTGATCTTTGTCAATGTGTTGGTTTTTGCACAAAGAGGAAACTGAGACCTCGAGAGGGTAATGTGCATTAGGCAGAGCAGCGCAGCTGTAAGGAGAGTTGCAGGAGGGATTATGTGCTGGAAGGGTTGCAATGGCAGAAGGTACAGGGGAACTGTTGTTCGCTCATCTTGAGAAGACCATACAAGGAGGTGGTGGCAGGAGGGAGAGTGAATCCGTGGCACAAGAAGAGGAGGAAGGAACAGCGCATGGACAAACTTTAGTGTCATGGCAAGAATTAATTAGAGAATCTGGATGGACCTGTCTCATCAGTTATGCCAGCCCTTCTGCTCTTGAGCATCTGCTAGCATCTTTTGGTCCAACTGACAGAGGTGTTAACTTGCCTTTAGTGAGGTGCCTAAAGGTTACTGCTCACGAGTGGACTTTTATAGAAAGCGGACTTTTATAGAAAGCACCGTTCAAGGTACAGGACCCTCTGACAGCTGCCAAATACCCTGTCGTTGCTTCTCACCCTTCTGTGCCATTTCATTTCTTAATTATCACAAGATCATCCTTTGCCTTGTCTCAAAGGTTCACTGATTAAAAAGGCTCATCACCAACTGTATTTAAATACTCATTGCACTAAAAACTTCAAAGTTTGTCAACTAACATTTTCGTAACTACAGGAATTCCGTTCTAAATTTAGCATCGCTATCATACTGAGTGCACCCAAGAGTTTGTGACTTTCTTAAAAGATAGTAATAGTGAAATGCAGTTTATTTAGTAGCGGCTCTTCTTCATGCTGCTGCCTGAAAAAATTGACATATACCTTTAAAATGCTGTTAGGTTATAGGCAGTAACGAATCAGTGGAGTCCTTTCTAGGAGAGCTTTAATTAAGCTATTGTAACTATGGGAGGCCCTTATTTATAGACATAACACTTTGCGAAATTCTGCATTAACACAGCAATTTACTGATTACTTTGAAAAAGCTTACCTACAGCCAGGGTTTGGAGTATAGCTGAATTACACTCTGAATTGTAAGGTTAAAAAATAGTTTCTGTGCCCAGTTATGGATTTGGTGGCCCCAAAATCAAATGTGCTTAGTCATGCTGACCTCATTGCAAATTAGTGAGTTGGTACCACTGGAAACAGTGGAGAGATGAAGCACCTTTATAGCTGTGTTAAAATACCATAGCTGTTAAACAGCCCCCCAGAATCCCAGACTGCAACTGCCTGGGCCAGGTGTCATCAGCTTCCACAGAAGTAGTTTTTGGTTCACTGAGCATAAGAAAGAATTCTCTCTACTTACCTTGCCCAGCTTTTTTTCCTCCTCCTTCCTCAATACCAGAGCTGTCCTTCCTACATAATTCATTGGCCTAGGTTTTATACGTTATTGTTCACTTGCTCACCAGTGTTCTAGCTCGTATCTTACTGGAGTGACATCATCATCGTATAAAGATTGAAAAATACATTGTTTTTACTGAATTGTACAGCAGGCAGCACTTAAGTATCTTACAAGAGTGTTTTCTCTGTCTTTTCAGGCACTACAAGGGCTCCCAGAGATGGGGAGGTCCCTGGGGTAGACTATAATTTCATTCCTGTTGAGCAGTTTAAAGCACTGGAAGAAAGTGGAGCCTTGCTAGAAAGTGGAACGTACGATGGTATGTTGATGAAGTTTAATGGAATGGGAATAGCCAGTACTCATGTCCAGTACCTTGATCTAAGTGTAGCTCCTTGTACCCAGGAGGTGCCAATTTTCCTGCCCGTTGATGGTCGTTACACTAGCAGAGTGGCAATATTAAGTCTATTTTTGGCCTAGCTGTGAAGAGGAGTNTTTTTTTTTTTTTTTTTTTTTTAAAGCTGTCTACTAAATCACAGGTTGTCCTTTCAACCAGTCTTAACGCCATCTGATTATTTTCCCTATGGCATTTTTGAGGAAGCATTCTGAAAATGTTTGTCTATGTTAAAACGAAATTGTACCAAGCACAATTTAATCTATTTTGTTTAAACCTTTGAGAACAGAGCCATGTTATTCTCAGGCATACATCAAAAGGACAGAAGGCAAGGGCAGTTCTGATACAACAGGGAAAAAAACGGTATTTTGCAATGAAAAATCGGAACAGTGCTAGACCAGATTGTCCAAATCTGTAGCAAAGTTGGTTTTGCTAAATGTGATGCGGGAAAACATTGTAATGAAGGTAGTGAACTGTCATGAAGCGGTTATCCACAGGGGTCACAGAGCTGCCACTGTGTGATGGGCTTTTGCTTTGCTGTGGTTTGTTTTAAAGGGTTCGATGGCAGTCAGAGATAACTTCCTCACATCCCTGTACTCTGGGGTGGGGGGATGAACTGAACCCCCCGCTTTGTTTAAAGTGGGAGGGAGGAGGGACCACTTTGACTGGCTCAGCCCTGGGATGTCTTGCACTCCTGTGGAGTGTGCCTGGTTGCAGATGGGTTTCAAGTAATGGTTGCCTGGTTTCTGCTGCTTTTTACTATTGAATGACTTGCCTCTTGACACTGTGAACAGAAAAAATTGCAAACATCTCACGTTGCTTTTTGTATCCAAGTTTATAAAACCTAAAATATGATCTGGCTATATTTTTTTCAAATATATAGTTGTACTTGAAGGCAACCAAATTACAACCAAATTTTCAAAAATGCTGAGCATGTGCAGCTTTTCACTGATGTTCAACAGAATTTACCAGATTATAAACCTGCCTGATTTTTATATATGTTTAACATATATTTGACCGAAGCAACTTTAAGCATGCATTTAGAGGACTTCTTTGGTAGGTGGTTGTTTTACTGGCACTTAAGTGATTTTGATTGATTTCCCCCCTGCCAAAAAAAAAAAAGTCCAAAGTAGAAAATTCTGTGAAAGACTCTGTACCTCTTTGTTTACATGTCTCATACTGTCTGTTAACATCGTCCTGTCTGGAAATCTCATAAGCAAATTTAGATTAAACTGGCACTTCCCCTTCTGCTTAGCACCCCTTTGTCTGGCTGTCACCACTTTGAGCCTCACCCTCACTGATATTTTCAGAAGGGTTTCTTACTTTTTTTTTTTTTACATGGTCAAAACCATATCCCAGCCACTAAAAGTTACCCCAGCAGGAATTCTGGGAAGCTCTCCTGCTGTGTGCTCAATTCCCTAATAAAAATCATATGAGCAGTCAGGAGAGAGGTCAATTGCCGAAATTCTGTTCCAGAAAACAACAGATGATTCCTAGTCTTTGTGTTTTAGACTAAAATATTGAAGTAAAAATCTGTTCATTTTTCTCAAGTACAAATCATTATTAGATGAAGCTGTATTAGCAGCTTTGTTTAGCAAGTGTATAGACAGTAGAAAATTGTAGGACTGTAGCTTTAAAATCAATTATTTGTACCTGGGTTTGTGTAAATAGATACTTCATGTTTCTGCACAAAATTAATTTGCTTTTTGACTTTAGTGTGTTTCTGTTGCTGCATATTACTCTGTTAATCAGTTAATCAGTATATAGAGTAAGAACAATTGATTTTCACTGTTTTGCTTTTCTCAGACTGTTCCCCAAGTCTCTTTATGGAGTATTAGTGAATTCCAGGCAAAGTAACAAATTGGCCTTTTTCTTCGAAAACATGTGGAAGGATAGAAATGTTGAATTAAACCTATTGTTTTCTGATGTCCAGTAGCATTGTTGGCAAAAAGACAATGTAGGAATAAATAGGTTTTGACTGCTGATTGGGTTTCGATACTGCTGATGTCTTCTTTAAGTTGTTAAGTTACAGTTCAGGTCTTTCACCAAAAACACTTCACATGGGGAATAAAATGTTCACTGCCAGTACTTTCAGCACGTATCAGTGCTTTAGTAATCTTGATTTCTGTCTCATTGTCAGGTAATTTTTATGGTACTCCGAAGCCTCCAGCGGAGCCCAGCCCTTTTCAGCCTGATCCAGTGGATCAAGTTCTTTTTGACAATGATTTTGATACCGAATCACAGAGGAAAAGAACCACATCTGTCAGCAAAATGCAAAGGATGGACAGTTCTCTCCCTGAAGAGGAGGAAGAGGAGGAAAAGGAAGCAGTTAATGGCAGCGGAGGGATAGGTTGGTTGACCAGGGGAGAAATTCCCTGAAGTATTGTATGAATGGATAAGAAGTATACAAAAAACATTCATGCTTGCTTGGACCGCTTCCTTAGTTTTGGTAAAGTTTGAAGGCGTTTTTCTATTCAGACTGGTGTTTTTACTTGATTTTGAAATTACCTTTTAAAAAGAAACAGCTGTTCTCCCAGCCAGATGTGCAATTGCATCATAAAATGCGCTGCTCAGTGGAGAACATGTAGTGCTGGGTATCGGCCAGTTGCATGAGGAGGAAGGAAAAATTTATCCACTCTTCAAATAATGGAATCCTTTGCGGAGTATAATTCATACCCTGTAAATGTTATTGTTTAATTTTGAGGAGATTACTGAATTTGTATGCAGGAGACTTTAGTGAAGCAATTGGTTTAAGGGCAACACTAGCTCATACTGTAAAATTTTCAGATTATTTTGGTTAAGGGAACTATTGCAGAACCTGAAACTGCCTGAAGGGGAGTTTATGGAGAGAAATAAAGCAGAGTGCGTTGAGACTGGACCAGTGTCCAGTTGGACTGTTCAAAGATTTGCAGGATGCCCTCTTTCTTTCACTGTAGTGATTATTCATCTCGAGGGGGAAGAACTGGTGGCAGAGAGAAACTGTCACATTGCATTTGCAGATGATCCTCTGTGTGAGTGTTTTAAGACAGGCTTATATTGACCAAACCTGACCTAATCTTGCAAGCTTCAGGGCTGGCAACACCACAGCACAGAACGGCCCGTTGGCCGGGCTGGTGGTTAGGTGAAGGTCATGGACATCGTCGTGTGACGGAGGATACCGAGCATAACCTTGGGACTGAAGGGTGGAGGCTTGCATTTAAAGTTTTCTGCAGGGATTTTTGGGAGCATTTTCTTCTTGTGGCTTGAGGGAGAGTGTTGTTTGTTATATTGACAGTTTGGGTCTTCTCTACGTTTTACTCTGGTGCTTCGAGGAATATTGGTAGGATTTTGGGTTTTTTTTGGTGGCATTAAGAACAGCGTTTGTTATATAGGAATGGCAACAAAGTGTGGTCAACTTTGATTTCTGCCAGTGTTGATTTTTCAGGGTAGGCTCAGACATATAATACAAGGCTAATTCTGTTTGGCAGGGAAAGGCAGAGTTCAGTGTTTTCATGTCAGCTTTTCAAAGTTCACAGCTGAAAAAAAAAAAGCAGAAAAATGCACATCACATACAGGGACGTGTTTGACCTCCACTCGTAGCCAGATTAAGAGGGTGGTTCTTTGTGAGAAACAACATAAACATCTGACAAATAGTAACACTTTCCCTGAACAACTGCAGAAAACAAAGAAAAACATTCAGATTCTCCTGACTGGATGAAACCTGTTCCCAGCTACAACCAGACAAGCAGCTCCATGGACTTCAGAAATTACTTGTCGAGGGATGAAACCCTGGAACCGCTGCCTAAGAACTGGGAGATGGCCTACACCGACACTGGCATGATCTACTTCATTGAGTGAGTAGACTGACACCACGGAGGGGTTGGCATGCCCTTTGGAGGAGAGAAGTGCTGATGGGCTGCAGTCTAGGAAGCTGCCTGCTGCTCTTATACTCTCTTCTTCTGCTCTTACTGCTTCTATTTCTCTGTGAAATTTAATCTATTCCTACTGTTGTGTTCCTTACCGATAGTCATCTGTGTTGCATACTTGTACGATTGCCATCACACAGGAAAGCCTTATGGTTCCACGTGCAAAGTCAGTTTGTTTGTAATGAGTTTTGTGTCTCACAGAATACAAAGATGGGTGTGTATTGCTAAGTGAGGTGTAACATCATATAAACCTTCACTATGTCAAATTTCTGTGAAATCTGAGACTTGTTTATTCCTTCTTCGCTGCTTGTGTTCCTTGGCTGGGAATGCATGCTTAAAAATACAAAGAGCACAGATTAAAGCCCAGGGTAGGAAAGTAGCTCATATGTGCACATCTGAAAGCCTCATTTATTAATTCTAAGGCAAGAATGAAACAGAAACCTTACTGAGAGTTAAGCATAAGAGGAAGCCAAAAGTATTTTTTCCTTCCAGGTAGAAACAGCTGCTATTCCTACATGAGCTCTCTTGGGGGCAGGGGAGAGTGTTTGTACCTCTAACATTTCGCATGCGTCCTGGAGAGTCTCCAGTGTGGTGGTACCTCTTGAGCATGATTGTTGCCTTTTCTTTAGCATTTTATGATGTGGCTGAGGCACAAATAAAGATTATATTATCTAAAGGCTACGGTTTGCCTATGGTGGTAAATATTTAAAAGTTAAAGCAAAGTTTCTTCAGTCTGAGGGAGTTCTCTTCTTTTAATGGCATGTGTTCTGCTCCGCAGTCACAACACCAAGACAACCACGTGGCTTGATCCGCGGCTCTGTAAGAAGGCCAAAGCTCCTGAAGACTGTGAAGATGGAGGTGAGATGTTCAGAATTCATGTGTTACCTGTGACTGATAAATGTCCGAGTTTATCACAGCTGGATACAATCTATTACTGCTGTGGTAGAAGCTTTTTCCTGCTGTTTGTGGCTCTGTAGCAGGCAGTAAGAGTGCTGAGTGTCCCTAGTTTGGTGGCAATAGGAGTTTACATAAGACTGGGGAAGTCCATAGTGTTATTTTCCCTGGAGTAGTAGGATCTGGCTGAATCATGGGTTTATCTGCATTCCTGAGAAGAGAATGAGATATTTTGTTCTGGTAACTATCATTGCTAAGGAGAAAGCTGCATATAATAGTGATGATCTCACTGGAAATTGTTGGGCGGGTGGAATATGGCAGGAGGAAAAGGTCCATACGTTTTAGAATATAGGAATAATAAAGAAGATATAGCATAATACCCATTGTTAATGATACCTATTGCATGTGACATGATACAATAGTTGAATGCATAAGTAGGGAGAACAACCTGACTACTTTCAACTCTTCACGCTGTTGCTTCAAGACTTACAGGTCAGGTTCATGATTGGCCTACAGGCAGTTCCTGCAACCATTTCCTACATAGTCATGCAATTTAGTCAGCTAGAAAAGAGTACCAAATAGCTCTGTTATTGGCAAATGCCTGACATGTTACAAAAGCTGAGGCAGACTCAGAATAGCCTGTCATCTTCCTAAATTGCACAGCCTAACAACCATGTATTCATAAGCCAGCTGGAGCAATGGACGCATACTGCTGCTTATTAAACATACGTGCAGCTCACCACGGGATAAAAAGAGCACTTTAAACAAAGAGATGCAGGATACCCAAATGAACAACATTTCAATGAATAGACCCACGGGTCTTTTGTCAAACCCTGTGGAGTGATGCTGGCATTAATAATTGGTAACTTGCTGTCATATGCTAGGAAAATTCCTGTTACTGTTAAACTCAAACAAGATTACGTAGCAGTTTTATCCTTAAAATGTCTAGCTACCTGACTGTACCCATTATTCTAATATTTAAATTTCCATGGTCAAGGTAACTAGAACAGTAAAACTAGAATTATTGGACCTCTGTGCTAACTGCTTGTCACCTTCAGTCAGTAATGATCTGCTGCTGGGGCACCATCTTACCAGATTCCGAATTTGCCATAAAAAGGAGCTTTTCACATGTAACTTTCAGTACCTATATCAAACGTAATTTTTTATTTTAGACCCCTAATGTAGGCATGTCCAATGTCCAAGGCAGTCCAAGCCCAAGCCCCTGTCAGCTAGCTTGCTGTGGCTGCAAGAGCAGTCAGGCTGCAACAGCACAAACTGCATTTCATCACCTTGGCAGGCCAGGCAGTCTGTCCTGAATTGATGCAGCCAGACCTAAACACATGCTAGCTAGTTTTGGGGTGTCTTACTATATTGTAAACATCAGGGCGAAATAGCCTACAACAGTGGGGGTTCTCTTCTTAGTCATCACATATGGCTGTGATAGTTCTGACTGAAGGTTTCTTGGGTCGACTGAAAACTGAAACATTGTTAGAATACCGTGAAATATCCTGATGTTATTGAGAGAATACATAAAGGTGGCGTTACTTCTGCTAGGTGGTCCTAAAGGGAAAGTACAAGAGGAATGGAGATGCATGATTTTACAAGCTTGGGATGTGATACTGCGAGGCATTGATAGCTCTCTTTTATGGTGCATTTAGGGGCAGAAGCAGTGTGACCATATTCATCTTGTGTAGTTTAAATAAAGTCGACAACTATCAAATCACATTAATAATTTATAATTAGATTAATTTTAAATAATGTATTTTTCTTCTCCTTAGGTTCTTCCTCTCTTAATAGGTTAGTTTGTATCTCATCTTTAAGTTTATTATATGCTTAAAGTGGTGTCATTTTGTTGAATACAAGTCTCCTCATCTAGTGGAACAAAGAGTGAGAGTTATAGGGCTTCAGATTCCCTGGAACAGGCTGATATCCTTTCATCAGAAGGACCAGCCTCAAACAAATGAAGGGAAATAAAAAAGACCTGTATTTTGCTCATATTTTTCATGAGTCTGTAATCTGTCCTCTCATTCCTTTGTAAGAACTCTGATGTTTGCAGGTAGTTTTCCACTATAATGGAGAATTTTGTTCTTTCTGATTGCAGAACTTCCTTATGGATGGGAAAAAATAGAAGACCCTCAATATGGAACATACTATGTTGAGTAAGTGCTAATTATTAATTTGACATGGTTATAAATTGAGCAGAAAACAATGAAGCACTTGATAGGCAGTATGTATAGGTTGTAATGCAATGTAAGTATTAAACATATCCAGTAGAAACAGTTCTAGGGGCAGTGAACACATGGTGCACACTTCTGAAGCACTGGCATATGAGATCCATGGTGTGACCTTACTGACTTAATGGCGTGTATTTCATTTGGGGAGGGAGAACAAGTAGCAACCAAAGTAATTTATTAATGGGAATGAGCTGATGTAATTTTTCTTAGCTTTAACAAAAATGGGGTCACTTGATTTAAGAGTGGCACCTGATAACTATAAAAGAGCAAAAAATAACTTGTGTCTCATTGCTGTCTCCAAAGAGCCAAGTAAATAACTACTGAACTGCTGCAAGAGCTCTTTTGAATCTCCTTCAGGCCAGAGTAAATGAAATCTCTCTTTAACCATGGAGAAGAAAATTGGGAGAGTTGAAAATACTAGCTTCAGAGAGCAAGCTAACATTTTTTGACTTTGCAAAGCCAGCACGGGTATTTAAATTCTGCACAAATTTACTGGGCTTTTTCCACTCTGCTGCACTACTCCAGCATCTGCTATTAAAAAGGTGATGTCTGCGTTTGTAAACATTATAGGTAGATGGAAGCACCACATAGGGTCAAGAGAAAAAGCAGGTTTTCTCAGTTCTAAACTATTACAACCTTTTGAAAATTTGCAGAGTGGAATGAAGGTATACTCTACCTAATAATTACAGGAAGAAAAATTGTGTTGGCTCTTAAAGTGAATCAAGTTGTTGAAAGAACAAAAACGCTTTCAGTGTTGATTATGATAGTTTATCATTCATTCCTCCACGGCATTAATCTGAGATAATAAAAAATAGTATTTGTAGATGTATCTTTCGTGGTTCTCTTTTCTGTGAAATAGGCAGAATGCTTTCTGCTGAAATCCTGATCTGCCTTTTGTATGTCTACAGTCATATTAACCAGAAAACTCAGTTTGAAAACCCAGTATTGGAAGCTAAAAGAAAAAAACATCTAGGACAGACTGATGCTGGCCCTTCAAAATCAGGTATCACAGAATATTGTGTCCTTTGTCACTAATATCTTTATCTGCATGTATGCATCATAAGTAACCAGTTTTGGAATTCGTCAAGCCATTAGCTTTGTCTTTTTGCTGGCTGTTGTGGTGTTGCCCTCGCACATCCGTAGTGGTTTTTGAATGACTTTTTTTTAATGTTAAAATAGAACTGAGGCCCTAAAACTGCTTTAAAATCATTTTGATCATTCTGAAGCTGGTTGTCATAAGCAGCTTTTGAATATATGCAGGGTTAGAAGAGCCAGCTGGAAGATGCAGGTGAATTTTTATGCTTTTGATCTATTTTAAGCTTGGTATTCAAGGGTTAGAGTGTAAAACTGGGAATTACAGGTGGGAGCTTTAGTTCCAGCGCTGTTGGAATCTGTACTATGGTCTTGAAAATATTCTTAACTTTTCCATTCACTTAACTGAGCTGTGAAATGAGTGTAACAGTATCTTGCGTGCTTTACTCCATAACAGTGCTGCAGAGGTTAACTAATGTTAACCAAACAAATCATTAACCTGTATGACACCTTGAAAACCAACCAACCAACCAAGTAACTTACCAAAACTAACCCTTGTTTCCTACCTTCATGTCTCTCTATTCCATAACTCAAAAGGACCAGAGAAGTCTGTCTTCACTAGAGATCCATCCCAGCTTACGGGAGCCCTTATACGGACATCGCTGAAAAAAAGTACAATGGGATTTGGCTTTACAATTATTGGAGGGGACAGACCTGATGAGTTTCTCCAGGTGAAGAATGTCTTAAAAGACGGACCTGCTGCACAAGATGGGAGAATTGCACCAGGTCAAGTACTATTTCTCTAAACTTCCATTTCCTGTGGTGCTTTTACAGAATGCAGTTTCTGAGGCACAGGAGGTTGGATGACTCCATCCACTGACTCTGAATATGAACACCTCACTAAGTGAAATAGTTTTCGGATTTGTGAAAGATCTGTTCAGAGCAGTGGCTGAAAAGGAAAAGAAGCAGTGTTCTAGATACAAATGTACTTCGAGGACACTTCTGAAGATTTCAGTAGTTCTGCTTTAGCTAAGGCTTTTGGCTTCATGGCTGTTCACAGAGTGGTTTTTTGTTCCTTCTCTATACATAAAGTAAAAATAGTGTGTTTGAATCCTGGTCTGTGTTTTGCCTTGTTGCTGCCAAAAGCCATAACATCAAATATTAAAATTGCAAAAAACCTTCAGCAGGAATGAGCAAGCAAAGCTGTATGAACTGGGCAAGTGAGGAAATGAGGGATGAGAATACCTGCAATCCATGAAGAATTGCATGTTTTTTCAATGTTATACATTTAAGTTACCTATAAGCTTACTATAACATACGGTTTACATACTAGAAACGGCAAAATGCTTCTTTACATATCATGTAAAGTCTCTTACTCTTCAGATAAGAGTAGGAAGAGTTCATGCTCGTGATGATTTAATACTATTTACTTAACGAAATGAAACCATTTCCTGTTTTGTCACAGACCTATTGTTTGGACTTGTTTGTATGCAACTCATTTTCCTCTGTAAAAATGAAGATGATCCTGCAGCATTGTGTTGTGGTGCACACACATTTGAATGAAAAGATGCTATTGCAGTCTTGTTGTAGCTCATGTAATAGCTCATGTAATAAGAGAGTTACTGTTTTACTGATGCCCAGGCATTTAAGTGATAAGACGTTTGCTTGCTGGGAATATTGTATTGGACGTGCAAAGTTTCATGATCAAAATGATGCAAATTATGAAACAAGGTTTCAGGATCTGAAGCCTACTTCCACTTCATTTTGAAAATAAATGCTTAGCCGTGTGTGGCAGCAGTGTAACAGTACGGAACGTGTGTGGGCGCAATCCTAGCTTAAGTTCAGCCAGTCCTAAAATAAACATACGACTCCCCACCAAAAAAAATCCGATTTATTCTGGATTGAGTTTAGGATGTTGTACAATATGAATTAAAGTAGAAGACATCTGCTTGCAGTAGTGTGCGTGCACTACTTCATCTCCTGTGGCTGTAGAGTATCATTTTTTAAATCTGCTGCAGATTAAACTTCATATATTTAGCACACTGTGTGTTCTGAGATGAAATAGAATAAATGCAGAGAGGAAATCCTTTATGCTTTTTGGCAACAGATAGCCAAGAGGTAATAGCCCAGCCACTATTCGTTACTAGTTTTGGAGACTGCACAGTGATTTCCTCCAGTTGGGCTTTTGTTCTGAGTCTGAGAACACAGGACAGGTGTGGATGGTTTTGTTTCTGGTTTTGACACTGTTGAACTTTCTTTTGTAACAGGTGATGTCATTGTAGACATAAATGGAAGTTGTGTCCTTGGCCATACCCATGCAGATGTTGTCCAGATGTTTCAGCTAGTTCCCGTCAATCAGTATGTGAACATGACTTTGTGTCGTGGTTATCCTCTTCCTGATGACAATGAAGACCCTGTGGTAGATATAGTGACAGCTACGCCTGTTATAAACGGACCACCTGTGACCAAAGGAGATGTTTGTGTGACCAGCCAAGATTTAATAGCAGGAACAGTTGTGTTGGACCAGAATGGAAAAATGGGCCCTATGGTGGTCAACGGTCGTCTGAATGGCCCTTCCATGGATACAACTGAGCAGAGGATCTCTCTTGCATCATCAGGAGGCTCTCAGCCAGAGCTGGTCACCATTCCTCTAATCAAAGGTCCTAAAGGCTTCGGGTTTGCCATTGCAGACAGTCCCACGGGACAGAAGGTGAAAATGATTTTAGACAGCCAGTGGTGCCAAGGCCTTCAGAAAGGGGACGTAATCAAGGAGATTTGCCATCAGAACGTACAGAGCTTGACACATTTGCAGGTGGTGGAGGTACTGAAGCAGTTTCCAGTAGGAGCAGAGGTGCCACTGCTTATCTTAAGAGGAGGTACATACATGAATTTACAGTTATCATATACGGTTATATGCTTTTTAAAACTCCCCTTTTAGTGCAGTATCTAAATGGTGTCCAGCCTTGACGGCTGAGCTGTTATGTTCCAAGTTTAATTTATACCCCTGAGTGTTTGGGGTGAGAGCATGTTGCTAGGGTTTTGTTGGGGTTTTTTTTCCAAAAAAATTTTATTATGATATGTTTATGCACTGTCTCTTCCAAGTGTCTAGGGAGTGCTAAAGCAAAAATGCAGTCTCTAGCATAATACAAAGCATATGATGGACAGAGTTTTCTGAGGCTTTCCAAATGTATTCCAGTAACTGTAGCTGTAATGGACAAGTGATTACAGGAGGCAGAAACATCAGCAATGAGGTGGAGCTGATCACTGGAAATACAAAAAAAATTCTCATTTTTGCATTTGCATATTTATACGTCTTCATTGACTGTCGGTCACAGACCAGAATGTGTCTTCTCCCCAAAAGCTGACTAGATAGTAGATAGTGTGCGTTTGCCAGAAGGAGCTGAATGAATTATGAAGCAACACGTGGCTGCTTAGTGTCCCTTTAAGCTTTTATTGTAGCCCTGAGTGTCACTTCAAACAGTCACCAACATTTGCAAAAATCTCCAGATCTTTTTCTGTATAAATGCTACTATTCCTTAATCAGCTAAGGAAATAACTACATTTCTTTGGTAGCAAGTGAAATTCCTGTAGACAAATTCACAAAGTCTCCGTATCCAATGAACTGATGTGTGATTTGGTTGACCAGTGTCTAGCAAAAAGAGATAATTTTCATTGTTGTACAGCTAGCAGTTCTAATTTGAGACATCTCTGAAGTGATGTTTTTTGTCATCTGAACATTCACTTTGCCATTTAAAAAAAGAGTGAATAAGCAGTTATTATTTTCAACCCAGGAGGAGCTGATCATATTGCCTTAATGCTGTTCAAACTTCTGGTGACCTAGTATTGAAATTGCTTTCTACGTTGTATTTTCTTTAGGTCCACCCTCACCTACTAAAACTGCTAAAGGGGTGAGTATTAGTGATGTATTTAAATTTGCTTCTGATGGAGAATATTCAGGGGTTTTTGGTTGCAAAACAGACTCATAAATGTGGTCTACTTAACACAAAAGATTCCTTTGAGTTCTTTAATGGTGTGATGGGTGTTTCTCTTCTTACTACTGAAGAATCAAGAATGCAGCAAAGATCTTGTATGACAGTGGGTGTATTGTTGATTTGTCATGGTTTTAAATACGACATTGCCACTTAAGTTCTATCATTATTTCCTTTTTTTGCACTATACTTGAAGTTGCTATCTGTGCACGCTTTGACCTGCTTTTGTCATCTCATGTCCTCTGGATTTTAGTCCCTGTGATAATCTGCAAGATGAGTTATCAAAACCATGTCTACTTAGCTGGCACAAATTAATTGTCTTAAGTAACTGCTGTCAGAACACCCATTAAAAGGGAAACAAAATACAGTATCTATTTTTGTTCATCATTGCTAATTACCTGTTTTAAAGTGAAATGGGATTTCTAAAGGAAATTTATAACACTTCGATATTTCTCAATCCTTGTACAGAATTAATGGACTGGTTAGTACTTCCTTCTTAAAATACTTGCTTGAATCCGTATTTTCAGGAAGTGTCTATGTAGCGGTACATTTCTAGTTTGATACTCATTATTCCTGGAAGTTCAATCTGTTGGGCTATCTTATACCTAGTATAGCTATTAGCTCAGTAAAGAATCATTGGGTTTAATAAAATACCCCGTGATTTGGTAATGCTGGTAGTAATGCATATTTTCGTCATGAGCACTTTTATGAATTAGGCTAGTTGGTGAACAGAGCTGTTTCTTCAAAAATGTTTCTTGTGCAGAAAAAACTATTTCATTTTAGAAAAAAACCATTACCAGGATGTAGATGTAGTTTCTGTCTTTGTCCTGCTGTTTTGAGTATTGAAGTCGTATCCCAGCAGTGGGATAATGTGAGCACACAAGTTCAGGGCACTTGAAACAAACTGCACTCAATAAGATTTGCAGATTCGGTTCCTTGCAAACGAACAGCTGCCCACACTAAATAAATCGGTGCATAAATCTCTGCAGTTTGAGGATGTAAGCCTTGTCAGTGTGGCTTCCGTGTCAGTGTACTCTGTGCAGGCGTGCTAAAAATACTACGGACTTGGGGACTGGTGTTCCAGCACACGTGCAGTAGCAACTTCCCATGGAGCACTCGATGTTCAGTGGCATTAAGCAGCATGGCAAAATAATTCAGTTAAAAAGGGCAAGTTCTTGTGTTTACAAACACGCAAGAAGTGTCAAACTGCTAAATTGCTTGGAGGGGGTTTCTTCCACTCTTCGTAAAAGGGCATATCTAAGTCTGTTCTGCTTGTGCTTTTGTTTAACATGCACAGATGCATGCAGACTACCATGTTACAGTTTTCCAGGTTGGGTTTCAGCCCAGAACAAGTATTTAGAGTTACTTTAGTGCATAAGCGATTGGAAATTAGGGCGGGAGGCCACAAGGATGCTTGGTGTTCTTTCTTCGTGAAATACTAATGGGAGTGTTGCAGCTATCAGATCATAAAAGAAAAATGCAAATACTGAATTACTAATGCCTCGCCCTACCCAAGTGTATTCCTCCGCTTCAGTATTTGTAATGCCACTGGGATACCTGCAGCAAACAGCCTGATGTTGATGGGAGGGTACACCTTGTGCTCTTGTTTGGATGTGGTTTGGCCATAGGTAGGAGGCACCACTGCCTGCGGAGTAGCTTGCATCCGTGGTGGTGGAGCCTGGCAGGTGCCTGCAGAGGAATCTGTCTCTTCTCCAAACGTGACCGGTTCTGTATGCCCTGCTTCATCCCACGTGTCTGTAACCAGCAGGAGCTGGCTAGCTTTACCCACCTCTGAGCATCAGTCCCTTCAAACCCCCTTTCTAAGCCCAGTCTTCAACAGAAATCTGGCCTGATGAGGAAGACTTCAGTAGTGTGGTCAGACACATACAGTGGAAAAGCTACGTTGAGTTGTAATGTTATTCCCCTATTCCCTTGTGTTGCCCTGCATTTCACTTTTGCATGATGTTCATTGTCTTTGCGTGCACAAGTACACAAGTTCAGTTATGCATTTTGTGGGGTGGGGTCTCTTTCAGAAGGACAAGCAGGACAGTTCGGGGAGTTTGGAAGCTCTCGGCGATCCCATCCCGCAGCCAATGCCATTTCCACCCACAGCTGTACGACCAGGCTCTCCTAAACTGGACCCTTCAGAAGTCTACCTGAAGTCTAAGACTATATATGAGGACAAACGTGAGTATATCAACTTCCACTTGGAAATACTCAATTATGAAGTAATTTTTTCTTTGTCGTATATGTGGTAAAACTACTGTGACTTTCGTATTGAGCTTGTTAACTTCCTGTAGATCAAACGTTTCAAGAAATGTGTCAGTCATACAGAAGTTAGAAAACTGCAGAACACCTTTTTTAAAAAAAAATACAATACATTTCAACCATATTTACAGTAAAACAGTTAAACATAGAAATGGTCTCAAGGATGATCTAGTTCTGAAGTACGCTGAAGTAGACCTGACCATTTCAGAGTTCATAGAAGGTAGCTCTGAGTTGTATTACAGACTGGCTTTTATCCTGGCCCACTGTACGAATGCAGCTGTGATTTCTCCTTTGGCATTTGTCAATGTATCCTTTCCTTTTTCAGCCTTTTCTTGAAAATTTATTTTTCCATTCTGGAAAGGGAACATCACTGAAGATTTGACTGTTTGAATTATTTGCTGTATTTCTGGTTACTGTGTTCTGTTGATAAGAAGAGTCAGAATGCACCACCAAAGCATAATCTTCCAGTAATCAAAGATAGCTCCTTACATGTTTTAAAATGTTGCTTTGTCTTAGCTCCAAACACAAGAGATTTGGATGTTTTCCTGCGAAAACAAGAGTCAGGCTTTGGTTTCCGGGTGCTTGGAGGGGATGGACCAGATCAGCCTGTAAGTGAAACTGTTTATGGTTACCTACATGTTGTCTTGCAGTATTACCATTGGAATGACTCCTACTCTGTTATCCTCATTTTCCTCTCATTCTAAACAGTTCAGTAATGGCAAAATTGATCAATTCAGTAACTGCTTTTTAAAGATCAAGAGTTGATTCAGATTACCTTTCTTTTTTTTCCTCTTTGTGGCCAACTTTAATCTGCAAGGCTCCCGTGCCCTTTCTGCTATCTAGATTCTGTCTTTGGCAGCGGTTTTCTCTGTCAGGCTGATAATACTGATGATGTTTCAGTAGTTGTTGCTGTGTCTCGGGAGCACTCGAAAGGGCAGCACTGGTGCCCAGCCTTTGCCTGTTTCCACCTGATCCCGATGGTGGTCTTGGCACAAAATGTGCCCTGGCAAAGCTCAGTGTGCCATGCACGTTGGCGCATGCTGGGGAGCAGATGAGTGGAAGGAATTGGCTGGGCTGCTTACCCTGCAAAAATTCTGTCAGGCCATTCTTTTGAATGCAGCCCAGTGAAACGAGGCGAGATTTGGGATTGTCGCACCCCTTTTTCCCCACCTCTCCCACCGAATTTTTAAAAATGCATTTTGTTCCATCCGTCTCTGTGGTTTCTGGTGGATTTGTCTCAAGGAGACAAGTGCAGCCTTTCCAGTGCACTCTTTCAGGCTTTTATTTGCCTCGTGTTTTTCCCTCCATCTCAGAAAATGCAAAATGTGGTACTTCAGGATTTTTGTGAAAGCCTGGAAGCAGAACCTGTTAAGACTGGCTTCCTTCTGCAAATGGATGTTGGTATTGTTTTGCATTGTAACTGGCGTAAAAATGTAGCTCTGATGTTTGCACAGGGGGAAGAATACTAGTTAGAGCCTGCTTTGCTTTAACCTGGTGAGTGACTAGAGTTCACTTACGATTTTAAGTTGTCAACGCAGTTGTGTTTCCTGGCCTCAGCCTGCAGAGCTGTTGCAGTTGGACTTGGATGACTCTCTGCTTGAGAGGTGATTGCCAAGGAATGGCGGAGTTGGAGGCAGATGGGTAAATGCCAGTGCAGAAACCCCTGGGTAGTCTGCCCCTCTGACAGCAGGCTTTAGGAGATTTCCCTCCGTTTCCAAAAAGGCACAAATTTTAACCTGGGAAGAAGTGCTAAGACTTGTGCCATGTGTCAGGGGCCGTTCCTTCAGCTGTCAAGTTAAGAGGAAAAGCTTTTGGAATAGATACTCATAGATTGTTTTTCTGATGACAGTTAAGGAATATGGTTTTTTCCATTCACAGCTGTGATCCAGTGCTAGCATTTTTTCTTTTCTCCTAACATGCATTTAAAGAAAAAGGAAGAGCAAAACCAAAGAATTTTACTTCTGTGCACTTTATAGCATTTGTGGTGTTTTGTTTCCATAACAGCTATTGCTGTTGGTAAGTGTCAAGCTAATGTCATGAATGCTGTGTACAGACGATGTGCCCACCATTGCTTAACCTCCAACAAGTACTGGCCATAATTATTCTTAATCTTTCATTTAACCTGAGTGTGATTCTAGCATGTGAAATAGTGTGTGGTGTTCTTATCTGTGTTACATTTAGTAGCACTTTGAGGTGGAGGTGGACAAAATTGATAGGGGGAGTGTAGCTGTTTGAATTCATTATCTAATCACCAAAAGCTGTGCACTGAAAAAACTTGAAGCGTGGAACTGTCTGAGCAGCTTTTCAGAAGTAAACTTGAGTTCTTTTGAAAGCTTTTACTTCTTCCCCAATCACTCTGGCCTGGTCTTCTGTTTTAAAAAAAAAAAAAAACAACAAAAAAATCCCAAACCAAACCCCCAACAAAAACACTAGAATAAGTAGAATGAATGAGAGGCTTTCGTTTCAATAATGTCTGGGGAATCATATATATGTAATAAGTACAGTCCATGCTTATGTCAAAAGTTGGGCTTTTTAGCAAACTGACAAATATGCTCAAGAGATAGCAATACTTCCAGAATTCACGTAAATAAGGATTAAAAATCCCCCCAAACTTTTAAGTATTTACTGAATGCTTTGAGCCCCCAATTTGTATCCACTGAGTCAGCTTGTGCAAAGTACACTCGCTGGCTGTGTTTCTGCTAGAACTGGACAGTCAGATAATCTTTAAAAATACCTTCCCAAAAGCCCTCATCTGTCTGGAATCACCTGGATTCCAACCGTTAACATGTTCTGATGAGTTCATGTTCTGCCGTTCAAACCCCCTGACTCTGCTCTGCTGACAGATTTATATTGGAGCCATAATCCCATTGGGAGCGGCAGAAAAAGACGGCAGGCTTCGAGCTGCGGATGAGCTGATGTGTATTGATGGGGTCCCTGTTAAAGGGAAGTCACACAAACAAGTTTTGGACTTAATGACCAGTGCTGCACGGAATGGTCAAGTGCTGCTCACAGTCCGGAGGAAGATCATCTTTGGTGGTACGTGTCTGTCCGGAGAGGGTAGAGCAGGACACAGATCTGACTAAAGGAACACTTAATGTTTTTGTCATCAAATTGATTAAAGCTGCTCTGAAACTTATCAATTATTGCACTAGAGCTGAGCAGCCTGAGATTCAGGAGGGTCAGCTATAATTCTGAGTAGGTGGAGAAAAGCAGAATTTAATAAGCTGATGCTTTGGTGCTTGCTGGTTTGCACTGCTCACACAGGTAAGACTCTGAAAATTACGATGGCAGTGGTGTTTTCTTCAAACCTTTTTGCAGTTATTAGGTAGAACAGCCACTAATGCTGTGCAAATCGAGTAATAATACAATCGCTTTTCTGTACAACATGCTGTATGCTCGAGTCTTTGGCATGTATGTGTATCAAGAATAAGTGCATTCAAACCAGAGGTGATGTAGGGCAGCATCTTGTGATTCTGCAGTTTTAGGTCACTGTCCAGATTGGCAGTGTACAGAAGATTATTGTCCTTGACTTGGTGATGCTGATCATGTGAATGACAGAGCTGGGATGGTCTTCAGGAGAACTGATAGCAGTCCCCTGTGCCAATTAGCAACCAGTATTGCTTTTCCATTGCATTATTCAACCATTAATTCTGAGCATACACAAGTAAAAGGAAAAAGTATTTTTAAGATCAGTTCTCAATTTCTTTAAGATGCCTTCTGATAGATGGGCTACTTCGGGACCAAAATGTGGGTTTCCTAAAAGAAAGCCTGGTTTCAGTCTTCAGACTGCCTTTTGAAAAATGTTTCCATTGTTCCAAGTAAACAATTGTTCCTCACTTAAGATAGCAATAGTTATAGTCTGTAGCTGGATCTCTGCCATAGGTCTTGTACTTGTAGCATGCAGAAAACCCATGATGGTTTTTGTTTTTTGGTTTTGGGGTTGTTTTTTTTTTTATTATAAGAAGGCATCAGATCACTCTGACAGAGTCTGGGTGCACACTGCCAAGTCTGTTTGGCTGTGTGCAACCAGCGTGCAGCAGGCTTTCCTTGCATAACTGTGCACACCTGTGTAGGACTCTGGGCCTTTGAATGCTTTATGCTGCATCTGATTTCTGTTTGGTCCAAACTCACTCCTTACTTTCCCAGGCAGGCAGTGTTTCCTTATGCTGGCACTGATACTGAGATGTACAGTTTTGCTGTAGCTGCTCGGTAAAACAGCAGCATTGGTTTTTCCTTATTTGTTGTTTGTCTGTTACCTGCAAGGGGAAAAGCAACTGGAGGAGGAGGAGTTGCAGCCTGTCTTGACACAAAACGGCTCTCCCGGACAGAATCGGGTGGAGTTTGCAAACCAGCAGTCCCCAGAGGTCTATGATGTCCGTCTGCAGCGGAAGGAGAACGAAGGATTTGGCTTCGTCATCCTCACATCAAAGAACAAACCTCCTCCTGGTGGTAAGCGCCTTGTTCTGGCGACGTTGTCACTGCCCAGCCTCACTGCATCGTGTTTGTACCAAACCTGCTGCTGACATTAGCAGGCATGAGCAGGGCTGCAGCTTCTTCAGGGCTTTCTCTTTCTTTGAAGTGCTGGTGTTACTTACACAGCACTCTGCGTAGATACAGTCGTCTGCCATTCACGCTATTTGACAGCCCACCCAGCTGAGGCTTGGTCTGTCTTGCTTCATGTTTATGTTCTTTTTCACCCAACTGTGACAGAAGTGGGGAGCAGGGGGAAAGTATATCACACACAGCCAGCCCGTACACAGGAGTGTGCACTTGTCACAGGGCAGTCTTCAGGATGTGGATAGTTGTCAGGCTGTGGTGGTGATGTAGATCTCACAATGGAAGAATAGTTTCAACCTTGGCTTTATATTACCTAATCAGGTAGAATTTCTTATTTTGGGGTTCCGAGAGAGTGGAAACTGCAGTACTTGGAAGAAAGCAGTGAAGCTGTTACTGTCAGAAAGACCGTCAAAAAGAAAAAGTAGCATGCTCTGGTATTATGGTTCTTATATACGGACATGGCTTCAGGCACAGCTGTAAAGATAAACAACAAAATAACCAAGGCTAAAAGCAAAAATAAAAAGAAATCTTGTGAGCAGAAGTGAATGAGAGAACCTGCTTGCAGGAAGCCCTGGAGTCTCAGTCAATTAATGGAAAGATCCGTGACCCCCTGCACAGGAGCAGGTCTGCTCAGTGTAATCAAGTGCATTTGTATTCCTTGTGCTGGTGGCTGCTACTTACCTTGCAGTGCCAGGTAGAGGTTATTGAATATTTTTTGCATGAGGGGGCGAGTAGGATCATCTTTCTGAGATTCATTCCCTTTGGCCATCAGGTTTGGGTTATCTGTGGCAGCCCTCAAAATAGAAGCCAGCTCAGTGTGTTCACCCACAAATGAACTCAGTTGACTGACATTAAGATACAGATAACTCCTGAAACCCTTACTCAGTTCCTTTAGTTCCTTAGTGTAAATCACTTTTCTGAAATTTCCTCAGCTGGTTCCAGACAGACAAAGATGGCTTGAAAGTGTGTCTCTTATTTTTTTATTGAGCCTCAGACACTTTCTTCTGTTTTTCTACTTCGTTTTACTGCACAATAAAAAAACAGCAGGAACACAAAAAAAACCTGTTTCTAAATAACCTTGTGCTGAATTCATATGATATATATTTAGTGTGTGATGCAGTCTTGGCTCAGACAATACCTTTTCAAGAATGTTGAAGCCAGCCACTCTGGAAGCGTCTGGCGCGGTGGGACGGCGCAGTGGCAGTGGTCCATGCATGGAGCTGCTGTCGGGTTCCCATGGCAGCGGCAGGGCAAGCCGTCACCCTCCTGTGCATGATGCTGTGCAGATAATTGTGTCCTGTGTCAGAGTGGCCATGGGCTGATGGTGTGTTGTCTGGTCGGTCGCATATTAAGAAAAAAACACTATAAGCAGAATTATGCTATAGTATATTGGTATTCTGTTATAATATGACTGTACTTCAGACAACGTTTTTGTCTGAGGATCTGTTGCAAATGCCTGTTTATTTGATACTAGAACTGAAAGTAGAAGACAACTGAAACCAATTCCAGTGCTGGAAACATAAGCCTGAGCTGTTTCTAACACCCAGGAAGAGAGATGCTGGTGCATCCACAGACTGTGCTGTGCAGAATTTTTCAGTGCCACAGTTTAACTTGAAGCTACTGTGTTCTCCTAAAGCCAGGATATTTTAAAACAAGTAATCAGCAGTTGAGTCTGCAACCCTGCAGTGCTTTACTCTTCACAGTTGGCTCTTAGGTTTATAGTACTTTAAAAAAAGTCTATTAAGGGAAGTGTAATTAAAATTTAAACTCCTGGTAGATGCTAGAAGGCATCAATGTCTGTTTCTTCACAGCAACTTCTGCATGTGCTAGCTCATTAGAACAATCCTTGATGGCTTTTTAATCTTGGGTGGTTGATGACACTGTGAAAGTGTTTCAGATTTGCTGTCGTGGTTTTGAAAAGTCAGCTGATAATCCTGACAGGGGCATAATGTTCCTCACCTCTCCAGTCCCTCACAGAAAAGCATGTTTGGGAGAGCAGCAACTACAGAAAACAGGTATCCATCAAACCCACGTCAGGCTTTGGAGGTGCAAACAGGCTTTTACATGAAGTACCAGGAAGAGCGTTTATGAAACATTGGAGGTCAGTCTGGAGAGGTGTTTGGAAATGAGTTACAAAGGAGCAGTGCAGCGGTTCCTGTGCAGAAGAGCCGTTATGAGGGATTTGGGAAGGCCAGGAGCCAATTTTGCTATGCTTTCAGGCATCCAGATGAATGAAAGGCTGTTTTAGATGCATGGGAAAGCATGCTGACTGATGTGCTTTGATGTAATGTGAATCTGCTCTGTCGAGGCCACGTCAGCAGGCAGGCAGCTCAATGAACCACTCTTTGGCCCCGGGTTTTGGTAGGCTTCTCCCGTCGCAATGGCATCTCGCTGGCTGCCGAGTGCCATCTGTAGTGCTGACGTTCGGGTCAGCAAACCGTAAAACAAGATCTTTCCCCGAGCACCAGCACAGCTCGTGGCGGGGAGAGCACGGGAGCTGCCGGGGCCGTGGTTGTGCTCTCCCACGCCCTTCATGTGCGTTTTTAGTTCTGCTTGTTCCTGCGTCTGTGTTCTGCTCTGGGAAAGAAACTAAAGGCAGTCTTTCCTTCTGCTTCTCATAAAAGTCCCTTCGCCCTGTTTTGTCTTTTCTTGCCCCGTTGTTTTGGCCTCTAGAGGAGTCTGTACACAGAGCAGAATGTCACTACGGGACGAACTGAGGAAACCAAGCCAGGAGAGCTAGCTAAAATTCAAGACAATTATTACAGGTGCAAGTTCATCTCGGAGAGCAGGAATAGGGAACGGGTCTGTGCAGAGCTGCTCAAGCACATCTTGCTGTGCTGCCTGGGTGTGCTGAGGGTTGCTGCTGAAGGTGCTCACCAGGTTACTAAGTCGGTGTCTGGCAGGAGAAGTTTGATTTCCTTTGGAAGTGTATTTAAGGCTTATTTTTGGTTGCAAGGAGGAAGAGATAACCCATGCATCCAGATTTCTAATGACTCTGTTAAACTGGATGTCCATAACTGTTTCTGAGTCCACACAGTGCTCCAGGGTCTATGCGTGAAATGGAAAACAATACATTAGGAGTGGCAAAACAGACTGCGTTGGAGAGCTCCTGGGACACATGGCCTTACTCATACCTTTGCAGATGTGATCCATTTCTTTCCCATGTTTTCCTTTAGGCACAGCACCTTGCATGTGACAAGACCGTGCTGTCAGGGGTTGGCGTTTCCATTCACTCTACTGAGTGAAGGTTTCTTTGTTATTTACAAGTTTTTCTTGTGCTAGCAGTCCTGTCCTTTGGAGCCGGAGCGCTCTCTGGGTTGACTGTGGCAATTCTGGGTCTGGGTGATACTTATCTGACATGAATATTAATTATGTTGCTGTGCCTGTTCTTGATTTCCTAGTGATTCCTCACAAGATTGGGCGAGTTATAGATGGGAGCCCAGCTGACCAGTGCGGGAAACTGAAAGTGGGAGACCGCATCTCGGCAGTGAATGGCCAATCCATCGTTGAGCTCTCGCACGACAGCATAGTGCAGCTGATCAAGGATGCAGGCAACGTGGTGACTCTGACTGTTGTGGCTGAGGAAGGTGAGGAGGGTGTGTGGCCCAGGCAGGTGGATGGGTCCTACCACACTGCCAAAGTCCGATGTTTGTAACTTCTGAGGTTAATTCACTTAAAGCAGAGTATTTTAAGATGTTTGGAAATTAAAAAGAAGAGAGTAAAGCTCATCTGTTTGTCTGGAAGAGCTGAAGGCAGGTGGGGCAGAGAGAGACAGCTGTCAGGGTGGTTATAGTGAAAAATAAGATACAGGTATTAACAACATGGTGCCGGGTAAGGGAATTTCTCGTGGTTTCTCATGTGAGAGAGACACTGCTGCTCACATGGAAACATGTCCCGTCCAGACCTTGCATTCAACCAAAGAGAAATGACCTCTCCTGGGGGAGCTATAGCAGACATGGGATGATGCTTAGAGAAAAATCTTCTCACCTCTGGACAGTGCGCGTCTCTTGCTGCTGTGGTCGCTGCCAGGAGCTTTGTTCCAGATGAGGCAGGTACTCCCGGGATGCTCTGGAGCGGCTCTGCCGGCCAGAGGTAGGGTGCTCTAAGGCCACAGGGACACCTGCTTTCCAGGTCCTCTCTATTTAGGAACTCAAGAGTTTTTCCTTCCTGCCATGTTAAAATACACAAATTGCATAATGCTGCATCCCTGGGATACGACAGAAACATCCTGTAGTTCTGCCTGCCAAAACTACCCTTTGAAAAATGGTCACATTCCACCATGAAAACCTTGCTCAGGGTTTTCCTGCAGAGCCTCCCAGGCTGCTAGCAATTCTTCACACGCAACTGCCATGTCATCTAAGCAGCAAAGTGAGTATTTGTGACTGCAAAGTCCCATCTTTAGAGACCGTGTTTTTAATGAAAGCTCCCATGCAACACTGCATTCAACATGGTATTGTTTCTACACAAACAGTTCACTATAAATATGTAAAATCCAATCATTCGAAGAGAAAAGCTGTTTTCCAACCCTGCTTACCACAGCATTTTTCTGGATTGCTGCTTGTGGGTTTAATTAAACTTGCTATCATTATTTTGCCAGAAAGTTGGCTTTTTTCACCTTTTAAATAGTAAATACCTAAAGCCAGAATGTGAATAGAGCCGACAAATTCTATAATTTCACGTTCATTGCAAATATTTAACATGCTATCTCAGCCTGTAATACAGAATTTCAAAGACTTAATTTTCCTTTTTGTTAATGCTTGAAGCAGAGATACTTCTATAAATTGTTATTTTTCTATTAAGATTTTCATGTTTATCAAATCTAATTCTTTCCAGTTTGAAGGGACACACCTCAAAGCAGTTTGTAATGCAAATGAAGTTCGAGTTGATTGCATTAGATCTGTTTCTCTGGGGCTCTTAATCAGCTTTGTTTTCAAAATAAGCTTTCTGAATATAACATTTTTGTCCCTTATTTATGCATGACCTCACCGGGACTCTGTGTGAGAACTTTTCCCACTTCCTCAAGTACAGATTTGGAGCCAAAGTATAGAGATAAAACAAGAACCCGAGGAGAATCAACAAAGATTTAAAAAAAAGTCAGTAGCAGGTGATAAAACTAGACTGAAGAGAACAGTTAGAAAAAATGTGTGGCTTAGAGGAGCTGGAGTTAGCGTGTTTCAGATGTAAAGAATTTTGTGACAATGAAGGAAAGAGAAGCAGAACCTGTTCCACTGAAATGGGAATATATCACCACTTTAAAATTCTCCTTGATTTAGCTGGAGAAATAGAGTTTAGCTCACAGCATCAGCCTCCTACAGCAGACTCCCATAGAAGGCCAGAGTGAATGTGAATTAGTCAGGGCTCCAGGCACTTTCCCCACTGGGTTGCAGGGAAAGAGCTGGGCTTCACAGGCATGGTTCACAAGACAGTGGTTAACACCAAGGAAGATGCAGGATGCAACTCCAAAGAGAAAAATGCCCATTTTGCCAGAAGCTGTTCAGCATCAAAAAGCATAAACCCTAACAGTTTGCAGTTCCCCAGTGCATCATCTTCAGCGCTGTCCTCTGAGACTGGCAACGAAAATACTGCCTTGTACCCCTTTCCTCTCCCTTCTAGCTTTCACAGATGTGTGATCTTTGCTTTTCATGCGAACAAATGAATTCCACGTCGTGCGCCAGAAGACATTCTTTAACATTTTTCACAAAAGCAGGAGCCTGTCAGCTTTTGTCACATATTAGCTGGAAACACAAGAGAGCAGGCTGAAAAGAGAACTGGAGAATTTGTACAAACAGATGGCATTTTTCTTGCCTGTGCTTCTAAATTAAAACTCTGAGTATAAACCAGGAGTAAAAGTTGACATTTTGTCTCTAGAGAAAAACCTCTTTAAGGCATGTCATAGTAATAGCACCAAGCAGTCCTGTGAAGGACTTGGGAGGTCTCGCATACCTGAGAAATTCAGTCTAATAATATGCATTATGTTTTCCTTCCCTTAAGATGCTTGAGCACTTTGTATATTTTACTGGGGTTTGTTTGTTCATAACAGAGAAATGCAGTAATGTGACGCACCTAACAGAGGACTGGAACATCTCTAGTTCTGGTGCTTGGGATCTTTTTTTAACCCTTCCTTGTAAGGAAAAGGAGTTTATTAGTTTACAGTTCAGCAAATAAGTTCATCTTGGGCCACTACTTTCCATTTCAGGTTCTAGCTAAGAGGCAGCTTTTTGCATAGACTGTGGTTCAGTACTCTTAAGTAACAGAGACATTTTGTATCCTGAAACTTTTTTTTTTTTCATAAATGCACTGGATTTATTGTAAAGTGCACAATCACTGTATTTTGCATGGAAGGGAAAATAACCCTAAGCTATTTTAAAAGATTTTATTAAAATGTCATTATACTTTATTTAGCCTTTGGGAGAAGGCAAAACACTTTAAAATTCTCTTGATAACCTGTCAGTGAACTAGTCCCTCCAGTGTGGTTGTGGGACCAGTTCATAACCTTTCCTGTGGCTGGCTGGTAGTAAACTCTCCATTGTGCCTTAAATGAGTTGACAGTTTCTCTCCATTGTTAGGGTATTCACCTCTGAATCCTTATAGCCCCTGCAGATCCTCATTCTCCTCTTACCTTTAAAAAGGGATATGTTCTCAAATGGACATTATTATTCATCTCAGAAAATTTTATTATATTGAATATCCGAACCGACTTCATAGATCTGACTAGCCCTAATCCCTGCTGGTCTTCATCAACTTGCAGACAGTCTAAAACCCTTCTGGTCATGTCTAGTTCAGTTAAAATTGTGTTGTTTTTCTGAGGAAAAGCAATGTAGGTAAGAATAAAATTCCTAGGAATTTATTCCATGGAACCAATGAACTACACTTGGGTTCCTGGCTTATGGTGTTAGACCCTGGAAAATTCTCTTCACTTTGTGACTGCGGTGAGCTCAGCTCAACCTGAGGTGTTGCAGCAGTAGCATCCTTAGGAACAGCAGACACAGCGCTGATGGTCACCATGGTCTTGTGGTGAGCGTGCCTAGCTTTATATTTGGGAAGTTCGCTCTGTTGATTTTGTTTTGAATTTATTAGAACACCGTGGTCCTCCGTCAGGAACAAACTCCGCCCGGCAGAGTCCAGCTCCACAGCACCGACAGCTGGGATCAGCACAGATCAACCCTTCTGGCACAGACAGGTAGAGTGCTTTTGGATTTGGCAAAAGGAACCGAGAACAGCTAGAAAAGCTTGACCAGAGGGATTGTTAATGCAAAGGTAACATCCACGTCCTTTTACCTCTGTGTAGGGGAGCTACGGAAGGCGAAGCTGGAAAAGAAGCTTCAAATAGTTACAGGCTTTCCTGGCCTGAGCATAAGCACTTGACGCAATCTGATGCTGGCGTTGCTTCAGTTGTTGGTAGCCGTCATTCCCAGGCACAGGTAACCTGACCAGAGGGTGTGGAGACATGCAAAATACTTGTTTGTCAAGGCACTACAGTGACACTGCCATAGAGTATTCAAAAGCAGAACAATAAAACATATTCCTGTCAGACGTGGGTAGAAAAGTTGCATATAAAAGTACACTAAAGTGTTTCACACACTGTTTTTGCTAATGTTTTAAATTTCATTATCTCCTTAGTATAGTCGAATACTTACAATTATAAAAGAAATGGAAAATGCTTGCAACGGGGCTACTACAGACCCTTAGGCAAAGTTTCTTAAAGAAATTTCATGCATATCTAAAACTTGGAAGGAAAAATGTTCTGTATGTTTAGACTTGGAATGAAACCATTACACCTAGTCATACATGAGTTGTGATGAATTCAGTTTAAATCATGAATTGCACGTTTCTCAAAATGCAGAAATGTGTGAAGCATCTTTCCAGAAAAACAAATACTTAAATCTGCCTACAGGTCCTCATCTTTTTTTTTTTTCTCTGATTTCCCACACAGAATCCTGGCTGTTTCCCAGTAGAGTTGGAAAGGGGCCCTCGAGGATTTGGATTCAGCCTTCGAGGAGGAAAGGAATACAACATGGGCTTATTCATCCTTCGACTTGCTGAAGATGGGCCAGCTGTCAAAGATGGGAGAGTACATGTGAGTTTGTCTTCTCTAATCAATTTGTTGGTCAAGTTGGCCTCTTGGCATATTAATTCACCTACAGCGGCAACAAGCTTTGTTCTTTTGTGAGTTGCAGGGTCCCAGCGGGCAGAACAGCATCGGGACAGCTGCCCTTCTTCCAGCTGTTACTGTACAGTGACAGCAAATGCGGTGGCAGTAGGCTTTTAAAGGAGAAATATATGAACAGCTCTGGCCATCCAAAATGAACTGTCCATCCATGCCTAGATAATAATAATGTACATGTCCCAGGGTGTGAGCAGCAGGTACTCAGGATACATTAGGAGCCCAGACAAGAAATTGCACAGTGGAGCAGAAAGCTGAAAGGAGATTCACTGTCCAAGTTAGTGAATTTGTGGGGAATGTTTGTGTGTACACTGTGCTATTGCTGTTCTGTGCAGTGTTTGAAGATACAAGCCTAACTTTTTTCAAAGCTTAGTATGTTGATTCTTACGCTTGTGTAAGGAATTAACTTTCAAATATGGTAGTAAAAGCAAAATATACGGGTACTATAGCAAAGAACGATGGTACGTGAGAATCTGTGACTACTGCCCAGAGCTGAATTTTCAGAGGCTGGAGCATGAAGCTGAGCCAGGTGCCCGTGAGATGCCATCCCTCGTGCAGTCCTGGTGCTTTGCTGCACATACGGCCACTGGCACAAGGCTCTGCCTCCATTTGTGCTTTAGTTTGCAGAATAGGGCTGACGGATTCTTGCTGAGACTACTGTGGGGCTTAACGGGATGTGAAATTCGAGGTATTGTTAACTTCTGTTATCCTAATTCTTTACAGTAACTGGCTTTTTTCCCCTCATGCTTGAGAGACTAAATGAGTGTAGTGTTCAGCACGAGTATTTTCTCTTGTATTGCTTCTTCAAGTGGTGTTACACTAAGCTCCAGGGCTTTGCTTTCGGGGCAAGAGCAACCAAAAGGTTCACAGCTGACTGCACTCTGCTTCGCATAGACGACCTGTGCCAAGGCAGGGCTTGGTGGGGGGACCGCGGTAGGCAGGGATCGCTGAAAGCACTCCCGCATGTTGACTTCCACTGCAGACCGTGGGTCCTCAGCAGTCTTGCGTAAAGCCCCTTCCCACCGCTTAGCACCTCACCCCTCACCGTGCGGGGGATGCGTGTGTGCAGGGATGCGTTCGCTGCGACGGTGGATGGTCATGTCCCCTGGGGAACGTGAGCCCTCCACAACCCGTGGCTGGTGCTGGTGGCTGTGGAGGAGCGGGGCCACAAGCGCTGTGCCGTGTGTCCCCGGCAGCTCAGAGCACACGGGGGCTGCGCTCACTCAGCGTGGGGTTAGTCACAATTTTCACGTCGTTCGGTTTCTCCCTCCCCAGCTGGAAAATGGTGTCATTTTCTGGCTGTACTTTAAAACAGCGGAGAGGAATTTCTCACCCAGTTAATGGCAACTGAGCATGACAGGAGGCACGACGTGCGGTGTGGAGCGTCCTGTCCTGTCCTGTCCTGTCCGATGAGTAACCAGCCGGTGACCTTCTTTGGCAGAGACAGTTTATTTAACAAAGCCCAGGCAGGCTCTTCAAACTGCTAATTTCATGCACTAGTGACATCCATTGGCTGATCTGTGTATTGCAAAACAGGTTTCATGACCCTTTTTGTGGGGTGCTATTCCAACCCCTTCCCAGCAGCCTGCAAGTTAGTGTGAACTGTAATTACCTGCCCAGTATCTGTGTAAGTTGCTAATTGGCGTGAGAGACCTTCGTACTGATAACTGCATAGTGGTGATCTCTCCTACCTGGAATAAAAAAATCCTTTCCTTACATAAAACCTGTTCTGCTGTGACAGTATTCAGCTTTGCATTAAGTGTAGAGAAGTTGCTCTGTTACTTACCTGGTTAGTGTGACTTCAGACCTGGCCCCATGTGCCTGTTTAATGTGGTTCGTCCATAAGCTCCCTCCGTACAATGATCCGGAATGAAAATATATTCAAGCATATGGCCGTATCTGTCTCATCACTTGTAAGTAAATGGAAGATGTGTTCAACTAATCTGAGAACTTTTATTGAGCTGGCTGAGCAGATGACTTGCATGAAGAGCTCTGAACTGCTAGAGTGTTGCGTTGCGTCGTGATCAGCAGCCATGGAATGGTGTTGCTATTGCTGAGTGGATTTTAGCATGAGAGGAAAAATAGAAGCACCTCTCTGTATTTTTTTCTTTCTGAATTAAAAATAGTTTACGGTGTCAGAGGTTCACAAAGACTAACCTGGTTGCTCTTTTCTCATCAGGTTGGTGACCAAATTGTTGAAATTAATGGAGAACCCACCCAAGGAATCACTCACACACGAGCCATTGAGCTGATTCAGGCTGGAGGGAATAAAGTTTTGCTGCTGCTGAGACCAGGGACTGGCTTGATTCCAGATCACAGTACGTCATCTCAAGTGCTGTTTCATTTTGAGGGTTCAAGGCAACGGAGTACAGTCTGATAAGGAGACTTTGGTGCTTGTTCACTGAAATAGTTAGCAGTTTCCTTTTTGACAGCTGTGCAGTTGTTTGTATTGATTTTAAAATGTTAGAAATGTTTTTGGTAAAATTAACACATGACAAGTACCTAGGAATATTTTACAGTGTGAAATTACTGCATATTTGTAATTGTAGTAAGTTTCTCAGCTCTGTCCAAGCTAATCAAGTTTTCCTATACAAATGTGATTGCCTTTTAATTTAACTTAAAATTCTCTGTGATACAGTACTCGGTTCAAAACACCTATATTGTTAAGAATATTATTTGTACAGATCTGCTTCACTAATGCCTTCTAAATTACAGAATGCTTTGTTTTTCAAAGCCAAAACTTCGGAAAGCAGGGAGAGAGACAGCTTTGCTCTCAAAACGGACTCTGTTTGTTTAAAGGTGTGACTTCTGCATCTACAAGAAGAAAGCAAAAGTGAGCCAAAAAAAACCAAAAGAAAGACAGAAAAGTAAATGCTTGGAGGAGCTCTGAGTTCAGCTACAGAGCACAGAAATGACAATTTTGAGTCTGACTTAGGAAACATTCCGAAACTACAAATCAAAAAAACTTGTGGCTGTGGCAGTATTTTAAAGCAAAGAACACTTTTTCTCTTGAGTACATGTTTTAGTCTTTTAACTTGTGATGCTGACACCAAGATTCTGATGGTAAACTTCTTAAATTGTAGGGTCACGTTTTCTGATGAAATGATGAAAAGTTTTTCAATAATAGTGACCAACCATGAGTTTATCCTTTGTAAATTTTAAAACACACAGTTTGAACTACCAGATAGTTTGTCGTGTTCAGTCGTTTACAGGCAGCAACTGGCATCTACTCAAGGGGTAAAATCTGCTCCGAACTTTCTCCATTTCTTTCCTCCAGAGAGCTAGAAGATGGCCCTTAACATCTTACTGTTCCAACCTGCACAGCACAGTAAAATCTGTGAATTAGCGCATGGCATGGAAACAGCCATCTGTGAGCTGTGAGGTCTGTTCTGTGCCATCTTGCTAGATTCCTGGCTGGCTGGGTTTGTCTCTCCCTGAAGTACCTTGTCATTAAGGGTGAAAGTTAAATATAGTTTTCCTTGTGTTCTGATGAGCTTCTGTTGAGATCCTCTTTAAAAAAATCAGCATTTACAAGCTAGAAGAGAGGGAGGCAGTGTGAGGGCACCTCCAGCTCTCTCCCTAACAGCCATTTAAGCTTGGTATAATTTCAGCAGTGATAAATGGTGTTTATCCTGCACCACAAGGGCTGTGCAATAGTTGCCTGAATTACTCCTGGCCCTCTTGTTCACAGAAATCTCCTGAGTCTGAGGTAGAAACACAGAATCATGGGAGAGTGTGAAGGGACGTCTGGAGACCATCTGGTCCAGCCCTCTGTCCAACGTGCGGCCCAAGATTAGGTTAAGCAACTTAGATCAGCAGTGGTGCCGAGGAAGGTTTTGTTGCCTCTTGTCTTGCTGTTAATCATACATTTCTGATTGAAATCTTGCTTGCTGTACTCTGTGATTTTGGTATGTAGTTCTGGGCTTTTTCTCTTCCTCCTTCAGGTTTGGCTCCTTCCAGTCTGTGTCCCTACGTGAAACCTGAGCAACATTAAGGGCTTTCAGTGCTTTTCTTGGTTTTTCCTTAAAGACTTGGTAAATCTGCATGTCTTGTGTTTCATCTCTTCCTATTATTAAAGTGCAAAGCTATGAATAACCTCAGCTTTTCACCGTTTTCAGTTTTCTTTTAGCATAACAGTTTCAGTTAATTTGGTTTTCTTATATTACACAATGTAGGTCAGGGACTTTGTATTTTGCAGTCTTGCTGCGTAGGCTCTAAAGTTGTGCCGATAACAAGACCGTGTCAGTCCCACAGAGATCACACCAGCATTCTAAGCAGAAGTTTTTTTCCAAAATCACATCCTTGTGGCTGTTGTAGGTTGCAGAACAATGCAACATAGAAAACTGACTGAGAGTTTGAGAGTATGCCACTACATAGTCTTTGTTAAACTGAAGATTTCATATAACATCCTGGAAACTCAGTAGTATGCACGTTTCTAAAATATTTAGTGGTTTTTTTGTTGTTTAAGTAATTTAGTCAAGTATCTCACTGTTCATTTCCAGGTGATTGGGATAGTTACAATCCATCTTCGTCAAATGTAATATATGAAGAACAGTCACCATTATCTTCATCTTCACATTCTGCTTCCCCATCTGAAGTGTGTTATTTACCAGTACCAGGAGAAGCTTTAACGAGAGTTCAGCTGTCTGAGAAACTGGAACAAGCAAAGAACACTGTGCCTGAAAAGATAAGCACTTTAACTGAAAACCAGTTTGAGATGAAGCCTCAGTCTTCTCCCCAGAGAACAAAGAACAGATGGGAACGTCCCTCCAGCCCTGGGTTTGAAATCACAACAGGTTGTTTGGAAGTAGAGACCAGAAGAGACAGATCTGCAAGTCCAGAAAAGTTAGTGGCTGTTGAGGGGCACCCTCACACAGGATTCCACAGCCCCAGAAAAGGGGACCCTGAAAAAACCTACAGCAGTCTCTCACATAAATCTGACAGTTCCAGAAAGAGTGAGAGTAAACCCACAGAAACAGGGATGAACAATAGTAACAAAAAAGAGTATAGCAGTGGAAAGCAAGGAAGGTCTGCCGGTCCCCAAAAGCATCTCGGTAAGCAAGGAACCGTAGAAAGGGTAGGCAGGTTACAAGAATATCAGTATAGAACAACTGGTGGTGGTAAGATGACAGTTGAGCAGTTGAAAGGTGGAAATGGTAAAACGGGAGTCACCAGGAAAGACACGAAGCAGACGACTTCTAGAAAGACTGAAGGGCGGTCTCCAGAACGACAACATGCAGCATTTGATGAGAATCATCTTCCCTTCAGTGACTGTAGGAGAAACACATCTAAAGATGAAAAAACAAAGAAGTCAAACTATGGAGAGCCAAGTTCCAGCAGATTCAAAACTTCCAGTCTTTCCAATATTCCACTGCTTTCCATGGAGAAACAAAGAAGGCTGGAAACACAGGAGACGCTCACGCTGAACAGACAACATGGAGAGAGACACATGGAGCTGCCCAGTGAAACCAAAGATGATGGAATTTCCAAATCCGAGAATAGTTCTCCAGTCAAGAAAACACCAATAACTCCTGGACCTTGGAGGGTACCAAGCGCATGTAAAGTCACCCAAACAGCAGGTGTGGCTGAAAAACGGGTTTGACTGACACTTTTTTTTAGAACATGTTGTAATCAGGTTTCTAATACCGATCACTTAAAAGCATTGTTTCTTTTCACGAAGTTGTCATTTTTTTCAGAAACTGGCTCGAGGGTGGAAAGTATTTGATTCGTTCTGAAATTATCTAAGCTGCATGAAGGACCTTTTGGATTGCTTAAATGAAACTCTTCCATAAGCTGCTGTCCCCTTGTCCTTTTGAAGGCGGTGTTCTGCTGCTCTCAACGTTGCACTGCTACGGCTTTCTCAGATAGTATTGTGAGTTTCTGGACAAAATTATTTAACGCCTATATTGCCAATGTGATCATGACTCACTTCTTGTTCTTGTGCCAAGTTAGCTACTGTATCCAGTCAATCTAATCCTGCTCGTATGTGTTCCAGTCACAGAAAAGGCAAGGTTTTGTTTGAAATGGGTATTTTCTCAAGAGCATGTTGCATGTTTACGTAAGGAAATACATGTGTTCTTGCTGGTTCAGTAAGAAGATGGGCGAGTTGGTTCTACCAATTCTAGGGCAGCAAATGAGTCCCTGTTGTTGTTCAATTGATGTTTTTTCTTAAATTTTTATACCTAATACAGAATCGTGTAGATAAAAATTATATTTGACATAATCAATGTTTTGTAATTTTGCTTTTTATGAACACAGCAAAATTGCTTTTATTTTCTTGATTCATAAGGATGCTTATAGCAACTCTTCGCGAACATGTGTCTGAAAATAGAAAATTCTGGGTTCTGTTAAATAACATAATTGCTTTGGTTTCACTTGTGGCACTGTGTCATCCTGAGCATTCTTTGTAAACATAAGCAATGAGTGCATATTTATTTTCAGCCTCATTGTGGTGCTGTATACTGAAGTCCCATCTTTACTTAATGCTAGTTAGGAACTGGATTTTTTCCCTGTGTAGAGATAACAATTGACCTTTAGGACAGAACCAACTGCCATAGCAGCTTCTTAAACGAAGCTCTTGCCTGTGCACGTTAGAAGTCTCCCATGTTTTACTTTGAATGTGTGATCTGTCCTGAGAGTGCCGAATAGGATGACATACGGGGTACATGTTCGGGCTAGAGTACCTGTTTTTAAAAGCGGAATGTTGCCGTCAGAATCTACTGACCCTTCAGTCCTACAGCTGTAAGAACAGCAGACTGCATAAATTGAAGGGGTTTATTTTAGTCATGGTTTTAGTGACGATTTCCGGAAATGTTAGGTTTTTAACGACTGCAAAGAAGTGGTAAAAGGAGCCCATTGGTCTAGTTTGCAGAAGGAGAGAGAGAGGTGCAAAAGGTCAAGCTTTACTTACTCGTGTTAAAATTCAAACTAATACGAGTTGCTATTTGAAAGAGTGAATATCTCATGTTGGCTTTGAAACATTTAATGTTTTTAAAGCTTAATGAAGCACAGTGAATCGGTTCTGAGTTGAATTCTTTAGAATTACTGATGACTACTCAAACAGCTTTTTAAACAAAGACTTTGAAAATTAAATAGGCTTTAAAGCAGATCTGAACTGTGCTCTGCTGCTCGGGACTGGATGATCCATTGAGATTTGCTGTGTAGCATAATACGTACAAATACTCCGTGTTGTGGAGTATGACTGTGAAAATATTTAATACTTTGAGGTAGCCTATGTAGATACTAACCATGTATTCTTAACAAGAGATCTGATTTATGTTGAGTTGTATGCACTTGCCCTAACCACTGAGTACAGTAACAAATTCAGGCGTTTAATACAAAAAATGAATTAGCACCACTGAAATTACTTCCCTGTCATCAGCTACCCCTGTATTTTTTCTATATGTTAGTGTGACCTGATTTAGTGTCTTACCTGTCTGTGATTTCTCCTGCCATAGAACCTGTATCTGTACTTACTGTGTCAGATGACTTAGCAATGTGGCCTTGGAATGCTAAGCAATGTATGGATGTACTGGGTGTAAATGTTTATATATTGTACAGCACCTTTATACATACTTCTGAGGTTCTGACTAGAGAGAGACCTGTAAATCGCTCATTATTTTTTATATAGATATTAAAAAGAAACTCCAGTTCTTGGCCTGTTGCTTCTGCACTGTACGAAACAGATTCTTGGTTGACGTTCAGGGGTGTGGTGCTTTGAAGAGGTAAATCTCTGACCCAGGTTTTACCCACAACCATAATACGCTTCTGGAAAACAAATGTAATTTATTACTGCAAGTTTCCTTGACTTTCTGTTCACGTAACAGATGTTCAACAAAGGTATTTATTATAAAAACCATCAAGTCGTGTAGAAACAGTTGTTAATGATGAAATACGTGTACTGTAGGTTTATTTGTACATTTTGATATATAAAATTGTCATCTCCTTTTACATCTTACAACTTTTCCTTGTACAGAAAATAGCTGTAAACAATTTACTACCAAAAATTCTGCTGCCACCTTACCCCTTATGTGAAAGAATGAAGCTATGAAAAGTTCCTCAGTTTTTGCTTTTTTTCATTACTAATAAATAGAAGATAGCAGCCAGTTAAGGAAAACACAAGCTTAACAGATGTCATTAAAACATTTTTCTGTCCTATGCCCTTTCTAAACATTGATCTACTTTCGGGTGAGGGAGTCTTTGCACATCTCTTCCACTGAACTGATTCTCACCACAGGTTTCTTCCCCAGGTGTTCAGCGTAAGGCACGGCTGCAGGGTGGAGCTGCAGCAGCTGCTCACACCACTGAGCAAAGCTGGTTGTCAGAAAGAGACACACCAGGATGCCTTCGGGCCAGAGCCCAGGCAAAGCATAACCGAGGCGTTACAGGGAGCAACCCTAGCAAAATATTCTATAGTTGATAAATGCTTTACCCACTACTACCAGGGTGTTGTGACCTTGTTCTCATGTAACTAATGTTTTCCAAAAAATTATCATTTATCTGCAGAACACAGGGCCTGAGTCTGTTCTATTGCGTAACTGTCAGCATGGAGGCAGAATGCATCTTGTACAGGCCAAATGTCACTGCTTCCTGCAGTAGTTCAGGATAAAGAGGCAAAGCCTCAAGCACACTGAGCTTCTAAGAAACACGCTTCAGCACATTCAGATAAACGCATCGAAAGTATTACCAGTCTGAGCAGAGCTCTGAAGAAGGATGCACAAACTGAAAAATTTCAGTGTAGCTCCAGAGCTCTCTGAAAAAAGACGATGCTAACTGAAACAGGAGGGCTGACTTGTCACATGCACAGGAGTCAGACTTCACAGATAAAGGCGGCACCTGCAGCAATCACCGCTGTCCCTCCAGCAGGAGCTCTCGCGTGGCTTTCACTGGCTGATGCCCCACACAGTTCTATCTTTGGTGCCAGCTGCTAGTAGCGGCCCCGTTGATTCTGTTTTGCTGCGCGTGCATGCCATGGGCTGACTTCACTGATTAGACCAGCTTATTCTGTACGCTGTAGATCAGTAAAGCAGAGGGAGAACTTTCGATACGTACACTGAGAATCTGTTAAAAAAATTGTAATTAGTTTTCTGTAGTTTGAGAGCACCTCTGCTTTTTGCCCAAGCTATTGGTTATCATCTTCTCTGGTGCGTCTTCTGGCAGAGAGGGCCGAGTGCTGATGGCTGGTCAGTTCACGGTTTAATTTTCCATAACTGAAAAGAGATGGTAAGAGTGAGTATGGTCTGAGTGCTTTTCATCTACAGCTGAGGCTCAGTCTCCTGTGCCTGTCCGGCACTGAATGCTCTGCTCAGCGAGCTCCAGGTTAAGCGTGAGCCACAGGAGGACTGTGTCTTCGTTCCCAAGGGAAAGAACCCAGGATTCTAACAAACAGCTTTAAGTGCGCCCCAACGACCTGAACAGGGCTGAAACTTAAGTCAGCCTAGTCCTTCCCCCCCACCCCAAACTGGCTCAGGGAGATGGAGTCATTCAGCATGGTCTGTTCTCTGAACTACTGTGCAGAGGGATCCTAATTCAAACCCACAACCTTTCTGCTTGGGTGGGAGGAATTTGGCAGTGGTACAACAGTGACCCCTGCAAGACATCTCCTGTTAGGTTGCACGGGAGTTACGCTTACTCTGATATTGAATCCTAGAAGATCACTTATAACACCTGAGACAGCAGAGAGTATTACAACACGTGTTATGTTGTAGATTAGTGGATTCATGGTCAGTCCATAGAGCCTAAATGGAGTATCTAATTCCTGCAGTAAAAGGGGGAAAAAAAAAAAAAAAAAAAGAGAGTCCATTAGCATTCATCCATAGCAGAAGCAAATAATCCTCTGACGTTTAGCTTAATACTGGCTCTCTGGCAGACGTTGCTCACTGTGCACTGCCTCTGTATCCTTTCTTACATGTACAGAAACTCCCAGTCTGTATTTCAGGCCTCCCAGCTCAAAGATGTTTTCTAACAGCCATGTTGAATCTGCAGTCCCCTTTACAGCAACACCAGCTGCATAAGAAGAGCTTGACACAACAGGCTGTAGAATTTGTCTAGACTAATTTATGTGACTTAGACTGTGCTCTTTCATTTCCAAATACCTGCTCTGCTACCGTCAACACGCTTCAACACTGAAACCACTGAAGGAGAATGAGATTTGAGCAGTAAGGAGACATGCTACATTCATACTAGCCTCTCCTCTCACTTAACTTACCTAAATCATGGTTAAGCCACTACTAATCAAATGTTTGCAGCACTAATTAACCACACTGGTCTTCTATTGCTTGATCTTCGACCATGGCTATAGAAACAGAAAACCTCCCTTTGTGAGAACTAACGTGTCTCTTGATGGGGTAAGAGAAATAGGAAGGCAGAAACACACAGTCATTGTCATCAGTCATTGCTTCCGTAAAATTTAGCAACTATGTTTTCGGGGAGAGTAGCTTACCTTCAGCAGCTTTGTAGATAGTTTCAAAACATTGTTTACCAGAGACAGCTGTTCCTTCTTGTTTGGCTTCTTCTCCATCTTTAGGTATAAGTTTATCTGTGACAGAGACATTACAGACCAGATGTTAATATTCCAGCACTAGCCCACAACTAATTTCTAAGGGAAACTAGAGCCATTTTTTGCAGTCTGCTGTCACTCCTAAGACGTGATGCATCCACAGACAGGAATTTAGCAGTGAAAATACCATTCTTTTTCCAATTGACAGCTAACATGTTAACCCAGAGACAAAATAGCCTAGAATTTTAGAATTGGAGTCTGTCCATTTAACCGCTTGTCCTTCCCCAGCTGTAGTGTTCTCTTACCTTCTGTCCAGCACAAGGGTTGATCTCTAAATTTTAAGATTTGATTCCAGTACTTTAAGCTGGATTGAAACACAGTAATTATATCCAAACAAGCCACAAAGCCAAAGGGAGAATAAGCTCAATGGAGATACCTGCTCAGTGAGCAAGATCGAAATATTGCTGTATTTCTTGTTGGTTTCAGAGCCCAAAGATGCCAGACGTAGTAAAAAAAGAAGAAGTGCTGCCTCCCAGATCAGGAACTCCCAGTTGTAAGCTGCATTCAGGAATGTTTTGTGACCCTTAAGAACCTGTATTGAAAGAAAAAAAAGCATCAGTGTCAATAACAAGTAACATGCCTGTTCTTGGGAGAAGTGCAATAGCATTGCCCTTACTCCTCTTCTGAACAGACATCCATCAGTGCTCTACAGCTGCTGACAGTTTTCCCCTTGAAGTGTAATTCATTCATGTAACTAGGTTAAAGGAAAAGGTCTGGTTTACAACCAGGCTTCAGCTTGGCATTTGATTTCTTCTTTCTAGTTAGAAAAGGACACTTGTTCTTTCTCCTTCTTTCCTTGTTCCAATTAACAGGCAATAAAATGCCTTTCCTTTCACATGTGCTTGTCCCACTGGCAGCTTCAGACCAGCACCACAGCCAGGCTAAGCCGATTTTGCCTTTCCCAGTATGTACTCACTGGGTCTAATACAGCAGGACTGGGATTGTCATTACTTCCTCCAGAAACCTGGGCTTACCAAGGCAATCAATCACAGCAGTGAGACTCAGTGTCTACTAATCATCTATCTTACTGCATCTTCATGGTATCAGGAACTTGCCTAAATGTTGTAGTGAATCTCTTGCCAAAAACAAAGAAACCAAGAAAAGTTCCAGCATGAACACTGCTTACGATAGCAGAAGGTTTAGTGAAGGATTAAAAGGGGCAAGTAATAGTTATTGACCTGCTTTTCAACAACAGTGGTTAAAGAGGATGCTGCAATCAGCCCTCTTAAGTAAGATGTCCTGTGAACACAGAGAATGAGTATCTATTACCCACTAAGCATTACAAAGCTTTTTAAAAATGCAGAACACTCCATGTTACCTTGGAGACAAACGGCTACAGTTCAAGCACTTTGTAGGTTGGCAAAAGAAAATCCTCCAGTAGTGTGGGAGTTTTCCACCTAATTCTTTAAAAACAAAGTGAAAATCTTACCTGGGCACAGCATATGAAAGCAATTGAAAGAGCCAGTAAAAAGATGGACGATACAACAACATCCACAGACCGTTGGGGGCCTCGCCTCTGCAGAAACAAAGACGCCAAGTCAGGTGCAAGGCTTGGACGCAGAACGGTGAAGTCAAGGCTCACCACAAACAGCTGCAATTGTTTAATAATTCAAGCAGTGCTGTCTGAGGTGCCAAACAACAATGAGGTAAAGTACATGTACCTAGAGACTCGGTTACACCCTCTGTAATAATCAAATCTTGGATCAGAACTTACCTTTAGATAGGAACGAAGGGATAACCAGATCTTAATGTTTTCTACCTTCTTCAGTCTGAAGTGAGGAATTTCGTATTTCCTGGCTTTCCGAGCAGATGTAATGTGACTAAAAAGCTTGGCAAACAAAAACCGCTGCAAATTAAAAGCAAGAACATACACACACAAATGTAAATTAGTCTAAACCAAAAAAGATTGCTTGGGATTGCTTAGTGGTAACTGGCAGAAGAGGTTAGCCTTGTGGCACGCTGGGGGAGCCTAACAGAGGACCTCGGTGCAAGACCTCTCATAAATAACAGCAGTCATCACGGGATGGCAGAGGTAGAACTGCTGTTGCTGTGCACGATTAGCCACAGAGCTCTCGCTAGAACAGCAGCACCAGCCTGCCTACCACACAGCATTTACCGCCACTTTGACAAAGCTACTGCCCACAGTCACGAGGGAGCCGAATGCAACGCAGCCAGCTATCTAATGCTCCATCTCAGGAACAGGCCAACCAAGTAGGCTTGTTCTCTTTCCCCAAACAGCTCCGTGTTGAAGCATTCACTTCCCTGCAGAGTGCCGTTTCAAGATGTTAAAGTGTTATTCTTCCCCTGGGGGCAGGGTAAGAGGGTCAGGAAGGGTACTGACAGGTTTAAGTTTGTGACTGATGAGTAGGAGTCTTACCAGACTCCCCTACCTAAACTTCTCAGACATCTTACCAGCTCGCTAAGACATGCTTGTCTCACCAGTGTCTTCGGCAGCGGGCAGCATGGTTTTGGCAGAACACCCGCCCCGGGGTTCGTGAAAGGAAACAGCACATTTAAACCTACCTGTTTGTATGTTCTCTCAGCAACACACATCATGAAGAAAAACATCCAGGTTAAGCAAAGTCTTTCGAGGAAGTTGATCGCAGACAAAACAATGACAGGGGTGCTAGCAGGTGCTCCACAGAAGATGTGCAAAAGCTCCTTCAGAGAAATGGAGCACAGCTGCTCCAGGTTATCTGTGCGGAACAGTCTGTAGAGGAATGGTAGGAACGCTAATCCAATGGTGACGATGTTTCCCAGCATTTGATACCCCACTCCTTGCTGGTAGGCATTAACCTGGCAAGCAGGAACAAAAATAGGATGATTACCTGGGGTTTTGCTTCAAGGAAAAGGCACGCTGTTGTGGCAGCATTGATTCTATCAAGCTTTCAGCTCCCCTTCCCTTCAAAGGACATAGATAGCCTGAAATAATTCCACCCATTTCAGTCTAAAACCAACAACAATCAATCAGTCAATAAACAATAAAACCACCACGTTCAGCACACTGCAGAGCCACAGCCAACAATAATCAGCACTCAGTCTTCAACAGGACCTCCTAAATTTTGGCTTACGCAATTTTAAAGTAAGAACATTTGGGACAACTGTATTTGCAGTTGAGGAAAGACCAGTTTTATACTGCACTTTGTATTTGCATCTATAGCTATTTTCATGTTTCTTGGGGGTGGTTTTTTTTTTTTTTTTTAAAAAGTGTGAGGGAGAGAGGTTGCAATGCCTTACAGCCCTCTTACCCTGCTCATGATAATCCCACTGATCTCCAGCACAGACATGTCCACCTTCTTACAGTCATTCCCTTCCCAGATCAGTGCACTCACTTTTGCAGATGCTGGACTTGTATTCTGCAGCCAAAACAAATGGTTCTATAAAAGAGAAAAGAATGCAAGACGTGTATAATCGATTTCTGTCCCGCTATTAAATAATGCTTTTTCCTAGAAAGTATTTAGATTGGGAGGGGGATTCCAAATTTGTCTTTGGGTGAAATATTTTGTTTTGGGATTAACACTGGTCCAGATAATACCAACAGGAAGGAGGGAGTTGATCATTGATACTATTTAGATCATTCCAGACTTGTGTGGATTAGCACAGTTGACAGAATGGGCTCATCCAGCATTAGGTTGCTCACATTAGACCAACAGCATTCAGGTGTGTCTCATGTTAGTTGGGCAGACAGGGGAAAAGAGGGACACCTGAAATGGGGAAAAAAAGAGGGGGTGGGGGTGGAAATCTTTCACAGTATTCTCAGCTACTGGATACAAATCAACAAACCTGCTGGAAAACATCTTCCTTCAAATCCCGCCTGGTACCTCTCACAGTTATTTCCTCACTGTCACTGGTGCAGGACGAGCGACACTCTGGCCCGTGAAGCAGATCATCCCAAAGCATGTCTTCTGTCTCAGAGTCATGGCGAGTACTCTCTGAGTCTCTCCGGGTCACGCTGCAGCTCCGGGATCCCACACTAATGCAGGACCTCGAGTCCTTTGAAGAAGAGCAAAATTGACACAGCACAGCCCGGCACCCAGTTTGCAGAACCACCTCCTCCTCCCCCCGAGCAACTGGCTAAATCGGCTTCCAGGGGCAGCTGAGAACTCCCAGTCACACCCACCCGGTGCAGACTGTTAAAGACAGTCTTACTCCGTGATAGTTTTTGCAACCAGCATTTCTACACAGGAAGGCACACAGGCAGCATTAGTTCCCCACCGCTATTCCCAACTTTACAAAATAAAAACAGACTTACTCATTCTAATGCAAAAGTCTTCTGGCTTTTGCATAATCTATTTTAAGATTTCATTTACATTTTATATTTATTTATAGATTTTTATAATTTGTTAATATATTTTATTTCTACTTTATTTTCAGGTGGGGGAGTGGCAGGGGGTGAGATAAAGTAATGAAGTGAATGAGTACGTATCACAGAATAGATATACTTCTTCATTTTAAAATCAAAATTTATTAGTGTAAGAGCTACAAGGCAGAGCTGCCTCCCAAACCACAAGAGCAACTGTAGCAATTCAACACAAGCAATTAGAAGCAGCTTGGACCATACTACACTGCCAAGAGTGATTTTGGTTGGTTGGTTGGTTTGGTTTTGTCAAAAAAAAATAGCCTACTCACAACTGTGAACAGAGTTTGCAAGCTGCAAACAAGCAAGGAGGGAGGCCACACCTTATACCTGAAGATGTGGAAGCACCATCATTCACTAATGGTCTGTTCTGATGGGGAGGGTGTCCCTGCACTGGCCAGGCTCAGTAAAGCTGTCTCCCGACTTTATGACCCTACCTGACTATATAGTGTGGATTCTAGTTCAGATTCCACGACACTATCAGAGTCTCTGGCACCTTTCAGGGCTTCCTTGACCTGCCAACACAAAGGAAAACCAGCTCATTATCCACAGCAAAAAATTGTGTGGAAAATGGCGTAAATTCAACATGAGTACCTGTGAGACAGCCTGGTTCAGAGAAACAAGAGGCCTCTTCTCTTCATAGCTATTGTCACTGGAAGCCCCTTCTACATTCTGGTGTAACAAGATCCGTTGTGCCACTGCTTCAGCATCCTCCTCACTCGAAAGCTCATCAGAAACGCCACCTCTGTTGGTGCAGTCATCCTAGAAATACAGCAGTCAAAATAAGAGTAAGGCACCAGCCTGAAATGCATCAAACCAAAGGTTCAAAGCCAGTCCTGCTACTACGCCGGTACGCACGGTACTCTCTAATTACCTGCAAAAGCCAGCAGATGATCTCCATAGAACATGCAGAAACAGAATCCAATTTAGCATCACAGAAACATCACAAATTTTAGCTCCTTGCCCCCACCCTTGCCTTGCCACAGAAGTAATGAGACAGAATCTTGAATGGGGTAGAGTTGGATTTGGGGCAAGGGTGGGAAGAGGCAGCAGCAGCAGCTCTCTGCTATATCTTACCAGCAACCTTAAGCCCAGAACAGATGTATCTACAAGCTGGTGGCTAGCAGGCCCGAAATCATGAGGTGCTCCCATACACCTAGCTCTGCTTCTCTCCAAATGCCTAGAAATAGAGGAGTTGGGATAGCATAGTACTACAGTGTTCCACACAGATTCTAATTTGAGCTCTTCATGTGGGAGTTAACACCTTACCAACACAGAGGAGCCTCAAAAGTAACTCCGCAAAGCTTTATGTTTTAGGGATTTCAACAGAGGTCATGATGCTTTAGCTCTGTCTTTCTCTCTCCCCAGGGATTGTTTCAGTCTACTTTCCTGCCTCTCCTCTGAGAGAATATTGTGGGGAACTGTTTGCAAGGCGAATTATTTTACAGAACTGCTTTTGAAAATTGCCAATTTACGTATTTTTAATCATTATCAGCAGTCTTCCTTAACCGAACATCTCGTGATCAGAAGTCTCTACAACTAAACGAGCACTTTGGTAGAACAGACATTTTCCAGGATTATCTGTGTTTGACATACTTGACTATTGTAACAGATGAAAAGATGCCGACAGTAAAGTATCGGCACCATGTCAGCTGGTCAGTCCAGAAGTAGAAAGGGTTTTTAGGTTTCCTACATGCAAGCAAAGATTAGTAGAAGAGTATCTTGTATTAGATCAAGCCATACAGTTAAGCATCAACAAACTTTTGGGCACACACAGAATACACTGAAATTTGCAACTTCAAATGGATCTTTCCTGCCAGTACCTGATGGCTCTTTTCCTCATCAGAAAGTTTATTTTTCTCTTTGAAGTGCAACAGCCTGTATTCAGATCTGGCATGTCTGTGTTTAATGCCATTATTCACAGCATTCACACCATTTTCTGTCTCAGTCCCTTTCTCAGCTACCAGCTTGACTCTTCTAATCCTATGAGAGAAAATACAATTAAAGCTTTTATGTCAGAGAAAAACCTCTTTGAGGAAAAAAACATGGTCTCTTTCACTTGCAACACAGCTACAACATTAAACAATATAGCTAAGGGAATACATAATTGTCATCTGCTGACAGGCTCTTTGTGTCCCAATTCTGTTGAAGAGACTTTTATCTGCTTCACTCTCACTGGGCAGTTCTTTGTAACTCTTAATAGCATCTTAAAACTTCTAAACCGAGAGGAAAATTTTTTCTTATTATTATTTTGAAAAAAAATAAATAAGAACAATTCAGAAGACAAAAAGTCCTCATCAAGAGAAAGGACCTGTCAGTTGAAAACTCAAGAAACTCACCTGATAAAACAGCAGAAGACAATGAAATATTATCCCAAACAATCTATCCTCCTTTTCCTCGAGTTACTTTTAGAAAAAGTAAGGTGGTAAAGTGGGATGACTATCCAAGCAACTTAAACTAGAAGGCACAATTGCTTCTGGAAATCAGGTAAAACAGTAATGTAATTTGAGCATACACATTCAAGAAAGGTCACTTATGTGATAAATAAAAATAAGTTCTGCCACTTTCTGCAACTCATCTAACGCTCAGTTTTAGCTATACTGTGAGATATGTTATGATCTGCTAATAAGAACATACTAAAAATTCAAGAGGAATCAGCCTCCTACGATACCAAGAGCACTTTAGTTCAAAAGAAACTAATTTGGCAGACTTTGGGGATATCGGCAACAGTGTACATTCTGTCTTCATTTTCCAGATACCAAATTGTTCACAGTGTCATTACAAATACAACAAACCCAGTGAAGATCACATACCTCCTTCGGAAAAGCATACTAAATAAATTGTTAAGAATGGATGCAGATTCAGACTGCTCTTCTTTACTGTTTTTGTCAGGAGAAGACCAACTGTTCCCATCGACACCCACAGATTTGCGTAACTTCCTAATTTTTAAAAAAAGGAGAATTAAATTTGCATAGCAACCTGCTTTTAGGTCTTTCTTAAAAGATCATATCTGAACAGCTTTTTAGATGCTATTTTTCTTAAGTCATGCAGACAGAATGCTTACTTCCAAATAAAATAAATTTTATTTGGATTAACGGAAGTTATGCACATACCCACAGGACACCAGTATATCACTAGTAAAGGAGGCAACAGACAAAATTTGGACAAAAATCTTTGCTGTAGAACTCTAATGGAGGCAGAACCCTATCCACGTCCATCATCTTGTGTTCAAAAATGCTGTATCAGTGAGTTTAAACTGAGTCGGACACCTAACAGCTAACTATCTAGTAGATGGACCGTTAACATCTCCCACACGCACAAACAAACTGCCAAGCAATGAGTCCACCACAGTCATCTCTGCCATCACTTCCCTCTTCTCAATACACATCAGCAACTCCCTGCAGCTAATGCCAAAGCGGCATACCGGACTGGTTTGAAAAACCTCGAAGATGCCTTTCTGCACAGAATTCCTTCCTCTGGCCACAAAGAGAAGCTGTATTAAAAAGCTACGTTAGAAAGAGAAGGCCCAACTAGCAACTAAACCAGACCTATCACAGCTTAGTAAGTTTGCAGCATTTGTCTTGGTTACGAGAAGATTACAAACAAGACAGAAAATACTCATTTTCACATTTATGGTTAAATAACACCTTTACATAAAAGCAGAAGAGAAGATATTTACCCATTAACTTCTACCATGAGCAATCCATCACATGCTTCGATGCCAACAAATGAACCCGTTGCCCCGCTCACCTCCTCCGCCTGCCGAGTCCGTTGTTTCCTGAAGGTTTGTTGATCTGGGTGGACACTATTTGACAGTGAACAGTTCCCATCAGCAACATAAGGCACATTGGTCCCATGACTTCACTCGCATTCACAACGGGCATCATGAAATACAACACAACTGCTATGACTGAAAAGGAGAAAATTGTATCAAATGCAAAAATTAAGAGCATGGCCCAGCTCTTCTGTCTTAACTATTTACTTTCACTCTGTTTTGTAATTTCTGCAAAGATTAGTGCCGCACGTCCTGACAGCTCCATTAAGTAGGTTTCAGACAGGATCCTTACGCTTTAGGTTATGGACTACAAAATGACGTCACATTCCTTGCACAAAAAGGACTGTGGCACAGACCGCGGCCACCCCTTACCTTGCATAATGTAGAGCACCAGGAGCCACATAAAAATACGCTGGGAGGTAACCTGTATCCACCACTGGCTGAACAACGGAAAAAACACAACTCTCACAATTCCCTTCCGAGTTAGCGACGTCCAGGGAATTTCAGGCTTGGCTTTGGCAAACGTAGAGCCTCGGAATTAAAGGGAAAACAAGTCGTTAGCCGCGAATTTCGAGAGTTTCCTTGCTTGCGACTTCCTCTTCGGCCAGGACCAGGCCCCGCCAGAAGGCTGCAGTTCAGAAGGGCGACAGCAGCCCGACTTCAGGCCCACACGGCTCGAACGGGCGCGTCGAAAAGCCGCCTCCCGCCTCCCGCCGCTGCCCCTTCCCCCCCTCCCCGCGCCTGCTCTCACCAGCCGCTTCCCGCTGCTTCTGCTGCGCCGCCCCGAACCCCCCCGCTTCTGCCTCCAGGTTTCCAGCGCTCCCCCTGCACCAGCCCGGTGCAGAGGCCTCGGGCTCCGCCGCCGCGGGAGAACAAACGCCTTCCCCGGGGGCCCTGCGACGCACCAGGCGGCGGCGGGGGGAACGCCGGGCGCCGGCGCCCCGCTCACGGACCGCTCACCTCTGATTAAATCCACGTCGATCAGGTCAGGCTGAATGCGACCCTTCTTCTTAGGCTTGTTTTTGAAGCCCTGCGGAGCCGAAAACAACGGCCCGTTAGCCGCGGGGGGAGCCGAGCCCGGGCCGCGCCCGGCCGCCGCCGCCGTTACCTTCATCTCGGTCTGCTCGATGGACTTCTCCCATATCTGCTGGTCGTAGGCCCCGATCTGGAAGGAGAGGAGGCTGAGGGCACGGCCGGGCCCGCGCCCGCCCGCGCCGCGCCGCACTCACCTTCTTCTGGTACCAGGCAATGGCATCCCTGTCGCGAGAGGCCATGGGGCGCCGCGGGGCGCCGGCGAGCTCGGGGGCGGCCCGGCCCCGGTACCGGTACCGGCCCCGGTACCGGCCCGGCCCCCGCCCGGGCCGCTGTTACCCTGGAGACCGCCGCAAGCCCGGTGCTCGACTGCCTCCGCCTGCCGCCGGCCCGCCCCCGCCCAGGCGGCACTAGGAGAGCGCCGAGCCCGGCTCCGCCCCGGCCGCGGCCCTGGAGCAGAAATAAGCAGCCAGGCAGGTAAAGGACAAAATCAGACTTTGTTTATTAAAAAAATACTTTACAGGAAAAAATTCTATGCATTCCATTGGACTATTTTACAAAGAAATAGCTTAACAGTTTGACACTGGTGTACAGTCAGCTACTGACAGAAATGCACTGCGTTAGAGTATTCACACAGAGGCTCGGGCGCTTCACCGCCGCACTACTCATGGTAAAACCTCTTCGAAACACTTGCTAATGTCAATAAATATACTAAGGCCGCACAAAGCAAACAGTCGTCCAGGCAATTGTACACGTCCTCTGTAGGCAGAGACCTTAGATAAATTAAAACCACAGAAAAAAAATCGTAGCTGCCAATCAAAATCAAATTAAATCACAAAAACAGCAATACAGAAGTCTCTTTACATGTTGTACAGAGAAATCAGAAGCGTATGTATTTCTCTAAACACTCGGAGTGCCCCGCAGACACCTCCTCTGCCATCGCCCCAAGCCTGCCACACGCCGCCGGGGTTTCTCACCGGGCAGCACAAGAACATGCAGGACGAGCTCTCGGGGGAGAGGGGCCACTTTTCTGGAGTAGGGACAAGCCTTCCCCTCTCCTGGCACCCCTTGACCAAGTACAGGGCTGCCAACACTCAGCACTCCTCGGAAACTACAATTCCAGGGCTTACACTCGGTTGATTCAGCCCTGAGAACGGCCAGGCCACGCCAGATTAAGGGCTTGCGCTCACGCCTGTGGGAAAAGCTCTGACAATTAGCCTCGTCCAGGGGAACTAAACTGTAACATGCAGGAAAACTGACAGAGCACAGTAGAGAGCCCTTCTTCTGTACGGCAAGATCTATACCTGTGAAAAATGTTGATTATGAATCCCCTGAGAACACTTCACCGAGTGTCCCACCTTCCTGGAACAGAACGTGTCGAGTATCTGTACAAAATGACTTGTAGCATGTCTAAAGGAGAGAGGAAACTGAAGCGAACTGGTATTTCATATCTTTAAAATGCATTTTGCTAGTCCACTTCTAGCACAACTGAGCTACTCACCTTTATCCCAAGTGACGCTTCTAAACAACAGCACTTTACTGAAAAGCCTCAGCCCGAGTCACACATCTCGAAGCTGATCCCTCTTTACAGACAGAGCGCTTGGTCGATCAGCAGTGAGCTCCAGCATAAAGCGGGAGTGTTTTCTCCTTAACAACTGACACACATATCACAGGGCAGATCCTCATAAACGGATAACTGAGGATTTACAGTAACTGACCAGCGCATTCATATTTATGAACCATTCTGTTTCTGAGTACTACTGAAAAACTATTTTAACCCATGAAATTTGCCAAAGTTTGATTATCTCATTATGTAGGCTGTTTTATGAAATCTTAAGAGAAATTCAAACAGCCAGCTATTTAAGACGAGAGATACTCAGAAATAGTTACTTGGACCGACCCAGAGATTTGTTTTGCTCGGCAAACACTAAGTGGCTTGAACTCGTTACTTCATTTCTAAACAGCTATAGCTTATAAAAACCAGTATTCTACATGTCTTGTTCTGGAAAACATTTGCATCTTCCACATCAAGGCATTGTTCTAATTCTGCTCTGCTGTTTTCAGTCCAACTGAAGCGATCTTGAAGCAATGGCTGGACAGTATAGTGATCAGCTTCATAAGCAATCCCTCTCATACTTTACATCCAGAATTGAGGTGGAGTTTGAAAGTAGGATGTCATTTTGGTTAAAGCGTACCGAAGCTGATAATGTATTTAGGTAACAGATTTTTATAAAGTTTGCTCCTCTCTCCCTCAATCTTCCAAGCATGCTAGAACAGAATCAGCAACATTCAAGTCATTTGAAGATACGTTTCTGTATTTAAATCTGGAGTTAGATATTAAGTTAGTAATTGAATGGAACATAAAGAGAGCATGATACTATCGGTCATGTCCCTCCATCCAAAGAGATAAGTCAGAGCATTTTCCGGGTATTTCAGGCTGTAGTCACAGATTTCACTAAAGCTACAGTTTTGAAAGCAACATGAGCCACTGTGGTTTTCTTCCTTTATCCATTTGAAAACACGCTATTAGAATTTACAGAGGACTTCCAAACCGATTCCCTCTTCGTTCTATTTCAACTTTCACTATAAAACGGACAAGTTGGTGTATGGGGGCTCTTAATCTGTTTACTCTGCCTTTAAAGTTATGTTTGCAGACTCGCTGTAGTATCTGCAGATTTGTCAATTCCTGAGTGATTGTACGCAGTGCTGGCTGTCAAAGAACGGCCACCTTATTGATGTACCTCTACTGACACGACCAAAGAATAGCACATGTGAGAAGTGAAATGGGCACTTGGAAGACTAGCAGACTTCGTAAAAAGGAAAGAACACCCTTGGGTAATACGATCCTTGAACGGGAAGGGTGAACTGAAACCACTATTGCCTGTGAGGAATTTTACTTTGCACAACCCTTAAAGCTATGAAATTCCTCTCAACATAAAAAGTGGAAAAAACCCACCAGAGAACAGACGGCTCATTTATGAACCAGTCTGGGTCATCTAGAATTTCTGCTAAGATTAAATTACAACCCTGCATGAATCACATTACTTTTCATCATAAAAGCTTTCCATTCTAACACCTTATTTACACAGATTACTAAACAAGTCACTACCACTTCAATCTGTAAATTAGTTTTAAATTGAAATATTTCCTAGTCCTCATTTTTGTACCGAAGACAATACATACATACACATAAGGAGTAATACAGGTTCTAACTAATCACTGCAGTATCTTCTGATGATTATTTTTCTATCAGTTTAAAATAGTGACCTCTACACTGAGGTGCTAATATGTATATAAAAGCCTACACAAACAATATTGCACAAAGTAAGATTTATAATAGAGTAACATATTTTAGAGACCCTTATAAAGAGAAGAGTAATAATTGATATTAAAAAGATGCATCCAGAACTAACACAGCATCTTTGCTTTTGTCTAGTCTAACATAGTGTTTCAAATCTTTCCTACCCCAGTGAGGATTAGAACAAATAAAGTTATCTGGAAACAGCTTAAGTTGCACCAAAACCCAACTTGTACTCTAAATGTGGGGAGGGGGAAGAGAGAGGGAGAAGGGGACAGGACTCTTCCTTTTGATGACTGGAAAGGGCAGTAATAAATGGGGTGAGTGAAAGTCAAATACAGATTACATGTTAACATCCAGAAATATTGAAAGATTGTTTAAAAACTGTCAATAGCTGACACTCTACACATTTAGCATGTGCCACTGGTTTTTCCACAGTGCCTGGGCACCCAGAAGCTACACATGGAAAAAGCAGTCCAATGCCATAATACTTTTTATAGTGAAACAGTTAATACAGAACTTCCTAGAATACGGATAGCCTTTCTGTGTAAGTCAGTTACCAACCCAACGCTATTATATTAAGTGCATCAGTACAAGGGAAAGTGTGGTTCCATTGGACACATTATGACCTGATCAAAACAAGCTGCCAAGTTGGTTAGTATTTTAAAGCCTTAAAGTGCTCAAAGATAGCAGTTTCCTCCACAAGACTACCAATAGGTTCTCTAATTTTGACACTAGTATTAATCACATTCAGGAAGATGTATTTTGGAAGCAAAACCCTCCCACCAAACAGCATAAGCAGTGCTATCAAAAGTGTTAGGTCAGTAAGTCATTGCATTTCAACGGGATCAGACACCTTCTTCAGTTAGTTTTACAGATCACCTTTGCAGGAACTGTAAGGAATAGAGATCAATTTCTATAGCTTGTATATAAACCCAACTTGTATATAAACCAACATGTCAAGAACAGACATACCAAAAATTTCACAAATCATCAAAAGTGCTGTGCGCTTTTTTTTTTTTAAGCAATTAAAATGAGATGGGAAAGTCACTTTGCAAGTCTTCTACAAAAGCATCACTTTCTGGTGAACATTAGAGATAAAGTAAAAGTAGGGAAGTAACACTGACCAATGTAGTTCAATCATTTTAAGTTCCTGGAGGAGTTTCATTCTGACTTTGAGGAGATATTCAATATCTCTTTACTTAAACAGAAAGAAGTGGTAGACCACTGTTACAGGTTGTACTAAGGGGTTAAAATACAACTTGAATTTTGCATAATCTGTGTAAAAAAGATATGCTTGACATTTTGGAATGTCACCTTTCTTTATAGAATTATAGGCAAGATTTCTCCAATAAAACATAAGCCAGTTATAAAACTATAACTTCACATCAAAATTTTAAAAAGTTGTTAAAAAAATGTTTGATTATATACATATCACACAGAAGAGCCTGCATGATCCTGTGGATTGTGTTGCTGATCAGACTCTATTTTAAAACCTTGAAGGGGCTGGGCCACCTGATCTGGTTGCACAAGTCCTGATATTGAAGAAACAGAGGAGAGCACCCCTGTTGTAAGCTGCATTTCTATACCTGGTTCTTCAGACTCTATTTTTACACTCACACACTGGGGTTCACCTTCTGACTCTGTCTTTCCAGGAACACTACTGTTCAGGCTTGAATTGCTTTCTGCATTTTGAGAAGTCTCCCCCACAGGGTGATATTGTTTAAGTCTTATGTGCCAGGCTAAGCTGCAGACTGCTGACACTGTTTTGAACTGATGAATGACATTTCTAGGGATGAAGTAGATGTCATTGTCACACAACTGAATTCTAGCATAGCGAATGCCTTCCCGTCTCATTTGGTTTAGTTTGGCTTCATCCACCCATTGAACACACTGAGAGAAGGAAAGATGGTAAAGTTAGTGGTATACTCTGTTTAGAGTAAACAATTCAGTATCCACCTATTTTCAACATACTTCGTGTCTAAATCAGAATGTTTCTGTTTAACAGGTAAAACTTCAAATTTAGATGAGAATTGGACTTTTAAAAATAAAATTTATCTAATGTGCACATCTTAGGAGAGGACAATGAACAGTTAAGAGCCTTCTACAGTTATACTTGAAAACAGTAGGTTCGACATGAGGCTGCATTGTTTTGGCTGACAGGACTGAGTTTAGATGCCTTCACATCCTAAGACAACATCAGTATATTAGAAAAAGCAGGAACAGGCATACATGACTTCTTAATCAACTTCTAATTGTTTCTATAGCACATATCATGAGTCACAGCATAAATCCCAGCTTGGTGAAAAGGAAAAGCAGTTGGACTAGACTAGAAGATCGCTGTAGGTCCCTTCCAACTGAACTATTCTATTCTGAAACATGAGAAG
>VYZV01033485.1:0-14199 GCA_013401275.1 Pandion haliaetus | reverse complement strand
TTGTCATCTTCTCTCTGTCTCCCTCCTGTCTTCCACGTTCTTATGCTCCACAAAGTATGTCTGTAATCTCTGCTGAACTCTCCCAGATCACATACAGACATACTCCCTTTACATTCTTCCAGTTGACTCAGCCGAGCCTGGGCTGAGGTAAGATTGTATTCAGCCCTCCGGGGAAAGTTCCCATTAACCATCTGATGATACCACTTCCACTGATCTGTATTAGAGGAAAATGTTCATGCTACAGTTTCCTGGTTGCCTGAACAAAAATTGGTGCCATGTATAGGCTCAGGATCATGAGAGTTTTGCAAACCACTTTGTACAAACACATATGTTTCTGAAGTCTTTCTCTAGATATGAGACAGATGTTCTATTCTTTGTGCACTTACCTTCCACTATCCTCCATATGATCAAATCTGTTTAAGGTGAAAAAAATCTAAAACCGAAAAAAAAAGTACAAAAACATCCAGGGAAATGGATTTTAGTATTTTTTTTCTAGATTAGATGCCACAGGCAGGTGCCCAGTACTCTGGTCAAGTGAGCAACTTCTTTTAAATGACTCTGTCAGATACAATCCTCTTGCTTCATTTTGTCCCCTGCTGCTACTGTGTCACATGGGATTGCATGCATTATGAATGCCTGGGGGATCTATACTCAAGTTTAAAAGCAGCCAGAATGCAAAGACATTGGGCACATTTTAATAGTATGTTTAAGTGAGACCTAGATGCAGATACATGACCCGGCAGGTGACTAAAGATGTTGCCTCAGGCTGGACAATTAGAGCCTAATAATAACAGATAGTATTAAGGTTCCATTATTTAACTTCTATTTTTTATGTTTTTTTCTTCCATGTTTTAAGTTCACGCACAATGCAACACATAAATTGTTGGACTGCACTATTGAGAATGTTAGGATTAATTAGAATTAATTTATGAATAATAGGGTAAAAGTTGTCACATAGCCAAAGACCAGTCCTGAGCCTTACTCAGGCATGGGATTCTAACCGCAGAAAATGTTGATAGCACAAGGAAGAAGAGGAGTCGTAAGATGCTGTCCACAATAAAAGTGGACACCTGCATTTCAATTAGCAATCAATAGGACACTTTCAGAAATCCATTATTCTTGACATTACCATGAAACCTTATCATCTAATTCACCACCTAAAACCACTCAGCCTCTACACGAGGTGTATTCCCAGAGGGATCCATCCAGTAGGTTTGCTTACGACACAGCCCACAGATCAGGCTCTGACTAAAACGTGACTGGAAGGCAATAAGGTTTCCTATTACAATCCCAAAGGACAAATGTTTGAAACTCAGGTTGAATTCCTTTCTCAGATTCCTGTCTGAGAGTCAATTCCTGATTGCAGTATTTGTACATTTCTGTAGGGCTTCATGTTTCTTCATTCCTGTGGCAATGAACCTTTGCAGTACAAGCTTTCAGCAGTATACCAATATACAGGTAGGTCAGCTGAACATGTTCAACTTTGACAAGAGGTCCATATCCCATTTGGTATGCTGTTCCATCACATTCTCCCATTCATCACCACCCATGATAGAAAATTTTAGCAGAGATTTCCAGCAAACAAGCAAAAACTGGCAAAATAAATTATCAATATTTGTTTACCTTGTTCCCTTTTTGCCAGCCCCCAGACATTTGAAAATCCAATACTAACAAAGAAGATAAAGAACAGCAAATTCCACTTAACAAACACAGCATAAAATCTATACAATAAACTTGTAGAGAAATGTGCTGTCTTTTTCACTTACCTTTTGCCTATATTGCTTGGATTTTGAGAGAAGCTAACGTAGACTGTTACTATTCACATGTTCATTAACATTTATGTAAAAAAATGTGAAAGCAAGATTTTAGTGTTCGAATAAATATTTTGTAGCTGGCATTTTACTATTATGTTGTGCTTGTGGGGTAGTTTGAGAGATTGCAGAATTTGCATCATATTATATTTACCAAACTTTGTAGTAATTACTGAAATTCAGTAGCTTTTTGAGAACTTAGAGTAGCGTATAGGAGTTTCTAAAAAAGGAAAGTGTCTGTGAGTTAGCTGCTGGCAATAGTTGTGGCTGTCTATTCAGGACCAGTGAACATTCTTTTGCAACCTCTTATATTTAGAATGGCATTATGTCACTGAATTCTGCTATTACCTGGACTGTGGACAAGCCTAGTCCAAGGAACGGGTATCAAAAGAAAAGATCTGATGCCAGAAATTTTGGCAGACGTACAGAAACCTTTCTCTTCTTTCCGATGCTTCTAATGCATGCTTTGTGGAATAAAAACTAGGTTATACACTAGCAGCCTGTTAGATCACTAACAAAAAAATTCTAAATGAAATGATGACACATAACATAGAATCTTTTCCACTGCTTAGAAGTGAGCTGCATTCCCCTTACCATCTGGATTAGTCTTAAAAGGAAGCCTATTCATGTTGGAGTTACCTATGTTCATGTAAGTGCACTTTATGGAGTAAGCAAGTCTTTTCTGATCAATCCTTGTCTTTCACAGAGTTGCCAGTCAAACTGTCAGAAATCTGTTGTATGTCTTTGTTCAAGGAAAAGCATATTTCTTTGCCATTCCCAGCTTTGTCTGGATAGCTGGAGAATGCTACCATGCACTGTGGAGTGCAGAGTTACCAGTAGGAACTCTCCCCTTATCCTTTTGACAAAAGGTTGTTTAAGAGCAGTACCAGACATGAACCAGAGACACGCTGCAATTACAAGAGCAGAGCATTTGGGGGTAAGTATAACACTTGGAAAGACTGAACAATAACAAAAGTAAAAGTGAACCATGTTGTTATGTAATAAAGCTTAGCACTTTTCATGAGTTAAGGATTACTATTTGCACATTAAAAATAGAGAAGACCACAGAGACCACTAAAGCTGGGATTAGAATGCGTAAAGCCCTGAATCCCAGATCTCGCCTTCAACCACTAAACCACATCTTCTATAGTTAGACCTTTTTTTAAGTCATGGAGCTGCTTATTACTCAACATTCTGCAAGTACTTAAGCACCCTGCTGAATCAAGGCCCACCTCCTGGAGACCAAAGCCCACAGTTCTTACTCAGGCATGTATCCTTTGTAATCATGTAACTGGAATCTGTCTACAGTAAAACACACCCTTTTTCTACACTGGAAATATAGTCATTAGACCCTCCAGAGTTCATAGCCTTGATTTGTACTGTAAGACTCCAGTTTTAAGCTGGAATAACTCCACTGCACTCAGAATGATTGCACTGTTTTTAACAGTGCGAGTAACATAACAGAGAATCAGGCCCAAAGTCCCCAGTCAAATGGCCGTGCAGTCTTGATAAGAATATCACTCTCTCTCATCATAATCAGCTCTGTTTGGTATTGCTACTGCCGCCCTGCAGCTAGCTGAGGTCTATAATCATACATTTAAGAAGCACAGACAATCTCACCGAGAACCTGTCCATGGAGTTCTTTTCCATTTGATTGTATTTGATTTGCAAGAAATAATATATTAACTCACATTAAATAATTATCCACAAGCTGGAACCTGGTCCTGAGAGTCTGACATATGATTTTCTAGTCATGCTTAGCTGGCTATAATTTTTCATCTGGAGGGTGTCTTCACTATGCAAGCTGGATGAACGGGTTATTTTATGTTAGATCTCCAATGAATATCCATCACTGGCTTTAAAGAAATAAAGAAAATGCATTGGCTCATGTAGACTCTGTCTTTCACATCTCGATTTACTCAAGAGCCATTTGAAGTTCTCTTTGTCTCTGCTCAGCTAAATGACCAGCTGGCTCCTATGCATAATGCATGCATTGTGGCAGGAGCAGGGGTATTTGGTAACCACGTGCATGATGACTTGTGTGAGATCCAGTCACCTGTGTGTTTATGGTGCATAACTTTGTTAGCTCTCTGCATCTCTTGGGTACTGTCCACAGTGTGTAGCACAGTGAGAAGGCCAGAGTGGTTGAAAGGACAGTTTTGACCTCTTCTGTCTGCTTGCTCGAGCAATGGTAAGCAAGTTTAAACCCTGTGCTATTCCAGGACCTTTTAGACTGGGCAAGAGACAGATTTCATCTAATATGGAGGGCTGCAGAGACAGTGTTTTGCCATACTATCATATAATTTTTTCAACATTAACATATTTGGGGCCACACAGTGGTTGCCAGTTAAATCTTCCATCATAGGTAGAATTGCAGTGAAGACTGTAAGACAAAATATCATGGAAGACTTGTCTATATTAAAGATGTTCTGGTTAATTACCCTCTTAGTTGCACTCTAAGGTGCTATTCTGCCATCTCCCTGTTAACCCATTTCAGCTGAAATTCACTGGTAAGCTCAAAATACATGCTTCTGAGGACTTGTGTAGACCATGCAATGTTCAATGAAGAGGTGGAAAGCTCTGGATAGGATCAATGTAGGTGAGGAGAGCAATCACTGTAGTATATTCTGGCTTTTCCCAGATTTGAGGAAGCCTTTCCTTGCTTGGCATCTTTGGCTCAAGATGTTGAAGGAAAGGTATGTAACAGACCCTAGAGGTGGGCAGAGCTGGTAAGATCAATATGCTGTCTCCAGCTCAATTGCAGATACACAGTTCTCTAACATGTGGAAACTCGTCCGCTGACCCCTCATTCAGCCTCCCATCCCCTAAATCTGTTCCTGCTCACAGTTACTTTTGCTAACATAACCATCATGTTTCACATAATACCTTACCACGCAAACTCTACAGGAGAGGAAATGGGAGGAAAAAAAAGGGAAATGCTTCCATCAAGTCCACCTACTTGACTACAGGATCCCTGCCTGAAGCTGCTCTTGCAGCCACCATGGCACTGCTCCAGGTGCAGAAGCTGCCCTGCCCCTGCCCTTCCTCCCACTTGGGCAGATGCCATTCCCTCATCAGACCACCATGCATGGTGCTAAGTGGGGGGGCAGTCTCAATGCTGTTTTGCACTTACCACTGTCCGTCTGGGGCAAAGGGAATCAGAGATAAACAAGATAAAAGTCTGAAAGTCTGGATGCACTGCCATCCCGTTCTCTGCTGGATGCTGAGCTCATGGAAGAGCTTCGGTGCAACCTAAAGACAGCAGTCTTGTGCATCCTTGGGCCAAGCAAGTTCTCTGAAGTACCAAAGGAGAAGAAAAACAGACCGAGGAAGAGGACATCTGAATTTGTCATCTGCCTCACAAAATAAAATGAGGCAGCAGCTGAACTCCTGTAAGATTATAAACAGGGTGTCATATCCTTTTCTGAACACACAATACATGGCAGATCTCCCTCAGCACCACCCCGCCCACACAAACATACACACACTCGATCCATGAGCGGTTTTGAAAATTTGGGCGGTAGAAACGTTTGTCACACCCACAAGCTATAACTGAAGGAGGGAAATGGGAGAAAAGCCATCCATTTTGGCTTCATGCTAAATTATCAGCTTCTTGGCTTCATGCCAGCTCAGCCAGCTTATAATAATAACTGGCTCTGGGCCAAGGCTTTTTAGAGAGAGAGAGAGAGAGCACACTGCTTTCTTTTTCTTCAAAAATATTTGTTAATAATCTCTATATTACTCATAATCTGTGTAGCTTAATTAAATAAAAATGTCTATTTTAACTTCCACGCTAACTGAAAACTGGAGGTGAGTTCAGATTATTTGGAGCCCAGAATCAGTCTGGATTTCAAACATGAGATATTGCAGGGACTGTTTGTAGCTGGCTTTCTGGTTAGGGCCCCTGCTACCCCGAGACCTGAACACAAACACTCACAGTTTGATCGTGGATGGCATGAAAACAAGAAAAAGGATGAAAATCTACAATGAAAACCTACTGTTATATTGAACTATGTCTTGAACCTTGACCTGTGGTCCCTGAAGATATACTACAGTGTCTCTACATGATATGGTAAACTTTAAGTGGACTGACTTTATCTGAAAAACAGAGTTATGATGATGCCTAACATGATATCTTTCTAATTTTAAAATGAATCCAATCAAACTACATTCTTAATGGCACAGGCTGAAGGAGAAACAAAATTCCTTTAATTCAAATGAGTGTATAAGAACTGTCAGGTCTCACTTACTTAAAGTATATTTCCTCTGGTCTCTTTGTTGGTCTTATTATTATTATTAAAACCCCTACAGATGGCCTGCTGTGATTATATAAAAAGCCCCTCATGCATCTGAGTTGCAACCACAAATAATAACAGTAAGTGTAAGCAAAGCAGAAATCATATTTCATGCCTTTTGAACATAAGATACAGCAAAAAGGAAAAGAACATATACTGAAGAGGTTTCCATTAAGTTGCAGGAAGAACTCCTAATGTTAATCCAATGATAGATGAGCTTACTGGATATTTTTATTAATGTCTTACATCTTGTTCCTTTTTCAGATTAGCTAATATTTTATCTTCTTCCTGCAGTGCAAAAGATGTTCCTAAAAATTGTCCATGTGCAAAAGTCCCTCTCTTGCATCTTTATAGTTACTCATTGTTATAATTTGTGTTAGATATTAAATCTATTACTGCCCTGTGCTGACCCTCTGCAAATCTATCAAGAAGAATGTTACGCATACATCAAGAAGAGGGTGAAGCTGAGTTCATGCTGGACATGTACCCAAATCCCTGGATGTCGAACCTTGTTATTGACCTTCTTTAAGCTTTTTTGTAGCCAAAAGCTGCCTAACTGGGCTGAAAACCCTTCAAGAACAATTTTTAACTTCAGATTGCCACCACCTCTTGTTTTCTTTCTTCTTTTACAGTATTTTTAGTCCTTCTACTTTGGGGGCTGTCACTAAGGGGATGATGATATCACAGGAGGCATTCAGCACTTCACAAGATTAGGTCTCTGGTCCTTGCCAAAAATTGGAAGGAGTTGAAGACTCAGAAAAAGAAAATAAAACTTCTCTGAAATTGGGCACATACATACCAAGCTGAGCTGCAGGTGCAATAACACCTTCCTTTATTGTCATTTCATTCTCCTTATTTATCACTTAAATATTTTGGATCCTATCTGACACCATGAATGTCAAGATCACTGGGGTGGAGGCTATTTTCTTTGTTATTTGTACAACCCAATGCACTATAATAATAACTACCAGCAATGACAACACAGGAGTATGAATTGTTTTCAATTTCAGAAATGTTCATGTCCCATTATTCGTCAAACTTTTACAAGTTTTAACTAGAGAAAAATTAATCCATTTCCAGTGGACAAATTGCACAAAAGAGTGTTTGCATTCTTCAGGTGTAAGGACCGATAAGCATGATGATAGTTTTTAAAATATGGCTGTTGACAAATGTCATTTCATGTAGTTTCTCTAGAAATCTCATTATTTTCATCTTACTTGTTAAAACTTCAGCTGCAAGTTAGGCCCTGATTCACAGAGGATGTATACTAAGAAGTTTCACTCCCAGGTGAAACTGGATGCTTCTCTTTGGTGGACATCTCTCTGCTTTATAGACTGCAGGACAGTGTACTTTTTGTGAAAGTTGGAGAGTTTATAGGCTCAAATGTAAGAAGCACTTTAGAAACTGGACTGCTGCTTTATAATGCAGTTGATTAACAGTGGCAGAGAGCGGATGCTATGTATTCTCTAGTAAAGGAGCACCCAAGGTGGAAAGGTAGAGCTTGGGTGCCAGGCCCTCCAAGGCGTAAAGTGCAAAGGCTGCCCTGCTGCAGAGTGTACTGGCTTGGTAAAGGCCTCGTGCAGGGAAGCCTCAGAAAACCTGAGGTGCTCCTTGGGATGCTTGGGGGGGACAGTGACCGCATCCAGGCCTCCTGGCACAGGTCATGCTCCAGTATAAGCTAAGAGAACCAGTTCTGAGAGGGAAGTGAGTGCACAGGGCTCTCCATGCAGAAACTGTGATTCCAGTGGTGGCTTGTGCTCATTATATAGTGTGAGATCACAAATAGAAGTTTTCACACTTGCCCATCTGCCACCAACTGACTCTAAAGAGCTGGTGAATCATACACTTAAAAGAGGGCGAATTTTTCCCTGCTGCCATTGGAATGTGTTTTGAAATTAAATATGCACAGTACAAAAGCTGAATAACAAGGTTGTGCTGATCACACCAGACACTGTGTATAATGCTACAGACATGAGGGTCAGGGGTCTAGGCCAAGACCATGGCCCTTAGTCACGGCATCAATGAAAGCTGATTCTTCCTTCCCCTTGGTGTCCCTTTCCATGTCTGAAGAGACTATTGAAAGAAAGATTTCTTTGAGAGGAGCCAGGGAAAAGAAAAAGGGGAGGGGGAGAGGGTTAAATAACATAAATATGGTGAAAAAATATTATTTTTGTACTTGCATATGGTACTTTTTTATCTCTATCTATCTATATGCATACATTTTCCATTTGCTATTTGTAATTATGGCTTTGGCTTTACAATGTATTCATCAGTGACACTGTGATCCTTTTGTTCTGCTGCATATTAAAATGGTTCAGAAGATAGATTCAAAAGGTCTCAGGTTCCCAAGGAGGAACATAATAGGGGTAATGCATGGCAAGAAGAGTTTCTGCTTTCTGCAAAACAAGAATAAATAAGGGAGCTATTGCATTACTCTTTGTGTACAGTACTGTACTCTTTGTCAAAGTGTTAGACAGATTCTTATCCATTGCAAATACTATTTCTTAACCTGATTTATGTCTTGAAATCATTTTTAAGGTTCCCTGTGCTTACAATGGAAACCAGGCAAGATTTACAGAAGCATTATAAGCACATTCTTTTTCTGAAGAGCAATGTTAATATGATCATTTCAGTCATTCAAAAAAAAAAAAAAAGAAAAAAAGGACGAAGGAATGTTTTTGTTTTTCATTCCCACTTTAAAAGCAAGTTTTCTTTGGGTGTGACTAATCTACATGAAGTATAACTGTATCCATTACCCATTGTAGGTTTGTGCAATATGTGACAGCTGTTTGACCCTGTCACTAAAGTCCCTCTTGCCATGGAAAAGAGACAAGAGTATGTTGCAGTGAAGATAAAACACCCTTTATTCAGACTGCTGGACAGAATCAGACTCCTTGGTTCTCTGGTTGCCAGAGAGACTGTGTATCCTGTGCATCTGTAAGTCATTGCAAAAATCTTTCCAACCCCTGACCTGTACAGCCCAGTTGTGGCAGAAATCGAGTACACTACAGATGTCAGATTTCAGCTTTCCGAGGACTCAACTTTGCCTCAGATATGCTACCTGATTCTCTGGAAATATTACTCCAGCATCCAGGCTTAAGGTGAGATTCATCCACATGGCAAATGAGCAGGCAGCTACAAACACAGCTGCATTGTACAGGTGCTGCGATGTGAGTTATATTTGTTATCCCTGTGATGTGTTCATATCTACCTCAGTCAGCCTTGTGCAGTAGTGGGACAATAGTCAAGTTGTCATCTAAAATCAGTGTTTGACTGTTGCTTTTACATGAGCACGTGACTAAGCAATGCAGTGTCTGAACGAGGGTACCTCAGCTTGCCTTCACACTACTAGGTCCAGAACTGGAGGCAGTATTGCTAAATCAGTGGGACACTGAAGCTAATTTCTTCGTTAAGAAATATCAGCTGATGTGCCAATAAGTGCTATCCTACCTGCAGGACCTTGTAACTTTGTACAGGATTGGGTTTAAAATATATCAATTTATTCCATGCTAGCTGGGCTGCCTGTAAGTGCCTCTGAACTGCACTGTGGAGATATGAATTTAGGACTGCAGGTCCTCAGTTTCTCACTCATCCATAAAACAGATAGAAACAGTTTGTCCTACCTCCCATTTCTTGTTGGCCTAATCATATTAAAAGCAGTGACAGCATTTGATGAAGGGCTCCATGTTAGTCATTATTTCAGGAAATAATGAATATTCTGTCAGTTTTTGTTCCTCCTTACCACGCAAAAGAAAGTGATTCTTCCCACCCCTTCATTTTCCAGACCCTACAAATCTGGAAGTGATGAAATCAAACAAAAAACATAAAAATTACCCAAAGGAGGATGAGGAAAAGATGGGTTCAGCTGGCAAATGTAGATGTGCTGCTCTTAAACACTGCAGACTCCGAAATACTACAGCACATGCCACATTTTAACAACATGGGTGTCCTTGCTGACTTCAGTAAGAGACCCTTAACTTACTTGTCTTCTTTGGGGGTGTGAAGATCAGGACCACATCTACCATGTGGCATTCATGTTTAGGACAGTGAAAAACAAGTAAAAAATATGTTTACTTAATTCCTCTTCTTTATGCCTCTTTGGAATATAGATGCTATGGATGTTTATGTGAAATTAATGTTGTCTATATACCTTTGACATTATGGTTAAATAATTAGTGTTTTCTCAGTTGCTTGCAACTTGCTGTTATTCACTTTCATTGTGAGTTTATTTCCTCCCGAAGGAAATTTGGACACATCTCTGAACTGAGAATTACTAAGTAATTTTTTAAAACATTGTTTCTGGTAGTCTCACTTGTGCCTGTTTCTTCTGATAGTACAGCTAACTAGGAGGAAAAGTACTTACCCAGCACTCAGAGCTGTGGAGGATAAAAGCCATCTAACCAAACAATCTTCCTAATTTCCCCCACCTCAGCCTCCTCTCTTTCTCACACATACCGCTTCTTTTATCTTTTTCTCTATCAGCCTTGCTTATGCCTGTCCCTGAAACACTTGAGCAGGAAAGACAAATTGTATTAACCCTTCACCATTAAGGCAAAAGTGATATCTTTGATGTACTTACATGCTTACGCTCAGGCAAACTACACATAGCCTGGAGAACATGTAATTAGGTGACTTCAATCTTTCCAAACAAGCTCTTTCCTTCTGTCTCTCATAAATCAGCAATGCTTTTCATATATCTATATTCTTCAAGGATGTGTTTGAGGGAGGAGAAGTTGGATATGGTGCTTTTGTGAGGATATTGCTCAAATATCTTTTAGCTACAAGATTCTGTCTTGCACAAAGGTAGGAGAGGAATAACCAGCTTGTTGCTGGTATTTTACCCCACTGAGACCCAGTTTTACTTCAGTTCTGCTCAGCTCTTGCTTGGAATGATAGTCGGGAGGCTGTTGCCACGCACTGATGCTCAGCAGCATCTCACCTCAGTGACTGCTGCAGGAATTCAACGGGAGGTGGGAGGCATTGTCTTCATGGTGTCTTGCCTGTGAAAAAATTAGCTCCTCCAACCTCTGGAGTTCCCACAGGCTCTGCTGCTCAAAACAGCTGTTAACTGACAGAGGTGGAGGTATACTTGGGCATAGCACATGGCCCTCTGAGAACTTGCTCTGTGACTTGCTCTGTGCATATGACAAGGCCTACATTCATTCTGCTCCTGCCCTCAAGCAAGCAGCACTGAGTCTGAAGAAATACAATGCTGATAGGCAGGATATACTGAACAGAGCTCATTGTTTTGCTGATACAGCTACATCATGTCCCAACCTATGGTCAGAATAAGTGCATCTTTGCACTTCATCTACCCTTTCTAAGTTTTCTGGTGGGCAAATGCTCATTCTCTTTCCTCTCTAAAACACACTTTATGTGCTGATTTGTCTTCTGTTCTTTTGTATGCCTGTCGTTCAGCAATATCACTATGAGTCACAGACGTATGGCTACAACTTCCTTGAATGCTTTGCTATCAACAACCTATGCAGAACATTTCTTTGAGTTGTCTTATGACTTATTTTGAAGAATTTCACATTCGAAATAATATTCCATACTGGTACACTGATAGGTTTTAATTTGAGTGGCTATATATGCTCAGGTGTTGAGCAATCTTTGCTGTAAACCACAGTTAAAGCAGTGCCAAGAACAGATAGGTGAGAATAAGGGGTACTATAAAGACCTTTTAGCACCTTTAAAAGAGTGCTCATCTCAAATGAGGCATTTCATAATTTCCCTACATGGAAATTATGACCTTGGGAAAGTATTGCCCCAAGTACAAGAGATGGAATCTTCTGTTTCCTCTGATCCTCTCTTGCTATGTAGGTCTTTCCATTTTTGGAGAGAAATAAGGTCCACAGTCATTTGAGATGAGCATTTTAGGTACTCCAGGACGCCTTTAAAGGGAAGTCAGAGAAATAAAAAACTGAGGGACAACGTTCATGCCTATTTAACACTTTAACTGCTGGAGGCATGCATAATATCAATCTAGTAGAGCAAAGGGGAATTAATGTGGTTCGGTGGAACAGAACAAGAGGTGGAAGTGGCTCTCTCACTGTTAATGGGAAGAGTGCAGAGTTGTGAAAGGGGAGGGAAACTAAGAAATGCAACAATGCAACATGCAGAAGAACATACGAAGCTGCAATAAAAGAACTGCCCTTGTTTGACCTTCTTGCAGTTTGAAGCTGGTCATCCTAGTGTGCATGGAGTTTGGAAACATTAAGCACCAGAAAAATGTAAAATATTCCTATAATCATGTATGCTGCTTAGAGAAACTGTGGTGAAGAGTTTCTCATTACTGAGATTTGGAGAGGTTAGTGATAGAAATGACTGTGGGATGAGTAATAAGTAAAAATATCCACTCAGACTGATTCAAACCAATATGAATTATGCCCAAGTCAATAATGAGTGTAGGATTAGGCATACTGGACTTGATTTTTCTCTTGGTTACGACGCTGAAAATTAAAACCAATTCAATAGACTACATACCACTAGTAAAAGTGGGACCACCTACTTTCAGTCTGTAACATCCATATTAAGGAAGAAGCTCTGTTTTGTAGTTGGGTTCAAAAAATTAGATTCAAATCCCAACTTTTGTCTCAAGCCATTAATCTCTGTGCCTTGTCATAATCCTTTTAATTTATATGCACAATCTGTTCAGATCAAAAGCACTCCAAGATAGGGACTTTTCTTGCTTAAAATCTGCTCAGGTAATGCCCAACACATCTGCACTGGGAGGTACAAATGTGGAACATGCATGTTACAGTGGGAATGAATCCAAGGTCTTGAGGAAGCTGAATGAGTGTGAATGGTCAATAAGTGTATCACCTGGTTCAGTGCTTCTTGAATGAAACATATATATGACTTTGGTTTCTTATCATCTTTTGGACCCATTGTCCTTTATTTACTTTTGCTTTTGTTATTATACTGCAGATAAAGAGATCTTTGTTTCCCTGTAATCTCTGACACTACATGGTACTGTGACTGGAAGGATCATAAACGGATAAACTATAATGGCACATTACCAGCCACTGTTGGCACAGACTAAAAAGGAGGAAGATTGAAACTTTTTTTGTTAGCATTTAAAAAAAAAAAACTCAAAAACTTACATGATGACTTTAAAGACATTTTTAAAGTTGGGTTTTTTTTAACTTCATTTAGTTGAACATATGCTGTTTGCTACAGAAAAGCAATTCCTTTTCATGTATCTTTAAAGTCTTTTTTCCCCCTGTATATTATCTCTTTTAGTTTTGTAAAACAATTACAAATTTTAAAGTGCTTGGATTGTCTGGGTTTTTTTAAGTTGAAAAACAATTATGCCTTGATGTCTTGGTTTGATGAATTCCCATGATAAGATTGCTTACCCCCCAAACCCGTCTTTTCCTTGTTATGATATTTTAGAACAAAATTTTAAACCAATATCTTCCTGTCCATTCTAGTGATAAGTCTCAGAGAGAAACTCAGCAACAGTCTCAAATTCTGTGCATGAAAACAAAGGGAGAAGAAGGGCTAATGGGTAGTGTTCTAAGCCTGGGTCACTATTCAGTTCCTCCCTAAGCTGCACTCTTCCTGTGTGACCTTGGACCTTATCCCATTTCTTGGTACTCTGTAAAATAGAGGTGGAAATACTTGATGTTGCACAGAGGTATTGTGAGAGAGATAAACATCAAAGTCTGGGAGGTGCCTAAACACTACAGAGATAGAGACAAGATAACTACTGTACATAGAAAAAACTCCATTATACAACCAAAAACCCCAAGCAACAGGGCTTTAATCTTTAGACTTACAGTTTAAATAAAGGCTTGTCATATCCCATTGTGTAGTTTTCATGAATGTTTATTTCAATAGCCCTGTTTCAGTGACCATCTGGAATCATTCAGTCGTACAGTACTACTCCGGGCACTAATTAATTTCTTAAGTTCTGAGAACAAGGGCCCAAGCCTTACCAAAATCTGATCAATGTGAGACCTGAAGGATCAGGTCAGCTTGTCTGATACCAAGCTCAGCCAGGAGCTGGCTTAATATCAAATTGCCATGGCTTAAGAAGTTACTGGGCACCCACTAGACTCTGGGATCTCTGTTCATATATGCACTTT
>VYZV01033481.1:0-11381 GCA_013401275.1 Pandion haliaetus | reverse complement strand
GTATGTAAAAACTGTTCACTAACTTTGCCTCCAAGCTGGTTTTGTTCAGAAAAATATTAACCAAGTCTTAAGGACAGGACAGGCAGCAATGCCTTAGTATGCATTCAGGGTTTTTTCTGCTGTCATTCACAAAGGGGTTATTACTTCTGTGAATGTATCAGCCCTGGCGTACCCAAGTCTCCAGCTAAAGATTGCTGTGAACCTACTGTCCAACAGAGGGACTTGGGTTTCCATTTGGAAATGTGGCCCATGCTAAATTAATGCAGATTTTCTCTGGTATACAAATTTCAAATTNTATACAAATTTCAAATTAAGTTTTTGTCTCACTAAGTGGCACAGGTAAAGTAGACTGGAATCTGAATGAACAAGATTAGATTTCTCTCCTCTCCATAGATAAAAATCTCACTAATCATTGCTCTCCCTTAACTGATTCATTTCTCTTAGGTACAACTAGCTTATCGTTTGATCTCTGTTCTCTCTTCCATTAAACAACAAACAATTTAAATATACTCCTTGATCAAGGTCCTTTCAGTTGCTCATCTTACAAATACAGATAATCCAAAACAAATGAAACCTAGGATAAATTTCTGCTATTAGTCATATATAATTACAGCCAGACAAATGCTACTTTTCTTTTAAGATTGCATACTGGATCTGGGTTAACAAGGCAGGTTAATGTAGCACTCTCAACTTTCTGCTTTTCCTTTGTTTCAACTTGACTTTAATTACACGTCTTTGGTACCCAATAGCAACTAACCTAACCACTTCTTCTATATACAAAGAAACTACTATCAGAGACATCATTTTAATAGACTGAATTTGGAAGAATATGAAGGCAGATAAAGCTTCTGCAGAGATCAGTAAATGATTGGCCTTTAGTTTAGATGGGAGAAAAGCAAAAAACCTCAGTTGTACAGAGAAACAAGTTTTTAAAATACATCTTCAGAAAAGGTAAGAGGTTTCCTTCTGGTCACTTCTTGAATGACCCTCTCCTGACTTTCCCTTCATTCAGTTATTCTCCTTGGCTTTTCAAACCCTTCTTCAACTTACTCAAATCTCCAATTCTGAAATAAGTCTGATGCTTTCTAATACCAGACAGCTGTGGATTTTGTTTCTTTTAGCACAAGCAATGCCTAAAGAACAACAACAACAACAAAAAAAGCAAAGGGCTATTGCTGAAGGAAACTGAAGTTACTTTTGGAAGGAACTCCTCATCATGAGAACTGACGGCAGCTATGCTCAGTAATAGGTTTCTACCATTTCCATGACTTATGCATGGGCTGCTAAATGACCGAAGGCAGAACTGCGGGAGGTGCCAGTAAGTACTGAGCAGCACTGTTGTACCAATTATTGGTCCAAATTAGCAAAGCTTGGATAACAGCTGATTCACTTGTGTTAGTAATAAGGAGAGTCACTGAAAAGCCTGGGGGCAATTCTCTAAAACCCGGTTTATAATCCAAAATGTGAGATGTAATTCCTGACAGCAGCAGCATGCACACAGCTGGCAATCAACTGGCACTAACTGTAAGGAATCACGCCTGTGCAACCTCTTGCAAACAATAAATAAAGGCACATTCCTCAGAGATATCCACCAACAATAAGTGCCATTAATACTTACTGCTTAAGCTAATAACAAACTCCTGCTAACTATTAGGAAAAGTCCACTTCCACTTCTATGTTTTCAGTGCACCTCAGCTTAAATATCTTAACTGCTTGCAGCACTGAAACCTGTCAGATTCTGGTGCGCCTTCTGAGACCTGGTTAATCAGAATCTTCCTTTGTGTAAAAATACAGTAAATTGGAAAGTAGCTGTTCAGGAAAATAAAACGTTCAGTATATGTTGCTTCCTGAATCATGGAGAGGAGGAAGAGGGGAGGAAAAGGCATTAATAGTCTTGACTTTTGGATCAGTCACTTTGAGGGCTGTGACTGATCAGGGGCTGGTTCTGTTCACAGCAATATTTCAGGGTCCACAGAAGTAGAAGAATAAAGCCACCAGAGCAGTAACTTTTCAAAACTAAGACATCAATGTTGCGGGGTGAATTCACTCTTCATTCTGCACCATGGCAAATCAAGTACTGTCATCTCACCAGCCCTCAATATATTGTCTATTTTCCATGAGAGGGGATTTCCCCCAAAGCCATCTGTATTAACTATTTCTGTCTGCTGATCTCTTAATTTTCACTGGAAACTTTTTCTCTTTTCAACAGACAGAGGCTTCCTTCCTCTCAGTTCCTTTCTTTTTGAACGTTTTCATTAGAAGGATGAGAAATAACAGGTACATAAATACTAGAGCTGATACTACTTTCACTCTTGACATGCCAAAACAGATACAGTCTGAAGGAACAAATTAGTCTGTACACTTTTCCTTATTGCATATTAAAAGAAATTTAGAAGACAAATATAAATATTTACAAACACATTAAGACTGAAAGACCATTACTTATTAAACTAAAAATGAGATAATGCAACAATTAAGTTAAAAATACTGTTGTGAATAAAATCAGCAAGTTGATGGTGGTTTGATTTAGATTATCAAATCAATCCAACTTGGACTCAAACCCAGTTATGAGGCTGAGACAAGAAAAAACTGGTATTTTCTAGTCCTGTATTGTGAAAGAAATTGTTGTTTTATCTCAGTTTAACTATTTTGTTCCCATTTTTTCCATAGCAGTAGGGATTTTCTGATGGCGATTCAGCTGTCGTGACTGCTTTCACAGAGTTATGCATAGGCTGGATGTTCTCAAAGAAGTACAGAGACCAAATAGGCTTCCTTAGCTACAGTTTCACTGCTGTTTTCCCTTTTCCTTAAATGTCATAATTGTTCTAACAGCTATTCTCTCCCTATTCTTATTGCCTTCCCTATTGCATATAACAACATAAAAACTAAGCAACAGAAATAAAACAGAAGAGTGTTTACTGCAACAGGTTTCTACATACAACAGTTGTTCCAGAAAGCACTTCTGTAACTTTGGCAGCACTTACTAACATAAAACACCAATTTGGGAACTCATTTTAAGGTTTCAGAAAGAATTATCAGGACTGTTTTTTCACAAGCACATAAATTAATTCTTTGCACTTTCATGCACTGGCAGAACAAGAAAGCAATATTCCTTAACACAAAGCAGGAAAAGAAGAAATGGAAAGATACACTTTCACTTCTTGGTCTTAAGATTTTTTATTTATACAGGTGCTGCATAGAATAGCTGATACAGTAGCTTGCTTAATTTTTTTGACACCCACATGCATCTAATAGAAAGCAGCAAATGTGTCTAGCTGGCATAGCCAGGTCAGCCAGTTCTCACCTCCTCTTGCAGAGGGTGAATTATCCAAGAGGAAGGAGGGACACTTCTTTTATCTGTTTTAGTTAACAGGCTACATATCCATCTTATGTGTGTCTTTGATCACCTCTAGAAGTGTTTCTCTTGTATGCAGTCTTTGATAAAAGCGCTGAGCTGCTTAAATATCGGATTAAATATCTCAACCTTAATACTGGGTTGTATGCCCTACGTACAGTTAACATAATCCACTCGTTTCCCAGTTGATAGGCTTTAGGGCTGAGATCACTCTGGGGTCACTAAGCCACACAGGAGCTGCTTTTGGAAAAACTCACTCTTCTGCCTGCTGACGAGGTAAGCTCCAAAAATGTTTCAGGTAAATTCTCCATTAGCTGGGGTGTAACAAGCCATACTAATGTCAATCCCCCAAAACATGACTAGTAGGGAATACAGTGCAGAGGTACTGAAGAAGCACCCCAGGAGTCAGCCAGCGTTCGGCGTGAGATGGAGCTGAAGATGGGACAGATTCAGTCTCCTCGCTGTGCTCTCCAGCACCCTCTGATCAACGGTTTCTGGCACGCAGCCCCGGATCCAAGCTGGCTCTGTCTGCTCCTGAAGTGCTGCTGAGGAAGTTAATAAACCTCTTGGAATTCACAGCCCTGGGAGGAATAATGTGAAGCCGTGAGGGTATCTCTGTGGTGCTCAGCAGGGTGCTGGGACCAAGCCAGAGCAAATGAGCCCAGCTGATTCTGCTGAGGGACAGTTAATTGCCTCTGAAACATGTACCCCAGGACTCACAGTTCACTGTAAGGAGTAAGCTCAGGCTTGTAGGAGTCATTAATTGATCAATCAGCCGTGGAGAAGTAGCTAAAACTGCTTTTGACTTACTAGTGCTGACCCTGGAAGCAGTGCAGTTGTGATCATGCAACGCTGTGCTTGACCCAACGGGCTCTGCAGATCTGACTGACACCTACACAGAACCAGCTACCATGCCCCTCTCTCCCTGTCAGGGTAACCCACCAGCTGGATACTCACCCATAACAATCAAGGGTTAAATATATCGGTTGCATGCAAAGCCCAGGCAGAAGAGGTGGTCTAAGTCCTTCTACCTTCTCTTAACAAATAAGCCATATTTGAGTCATTCTTTAAAAATGACTAATGACCTTGTGAACACCCTACACTCACACTCATTCATCTTTTTACCAGCAGATGCCAGGTCATATATCCTTCTATGAAGGGAAATTAGGGTAATGTGTTGTAGGATGTTATCAAGGTGTATTTTCATGATCTGCTCAGTAATTTTTAATCTAAGCAGAAATTGCTTCTACACCTTCTTGCACTAAATTCTATTTAATATCAGATAATTCCACTGAAATGTAAGGTATTTCTTTAACAGACAGCTTTTCCCCCATTCCTCGTGGTCTCTCTCTAGCACTTGCACTTACTGCAACTGCTGGTAGCAAGTTTAATAGAAATTCTGGCAGCAGTTTTTCAACACAAGGATACTTGCCTGCAAGATACCTTTTCCCCATTTCCTTTCTGTTTTTTCTTATTTAAGAGGATGGGAATTTAGTAGCTTCCTCCATGCCTTGTAGTTCCTGCTCTAGACCACCTGCTGGAGGTTATTACAACTCCACCATTACATTTCTGACACTTATTTCTGATGAATCTTCCTTAAAAACTGTGACTATGGTTCTATTAGATGGGAGTCATTCCATATTTGCACTCACTGATGTGAAATTCAATTAATTTTGTATTACGATCAGAAACATGGAATAGATTTGATTTTTGGAGAAAGTTGACATTTCAGCCAAGAGAGATGTCTGTTATATTGATTTATCTGATTGGGGAAAATACTGTGAAACGTTTTTCCATTATGGTATTCATCTGCAAGAGAGAGATTCCTTATTTATGTATGAGCAGAGGGAAAGTGCTTTGACCTAGGAATGAAGAAACTTGATTGTCCCCTCTTCACATTGCTATGTTATATGTCTGTGTATCTTGGGAAGCTTATTGTGTAGCAGGACCTCAGACTTTTCCTTGGAAAGCTGGCAACTATCACCCCCTAATTCATCATAAAGTGGCACTGCACACCAACCCTGAGGTAACATTTTGGCAGAGCTGGACTAAATCCCTTTCTCTTTTATGGAAAACTGGATCTTCACCTGCTCAGGCAGGGTCCTCCTGGAATGAACATGGCAAACAGGAATTTGGATATTCACTAGGAAGGCTGAAGAGAATTCAAACTCTGCTGATGGCCTGTGAAAATGAACCCTGTGGCCATATAATAGTTTTTTTCCCCCTCCAGTTTTCTTTCAGAAAATGTATTGTTTAATTTATATATATCTCTTGGTATATGACTTCTAATTAAAAAAGTATAATCTCTCAATAGTGGCATCACATGCTAAGCACAGACACTTTTCTGTCATTGGGGGACATTTTTGGATCTCATTTATAAAATCTCTCACTTTTATCACTTTATTAACATTTCACACTTTACTGATAAGTCATCACATAGTGGCAATATTGGAAGTTGAGGAACATGTATAGTGTGTTGGTATTTGAATAACAAAGCAAACGTTGTGAATCTCTCCCATTTATGCCACCTTCCATTCAAAGATTATTTTATTTTGTTACAACACTTTCACGAGTTTCCATGGGATTACATGAGTATCACAGAAAAATGTGGTCTTTCATTATTTTCCATTTTGGTTTGGTCAGTTTGGTCAGCTGGGGCCAGCTGTCCCAGCCGTGTCCCTTCCCAACCTCTTGCCCACCCTCAGCCTACTGGCCTTTGCGGGAATGGGGAGGAGGTGAGACACACGAGACAGCCTTAACGCTGTGGGAGCACTGCTCAGCAATAGCCAACACACTGGTACGTTATCAACGCTGGTTTAGGCACAGATGCAAAGCACGGCACCGTACAGGCTGCTATGCAGAAAGTTAACTCCATCCCAGCCAGACCCACTACACTGATCTTCTTACTGACCTCTGTGGATGTGAAATCTCTTTTGGTACTTCCCAAAAGATCTGATGTTTTGTCCTGATCCAATATCAGGGAGGTTTTAACATAATCCCAAGAGTGAAATTAAGACACAAATGAGGTCAAATGCGATTTCAGGGTCATATCAGATATTTTTGGGGTTTTATCAGACAATTCGCTCCCCAAGGTCAATGCCCTAGTATCCTTGTGCAGATAGCGGTCTGCAGGCACCAAAACCACAGGATTCAAGGGCATTCACTCCTGCCTCTGCAGCAGACTGCAGGGACTAAAACTATTGCTGTGGGTTTTAGTCTAGCCTCTGCAGGGCTGGAAACCCTGCAACAAAACTTGCACCCGTTGTACCAAAAAATGTTTAAGGCAAAAATGTCTGTCCATCACATGTTTTCTTCCCTCTCTTACAAGTTTACTAAGGCTGGCAAACATTAAATGTCCGCATCTGCATTTTCTTACTCACTATGCCATGAGGTGTAAATTACATCACTTTAAAAAGAATGGCATATGTTTTAAGCAATTTAATCTAAAGACAAAGATTAAAAATTTTTCCTGAAGCCAGGATTGTTTGCAAAGTTCATAAAAGGATACTTTGGATCTAGAGCTCTTCATACATTTTAGGAATTCAGTTTTTACAGTCACCTGCCAAAGATAACCATTAAAAGCTACAACATATTAAAAAAGAAAACTTTGGAGACAAGTGTCTTTGATATGGCAAATAGTTCTTGGCAGTGAAAGAAAGAAGCTGTGATGTGAGCAGTTCTTATTTTGCTTGTTATAGTAAATGCCATCCTACAGATGGAATTCAAGCAGTAATTCAAAAAATATTAAATGATCTACTTTAAAAAATGAGGCAAGTGAGTCCTCCCTTTTTAAAGGCTGTGAAAAAGAAATCGTCTTTTTTCAGACTTGCCAGCAGAGAAGGGGATAAGCGGGAAGTATAATTGATCTCATCTAAAATCTTACAGTCAAGAGCATTTATTATGGCATAAGGCAGAAAGTGAGAGATGCTTATAAATGAGATCCAACTGTCTCTCCAGATGCATTTTGCTGAAATACTATTCAGAGTGAACCTTTAAAACCTGAATTTGGAAAGCATAAGCTATGTTAAAATAAATCTAAGCTGATATATTCATTTGTAACAAAATGAATCTGACACATCATGGCTATGATGATATGTAATTTCACCCTGAGAATTCAGTTTTCAGAAGTGATTTAATTTTCTTTAAAACATTATTGAAAGCTACAAGACACAGATTAGAATAAATATCCTTGTCTCATATGGATATTAATTTTGACAATATTCACCCTACAACTGAAATACAACAGGCAAATCCACTATTTGCTAAGTCATCTATGATGGAAAGGGGTTGATACATAATTATTTAAATGCTCAGTAGGTTTATCACTCTAATGTTTAAAGACTCTGAGCAGGAGAAAGGATAAAGGGTATGAAAATTAGATGATTTATATGTGCTTCATTAAATATTTTGTGAGGCATTAACACAATCCAGAAGAAGGACTAACTCAACCTACTGCTCTCTGTAAAGTTTGTACATAAGGTATAAGACATGGTAAACTTAAACTGCAATGAGAGATGTGTCCATGGTATGGAGCTGTTTGATAAATGCTGTTGCAGGATTTGTCTTAGTCCCCAAACTGTGCCTATTAAATTGAATGGGAATTTCTTATTGCATCTACAGGTAATGAATAAGGTCTAGATTCTTTACATCTGCTTTCACAATCTGCTTGATATTCTCAAATACAGTGCTGTCTTCCCTACAACTGTCTGTGTATGCAAATTCACAGACACACATGCTATTAAGACCTAGGTATGGGATTGAATTCTCTGCCTTCACACTCGAATGTCTACCAGAATGAGTTACTCTGCACCTTTCATATCACGGGGTTGTATAGTCTTCAATAACCAAGCTGCACTAAAATCACAGCTCCAATATTTTGATTTAGCAAAGCGTTTAATCCTGTGCCAACTTTAAGCATGTAAGTAGTCCTGCTGAGTTAACAGTGCTCCTCACATGATTGAACTAAAGCATGTACTTAGTTCCTTGATTTGGGGCCAGAGTGCTGAGAATGCTGCAGGAGGGAGCTGCAGGTGGGAAAATGCACTCTGCTAAGCCAGACACCACTCAGGTTGTAACGGTTTAGTTCAACACTCTTTCTTTCCAACAGGGCAAAACTTTGAAGAAGCCAAAAGTTTTTGCAGTTGTTTGAAAGGTTCATCATGGCTCAAAATTCGAGACAATAGGGGGAGTGAGGTGGCAGTATGGACTAGAGATACAAACCAGAAAAAAATAGGATCAGAAAGAACAAGAAGATTATGAGATATAGCAAAATGTCAAAACTAATAAGAGGAAATTTCAGCTACCCAGACACACGGGAGCAGGGACACAATGAGAGGAATAAATCAAGCAACAGTCATGTACTATATCTTCAATGTATTAAAAGGTGCCAAGAAAGACGAAAGTTCTGACTTTCAACAGTGCAGCTGTTAGGAGATAGAGGTGGAGGACTCACTAATGACCATAATCCAGTTGGATTCATTACTGCAGACTAAACCTGCAAGAGGAATAACAAACCCCCAAGGACTTTGAATGTAGAAGAATGGGGAAGTGCTGGAGAGGATCCAGTGGGTTAAGCGTCTAATGGGAGGATTGGGAGGAGGGAAGGACACAGGGGAAATGGAAACTCTTCAGAAAGCAATTACTGCATATCCAAGGGTGATGCGTATTATCCACCAATATGTACACTAGGAGGAGAAAAACAGCATAGCAAATAAACACAGAATTGAAAAAGATATTGAGAGATAAATAAAAAGATACATAAGCAGCGTAAAATTTCAGGTGCAGAGGGAGAACAGAAAAGTTATACAATTAATTTAAGATAAAAGAAAGCAAAGATACAAAAAGTGCAAGCAAATAATGAAATGAAGATGGTAGAAGATGATAGAAATAGACTAATATCAGAGTATATCCCTAGCATATGTAAGGAAAACTCTGCAAAGAAAGCAGCAGGTTTTCAGGGTGAAAGCAAAGCAGCATGATGCTATGAGTTAGTTCAAGCCCCATTCCTCATGGCTGATTTTACTATTACCAAAAGGTTGTAAACAATAAAGCAATTGGCTTTTAGACAAAGTTTTCTCCATTTGCAACACACTGGGAAAAAGACAATCCTGTTTTCCACAGCTCAGCTGACATCAAGACAGGTAAGTTCACAGAGTTTTCCCACAGTCCTCCACCTTTCCCAGAGTGACCCAGGTGAATGGAAAGTAACTACATATCATCCTTAGAAGTAACTACATACAATCCTTAGCAGACACTGCCAGATGGTCAGGCAGTTGCCTCTTCCATTGCCATTCCACCTCCATTTTGCACAAGGTGGAAATCGGAAAACATAGGAAGCACTGGGTTTGAAGAGATATTTACAGATCTAGATGGGATATATTTGCACTTTCAGGCTACATCAGCCATTACAATCATCAGTAAGATGGGAAACGTACTTTGGGTGTGATTATGCTTGGTTTGTTGTGGATCTCAAGTCATTGCATTGGTGCCATTGAGATTATATTTCCACTGGGTTTGTTTCTTTACTATGGCTGACATTTTAGTGCCTTATTTCTATTAGTGAATCTGTCCTATCAACTCACAGCCTTCATCACTCCTAAAATTCACATTGTTGGCTTCTACTCAAGAGCTCTCAATCAACTTGACAGAAATCTTGGGATGAAGATGACTCTAGAGGCTTGTTCTTGCCCTGTGCTGCCATCACCATAGCTAAGGAGTATTACTTAAGTGATTTAACACTTCAGCTTTCAGATGCCTTTTATTTTGTCCAGGAGGCAACTTAGGCTACATATATGTGAATACGTAATTTATCCTGGGAGCATTTTTTGATGCTGAGACCTAGTGCAGAAGGGCCCACCTCCATGCTGTTAAACTCTTCAACCCTCAAAACCAGGACAGCTGCATGCAAACCCTCTATTGAAAATCATCCCATAGATTTTGAACTGTGCCTGGGAATTTTTGGAGAAATGGTTAGTTTGCCTGGGCCAAAAACATTGCAAGAAACATCCTGAAAATGAGAAATACCTACAGTTAAGCTGCCATGTCAGGGAGTGTTCCTCAATATTACTTGAGACTGACATGGGCCCTTGTGAAGAACTTTCTCCTAAAGATGCTTCTCTCTGTGTCTTTCCACTAACAACTGAGGAAATCTATGGAGACCTTCCTCCCCAGCCAGTCTTTGGCCTCTTCACTTCTCCATCCCCCAGGTAACAATCTTAGCTCATACTACCAAAATAAGGCAAGGCAGGATGTTTCAGGCCAGAGGACTTGTATTTTTATGGAAGTATTATACCTTCCAGCATTAGGATCTACAGTCTTTTACATCTCCTTGGTAGAGCCTTATAGGACTTTATTAACTCACTTCCTATGAACACAGCAATAGGCTTTTGAGCTGCCCAAAGTGATGGTCTAGAGCCAAGCCTTTCTATGTAAGCATGTTTTCTCTATGGCAACCATTTCTTCCCCAAAACTAGAGTCGTCATTTAAAAACAATTGGAAGAAGCATCAAAACAATAGACAAATAGCCAGTAAAATGACACTACCACTATATTAATCAGTGAAGTCAACAATAGAAAATCTTTGACTAAGAGCATAAGACTACATCTCCTAATTGATTCCTATATTTGAACCACAATAATAAACTCTGTAGGACAGTGTTGTTACTTTAATGACTTCTGTTTAGATGTCTCATTTTGTTGAGCAGATTTTCTCCAAGTTTTTTCATTCAAGATTCTGTATGGTTTTGGAAAGCAAAATACAACATACCCAAAGCCATAGCAACAACAGTGTTAAATGACAGGTGGCAATAGGAACAAGGTTGTATAATTCGAGAAACTGTTCCACTCAATCAAATGTTGCATTTGGAAATAACAGATAGGAGGGCAGGTACTTGCTTATCACCATTCATAGTGGAAGTACAAGTGCAGCTCCAGTTCTGTGTGAGATGGTGCAGCATACAGTGGGATACAAAAAAATAAAAGTCAGAGATGGCAGCTGCATTGCTGCCTGGGTAGAACACATGGCTCTA
>VYZV01033467.1:0-13063 GCA_013401275.1 Pandion haliaetus | reverse complement strand
TAACTATCCTCAGTGGAATGGTTCTGATTTTATATCAGATCCATTCCTCAATTTCCTTTGTGTGCCTGTGCACGTATACGCAGAACCTAACCAGCTGAAACTGCAAACATTTCTTGTCAAACTTGGTAGATCTTACAAGCTACAGTGACGAAAAATTTAAAATTATTAGAATACTGAAAATCCTTAAGTTAGTGTAACAGAACTACTCCTAAAAATCCTCAAGTTAGTGTAACAGAACTATTCCTATATCCCACCACCAAAGCACATGCAAACCCCACCAATGTCAGTAGGAGCAGCATTGTAATAGTATACTTTGAGTTTTAAAATGCTCCTAATGTAAACAGCGATATTACCAGATCTACCTTTATGAAAACTACCTGCACCATGAGCTGACATACTGTACTGGAAAGGCAATAGGTTATTTTGAACTGTCAGATGAACACATTGTCTGTTCTCCTATCACCATTCCTGCAGCCTGCTTCCAACTGCTGACTATAAAAGCAACACACCAGCAAATGAAATGTTAATCTTTTCAAAAGATAAAAACTTTTGTTTCAATGACTGCATTGGCAACATGGCTCACTATGATGATATATTAATTATACTCTGTGCCACTCAATCACCACGCTGTGTCTTTGGTGACTTGCAGAAGGAATCCTATCTATGATGAAATCGTTGAAGAACGGAAAATATTGCAAACTGCACCATGCATCTATCTGTTTTTTCTTGGTGACTTTTATGGGCAAATTCTGAGTATTTGCAAAACAGAGTCCAAGAAGGCAAATACAACAGGTCTTTTTTCCCCCCAGTTTTGTTGTCTGTGCATATACATGCTGAAAAAGTATCCAGTTACTGTCTTAAAAAGTGAGTAGTTCACAATGAATTCCCAAAAGCCAGTAAAACAAGTTAAGTGAACTAGTTCTTAACGTATAATAGACGAGTCTGGAGGCCAAGTTACTAACCTGTTATTAGCTGTTATTACAAGAGATGTTTCAGTGACTATTCATCTTGGAAGATCAGTTTTCCACATTATATTTATGTCTTTTAAACAAGAACAAAAATCTGTCTTGGGATATATGCAAGGCTTCTATTGGCTTTCACCAACCTGCTGATCTGCTACTAGGCTAAACTGTTATACTGAATGGTACAAACTTGTCTACCCATTGCAGGGCTAATACAATGATGCAATATTAAAGACAATGAATTTTGTAGCCTATCTTTTTTTTAACAGTTGCATCCTGTTTGATTTTTGGGAAATGATCAAGACTTACTATTAGCATTATTAATTAGGATTCCTCTAGGTCTGCCTTAGCCCAACAAAATGTATTAATGCTTATATTTATGGAAGTCTTTGAAAAAGAAAGCACTCATAAAAATACAATAGACTGAATGCACTCCCTTAGTTCTTACCAGCTGAGAACAGCTCCTAAACCAAGACAATTTCCTTAATCCATTTACAGCAAAATTTTACACGATCTTATATGTAGTAATACAAAATAATGAAAAGGGGTGAGAATTACTACTGCTCTTCCCTTGCTATGTCTTATCTCTTTAACACAGCACTCATTTCTACTGTTGGCAGAATACTTTACTAGATCCACTACACAACGGAAGACTATGCTAGCTATTAAGTGCACACCATCTACTAATGCAAGTGATTCACTATGGATATTAAAAATAACTTTAACTGCTACAGCTACATAAAGCAGATAAATCTATTTGCCAACACTGTAGTACTAGTAGTTCCTATTTCTTATTAAAAAATTCCTATAGCGTATTTTCATTCAAGGGTCTCAATAAACAAATAGAATAATAATTACCATCATTTTACAAAAGGGAACCTAAGACACCTAATGGCAAAGTGACATGCTCACAGTCAAACAGCAGGTTATACGCCACGGAAGAACCAAACACTGATGACGATTTGTCCAGTGCCCTTTTCATTAGATCACACTGTCCACCCCATGGCATTTACACCAGTTTTCCAAATGGTGACGCATAAGCTGTCAATAGCCTCAGAAAACAATGACCGTATTTTCATTTTAATGGTCCTAGATTACATTATCTTCCAAGATCAACATTAAAATCAGTAGTCATGTATTTGCATGTTTAATACACCCATGCAGAGCAGCATAGGGCAGAGTATGAGTGTGCTTAAATAAGCATTGTAAGCACATCCTGACAATTAAATCATAGCATTTCTTCTCACAACTAGCTTCAAACTTCATCTGTGGTTCTTTGAAGGACTCTGTAGTACATTATGATTAAGATGTGAATTTCCACTAAATGATTCACATTTGAAGCAGTACATCTTTGTATTTGGAAAAAACTTATGAAAAAAAAGGGGTAGATTTGCAGAAAGAAGCAGTAAAGAAAGAGACTTATAATAGACATTAAACGGAGCAGGCAATCTCTCTATCAAGGTATTCATAGTAAATAACAAGTGGCAACAGCATGGATATTTCTGCCCTTCTGCATGCTGATAATGACAAATGCTAAAATTAAATCATCATTAAAAATTCATCATCCCATGTAATAGTATTTGTGATAGGAAATTATCAGCAACTGATCCCATTCTATACTTTTAAAAGTTAACACAGCAGTGATGCAAGGCTAAACCAGGACTGCTTGTTACTCATTTTTTTACAGAAAATTTCTGTTACTTGACATCGAAGTTCGTAATTTCCAGAGACCCAACACCTTTGTATTGAAACACACCCTGCAAAAAGCAAATGATGTGTGGTCACATGAGAATAGAACCTGCAGTGAGACTATGTGTGCCTGTGCACCTCACGAAGATCTTTATGCCAGTAAAGAGACAGTGCTCCCACTGTCCCCCTTGCACTGTCCTTCCCTTCATTGGCACACCAGTGCTGCTTGTTCCAGCAGCGCATTTTGCTTACAGAAGATACAAACACTGCAATTGTAAATAGATATCCATGGGAAGGATCAGGTACCTTGAACTAGGGAAGCCTCAAAGGTGATCCACCACAGTCAAGAGGGCTCTGCTGTTGTGTATTGGCCCATAACCCATTGGGTGAATATCAAACATCAGATCCCAGCAAACCAGGCTGACAGGCCACGTCTGGATTCAACACAAACTAACAAAATGCTTTGGCCAAAATTCTGCACTCCCAACACCTGTCAGTGGGCTCCTCACAGACAGCAAAATTTGGCTTATTACTGCAGAAGCTGTGTAACACAGTCATTTTGAACAGCAGGCATTATTCCTGAACATAGTAGGCAATTCTGTCATATAAACAGCCATCAAAGACTTACTTAAATCTAGACTGCAGAACGTTTGTAAAGCAAACACTACGTGCATGATTAATCTTTTCAGGAAACAATTTTGCCATTCAGTTTATCCAAGACTCCAGCAGAGGGAGCAGGGCAGAGCAAACAATTAGGGTCAAAAAAGAAAGTAAAGATCAAAGTTCAGATTAAACACACACAGTGCTGAATTAATCTGACAAGTACCTGACATTTCATTTTAGGTACAAAGATTCTGGCGCTCTGCTTTTTTTTTTTTTGTATCAAATTCACGATGCTCCCTAGATGAAATTATCCATTTACTTCAAAGCTGATTCATGGCTGTTCATTTGGTGCTGAAGACCTAGTTTGCTAAGTAATAATTACCAGGGTAAGTTACGAAAACATTCCAACATGTCAATCATTTACTGTACTTAACTCACATATTTTAAAGCTTAAATAACTAAAGGAATATTATATAACACAGAAGCCAGCAGCAGCAATTAAAAGAGGACTGAATGGAATTCCTCTCCCTCCCATACCCACAGACTGTACTAGTATTATTTTACTTTTTGAGTTATAGTTTCTGCTGCACTAATTCAAATAGATTATACGAGTACTGCATACATGATTCACCTTGTTCAAATACTGAAACAATACACAACAGGAAAATATATCAGTTTTATTTGTAATTTATGAAGACAACTACTAGAATGTTCTGTTTTACATCATTACCTGTTTGTTTACCAGGTACTGTTTATCACAGTACAAGTAAATTGAGAAAAGGTATTTATCAGAAGTGACCAAGTCTGGGAAAAAAACCCCTTGGCCTCTCTTAGTTTCAGAATATTTTCTGCAACTCTAGAAGTTGCTAATTTTTACAACTATTTATTACAAATATGACAAAAATACAGGAAACCATCCTTTTTTTCTGAATGAATGGACGCATTCATCCATTTTAGAAACTGGGGGTCCAATTTCCTTCTAATTCCAGGTCTATAATTTCATCCCTCTGAATTCAGTGAAGGTGTTCCTAAATTATGGTAATTTCTATGAGAGATGAGCATCTACAAAAAGCACAGCATAGTTTGCTTATTAATGTACTACACCTTGAATGCAGCAGAAAATAATTCAAAATATATCTGAGTGTGGACAAAGACTCAAAATAGAACCCTAAAATCATAAAGAACAACTTTCCTAAATCAAGTATTATGGGCCACACAGCCAGTCGGGCTGAATACCCCACTGCAAGTTATGCACAGCATAGATTATATGTTACACAAACCAATTTTGAAACTGATCTTCACCAAAATATCCAATATTACTTCAGTGAGGCTGCTAAGGGTGGAAATGAATCAGGATTACCCTGATTTCATTTGTAACAAGATACACTCTAAGTTATTTATTTTGCTGATCTTATTTTGCCTCAACTCAACTCCACAGCGTGGAACTGAAGAATTAAAAAGCAAACAGCTTTGAGAGCATTTGCTACAAACACATTCCAACAGCGCTGGTGTAAGTCTGAGTATCTGGAAATCTGTGCACAACACACCTGCATTTAGAGCAGGAAATATATATCCTACATTGCACAGTGGAAAGGTCCCCAAGGTACAGACGACTGAGCTGGGTCCAGAGCTGGAAGTTACGTTACCATGTTAGGTGCCCTCAGAAAGGCTAAAGGTTAGGTGCCCTCAGAAAGGTACAGCAGGATGCTGCTATGACTGTACTAGTTTCACAGTGCAGGGTCCCTGCACAATGCTACTTTGTGTGATGTAATGCAGCAGTTGTCCTATATATAAACTCTTCATTCCCAAACTGGTTCACTGCAAAATATACACATACTCTAGACTGGGTGAAATTCTGGCTTGGTAAAGGAAATGGCAAAAACATCATTCAGCAAAGACAAGAATCCTCCTCTTTGACCCCAACTGATCTTTTAATCTCAGAGGAGTTTTCAGTAAAATTCTTGTTAGCTTCACTACTTTCATTCTGTAGGTTCCCATTTTTCTATGCATTGATGCTGAATCATAGAATCGTTTAGGTTGGAAAAGGTGTTTTAAGATCATCAAGTCCCACCGTTAACCTAACACTGCCAAGTCCACCACTAAACCACGTCCCTAAGTGCCACATCTACACGTCTTTTAAATACCTCCAGGGATGGTGACTCAACCACTTCCCTGGGCAGCCTGTTCCAACACTTGACAAACCTTTCATTGCAGAAGTTTTTCCTAATATCCAAATTAAACCTCCCCTGGCACAACTTGAGGCCTTTTCCTCTCGTCCTATCACTAGTTACTTGATAGAAGAGACCAGNTCCAGGCCCCTCACCAGCTTCCTTGCCCTTCTCTGGACACGCTCCAGCACCTCCATGTCTTTCCTGGAGTGAGGGACCCAAAACTGAACACAGTACTCAAGGGGCGGCCTCACCAGTGCCGAGTACAGGGGGACGATCACTTCCCTGCTCCTGCTGGCCACACTGTTTCTGATACAGGCCAGGATGCCATTGGCCTTCTTGGCCACCTGGGCACACTGCTGGCTCACATTCAGCTGGGTGTCAACCAGCACCCCCAGGTCCTTTTCTGCCGGGCAGCTTTCCAGCCGCTCTTCCCCAAGCCTGTAGCGTTGCATGGGGTTGTTGTGACCCAAGTGCAGGACCCGGTACTTGGCCTTGTTGAACCTCATACAAGTGGCCTCGGCCCAACGATCCAGCCTGTCCAGATCCCTCTGCAGAGCCTTCCTACCCTCGAGCAAATCAACCCTCCCGAATGATCGGACTTGTTTTAACATAGCACTGTCACTTCTGCTTTTATTATAGTTTAGTTGTACCTTGTGTTGTTGAAGAGCAATTGAAGAGCTTCAGCAGAGAAAATGATGCTACGCTGTATCACAACTACTCGAGTTCTACTCTGAATTACTAATTTGATCATTTTTGTGTTGTTGCTTAGCTGAAATAATTATTTACAGAATCTTCTCTTTATTGTGTGGACAACCCAACTGATGTCACATTACCAGCACACTCAGTTTCATCCAATGCTGCTACAAAAGAATTACTCCTGATTTTCTCCCTGCCCCAGCACTGCCCATTCCTTTCGAGGATGCTGTTGAATCAGTCGGCAACTGATATGAATTAAAACAAATCCAGCAGCAAAAAAAATGTTTTTAATCCAGATCAGTTCCCTGAGCTGGTTCATTGCATTGCTGGTTTTGCCACCACAAGCTGAAATATAGAAAAGAAGCAAGTAAGGAAGATAAACCAGAACTGTTTTTTTCAGTTGGCAGTGTTGGCTTAAGAGTAATGCAGGGTGATTCTACACCTAGGACATAAATATTGTAAATCTTCCTCAGACATACAAAGTTGCGGATTTTTTTTTATACGCATGTCTTCCCTTTATGTCTGACAGAGATTGTTTGCTGAAATACAATGGGGCTCCAGTTCTGCCAGCTCCTGGCTGGCTGACAGCCTCTTCCAACACCTCCTATGGAGCTCAGAGGAATGAGAGAGCTGTCAGATTTTTCACTGACAGTTTGAACACCCAAACTTCTGCAACAGTAAGTGCCAGGAAATATGTATAGCTTGATTCTTACAAAGATAATGCACTTGCAACCACTGTATTTCTCCATCAGGTAAAAGTTTTTCAAGTGTTCAAAATTCACTTTCATGATGAGATACCTTCACATGGGCTGGTATAAAATAAGTCTGAATATTGATAAACATCAGGTCCTTAATCTTACACTGACATCACGTATACCTGCTCTCCATACATTTTGTTTGATTGTAATGAAACAGCTGCCATTCCGATAGGCAGAGTACTGACATACCCTGAGCTAGCTTTAAATAATTCAGGTCAAGGAGCAGGGTTGAGATGCACTAACTTACCCTACCAAGAACTCTCTGGTGGAGACCTCACATGTTGGACCGGGTTGGCATGTATTTTTCATGTGGTTATACCAGCACAATATTCTGGGAAAAGGACTGTGCTCCTTCTAGTATAAAAGTGTCTTCTCTCTGAGTAAATTATTTCCCTTTCCAGTAACTTAAATTACTGGGATCAGAGCTGTACAATTAATACATGGAGGCAAAATACTTCACGATTATTTCTACTGCGATCAGCTGGGCTGTTCAGAGGATAAGCTAATATTTAGCATGAGTAGAGGCAGCAGACTCTGATCCAGAATAAATGATTCCTGTTTCCTTCCTTTTATTCACAGTGTTTACATAGTCCACTGTTTGGCAACCTCATTTTGAGGCCAGTGACCCACCACTTCTTGTGATTGTTATGATGATCAACAGAAAATGTCTTCACGGCAAGCAATTAACTGGTTCTGTTCAGTCAAACCCACTGCTGTGTCTGTTTCAGGCTTCAAATACCAGTTTTTGGGTCTTCCTGGTGACAATATTGAGCGATATTATAAAACATCAGTAGCCAAAGCAAACCTTTAACAAATGCAAACTGTTGCTGCCAACTCTATTGCACCTGTGTGCATATGTGAACTAAGCATGTCCCCTGTACTGCACCTGTCTGCTCTGGTTTTTTTGCACATGAAATGAACTTTCCAAGATCTCTTTTCTTTAGCTATTCCAAATGCTGTAAAAATGCTGGAAAGAATCAGTCGCCCTAGTATTTACATGTCTTAAAACTTGTAACACAGCAAGTCAATGTCAGCACTAGAATAGTGCCTGGGGGTAAACACCTGGCTCCGCTGATGCTGGTAGCAAAACTCCCATTGACTCCCATGGGAGGAGGACGTCATCCCAGGCCTATGAGTGCCTAATGCCAGGTTTTACCCAAGAGGCAGTATTTCACAGTTGTGGAAATCATGCAACAGCACATCACATTGCCTGGAGTAGTGAATGTAGTACCGCTGCGTTCACTGGGAAGATTTCTACATATTTTTTGCAGCCCTTTTATGATTTCTAAAATCTGTTCAGTTAAAGGCAGGATACTGTTGGTTTGGGTCACTAAGGAGAGGAAAGTGTGACATTTTCTGCTGACAAAATCATCCTTATACCTTTTTTCCAACTGAGGAGGTTCAGAATCTAAGGAAGTGGTTTATTTCAGTTTCTTTTATTTCTGCATTGTTCACTGTTAAAGCTTTTCTTTCTCTTCTGTTTGGTTGTCATGCCTGCTCCAATTATTTGGGTACTTAACTTTTCATTCCCGGTGTTTTGCTTCCAAAGCTATGTGCTGATTCTGCTCATTTTTCCTTCCTCACCCTCTCTTTTCCATAGCTGTTGCTCAATTTTTGTTTCACATTAAGTTCAGCTTTCCAGTCAGCTCCATGAGGAAACCAGAAGGATTACTCAGAATAATCTGCATTGTGATGGTTCTTTCTGGGCAAAGATAAATCAACATTTTGGAACGATAAGGATTAGACTCTGTGACACTTTGGGAGATCTCTTAAAAGCTTAATTTGCCTTGCAATGAACAAGTAGCACAAACACAGCAATACCCACCTTCTACATCACAGCAACTGCTGATGACCACTGGTCTCACCTTGCACAAGAGTGCACAAGACAGTACTTGCCACATACTGATATTGCTGCAGTCCTCCCCCAAATGGTGACAAAACAGATGCCAGCTTGAAAATGGAGCAGGCAGAAATGAAATACAGGACAGAAATAAAGTCAAGGCACTCACTAAGCAGAAGCAGGTCTTCTGCTGAGAGGTGTTACCCTATTTTCCACACTCCGCAGAATCCAGTCAGCCTTGCCTTCCCTGCATGAGGGGTTTGGAGTCGGTGGGATGCAGACTGGTATCCTTCGGCACACCACACACAGGGTATAAAGAGACTACCTCAGCCCACCTGCTGGCTTCGCTGTGCCGTCCCACGTAGGGAGCGATGTGAAGATTAAGAGAGGTGACGGATGCTCCTCTCAGACATGGTCTTGGCATTTGGATCTCAACTTTCACATACCTGTGGCAGACTGAGGAAGACGGCACCACATGGCTCTCCATGCATTAATATTGTTGCTATTAAAAGGACTGCAATGGGGGTTTTGTGGGCATTTGTTCTGACTGAAGAACACAAACCGATCAGGAACTTGCTGAATAAAGCCCCAATATACCCTTGCATGATCCACCAGAGATTCCATACAGATCCTTTCTCCACAACTGTCCAGCGGGTTCTGCCACTTGAATTTCATTTGTGCAATTTTATTAAGCTCTTCAGAATTTTCATCTTGAATCCTGCAAATTCAGCACAGTCCAGGAAAAAAACAAGGACTTCAAGCCATCCTGATCTTAAATTAAAACTCCTTTAACAAAACCATGATCATCTAAGGTGTCTTTTTTCCTAACCTAATCCCATAATGGACATTTTTTAATAAAGGCATGTGGTTTGAAAATGAGCTTTTAAATAACCAGAGAAAAGAAAGAACATAGAAACAGGTTTTAAAATGTCTGTGGAAAAAAGACAGGGCACTATTTTAAATAATTAAACTCAAAGCTCAGGTGATTTGTCTTGTCACATGTATAATGTATGAGGTTACTTTTCTTTACAAGCCAGTGTTAAAGAAGGAAATGGTAGCATCGTTAACAAATGCTATAGGGCAGAGAGCCTTTTCTGGGCAATTTTTCAATTCAGTAAAATTTTCAAACTTGTATTTCACCATTTCCAGCTCCCATATTAAAAATCTATTAGCAGAAAGCCTATTGAAAAGCTGACCGTGAGCACAAGAGACTTTTTCTGGAAACACTTCCATTCAGTTCTCATGCCTGAACAAAAGCAGATTGGCACATTCAGTTATATACAAACGCCTTTGAAAGGGACCTCCCCCCCCTTTCCCATAGCCACGCGTTTCAGGGCTCTACATGCTGAAGGAAGCCAGTGAAAGGTTTGAAGGGGTGGGGAGACCAAGGGCTTCCACCGAGATCCTTCAAAGTCCTCGTCTTCTATAGTGGGAGGATTTCCCTCTAAATCCCTTTCAATAGCATATTGATGGCTTTGAAAGCTTAAATGGCATTTGTCAACCATCAGTAAATCTTGAAAACTGTTTCTGCAAATAGCCCAAATCTGAGTCTCAGCTTTTCCCATTAATCTGTACGTAAGGCCACTGAAGACTTTTTCAGAGCCTAGATAATGCCTGGATTAAAAGGTCCATTCAGAAGGGAAAACTTTAGCATTCACCTTGTGTACATAGCCATTTCACCAGTGGTATTCATGGGTTGTTATTTCAACTCTGCATTTGTCCTGCAAACAAGACATTTTGCCACAAAGACTTGGTAGAGACATTCTTCAGTGAATTACTGAAACCTAGCCCTGCTATTTGTCATGGCTTGTTATTTTTATCAAGTGTAATCAGTTCAAATAGGAACCCTAGACTGACAACTTTACAATTACATTACTATTTTAAGAGTGGAAGGTATGTTTCTTCTAATTCAACAATGAAACTGATTAAAGCATAACCTGATTGCTTTATCTAATGAAACAGTCTAAAATTTCCCTTAATCAGATGTCAGAAGACTTTTTGTTTTGTTTATATTGAAAGACAAGAACTTTATAAAAATAATTATTCAACATTTTTACTTAATGATATTTTATAAAAACCTTATACATTCACAAGGCTTAATAATTTATGTTACATACTGCCTTGTGTTTGTATTTTAGGGCAAAACTGTATTTAATTTCCCTTTCTCCAAATAAAGCAAATTAACAGACTTTAAACCCTCAGAACCTCTGCCCCTTCCACACACAAACTCTTTTTTTAGACTGTTCTTACATCCTAATAAAGTTTGTGTTCTCTCCTTTCTAATTTCTTTTTTTCATTTTGCATCCAGTAAGTTATACCAATGCCAAGGTATATGAGCTATTTTGAAGAGCATAAGGCATTTCATTATTATTATTATTATTGAAATAATCAGGTCAAAATGTTTATGCATCACAGAAAAAAAGAAAAACAGAGCAAGATCACACACTGGAGACTCCAGGCAAATTTTGAGGTGCCAGTGATGCAATGCTAAGCAAATTTTTTAATATTAAAAAAAAATAATAAAAAAATCAGACACCTGTCAAATTTCCCCCAATCCAGATAGATCTCATTGTTTGAACCAATCGACTTTTTACCATACTAGACAATTTACTGTGAACATCAAGAACACCCAACCTGGGGATCAGTGAAGTTCACTGGACATCCCTCACAAGGATACAAAAAGATTATCCTTCCCTCTAGTACAGTTGAAAGGGAGAAGCTTAGTCAAGGATTTATATACCTGAAATCACATGAACTATGGCTGAAGGCCACACCTTGCATCTGCTTCTTTCATCTACCTTATTGTCCACCTGTGTGGACATGTCCCACCCATTTTTTGCTATCAATGGAAGAGACCTCGTAATTTAAATATGAAAACTCTTTGCAGCTTGGATATGGCAAAACAGATCATCCAAGCTCAGCCCAACTCACTGTAAAACTACTATAAAGCCTATCACACAAGTTTAAACAGAAGGGTTTTTCTACTCCAAACCTGCCTCCTCCCCCACCCCGTTACTGTGTTAATAATACTGCAACTCTCCATGCGTCTTGAAAATTTTTGGGGAACTATGCCATGGCTCTTGGCTGATTAAAAGCAAACTAGGCCAGATGTTTTTATCTGTGGGTCACTTCTTGAGATGACTTGGGTATCCTGCCTAGCTTCCAACCAACACTGTCCACACAACAGGTGATGCACTTCCTGTACAGGCCATACCATATATACCCTGTGGAGACACCTCAGATAACCTGGAGTACCTTAAACGGCATAAGGGAGGTATGTGTGAGCATCTAAATGAAGCTCCAGCTGCATTAAAGAGTGGAGACTCAATTTAGTTTGCTAAACATAGGCATCTAGAGTCATGTGAAACATCCTTGGTTACCTGAGACAGCCGCATGGGCCTGGCAAATATAACATTACGACCTATGACATGGCCCATTGCCTTTTGAAGAGACAACTGAAGGCCAACTAAGATACCCTAAGGCAAATCAAGGGCACTAGATAGATACCTATGCTTAGGCAATTGCATTGATCTCCGAGACTGGGATTCAGCTCCTAACACCCCTAACTTAGCTATCTGCAGGTGAAACAGGCTTCTGGGCTCCTAGTGTAGACAGTTAAATCTAGAAGAATTTTTATCTCACCTTCAGATAAGTGACTTTTTTTGGTCAATGCTCTCCAACAACTAGGACTACACTGACTGTTAGGAGAGTGAGATACTGCTTACTCTAGACAGCTGCATTTTAGATCAGCATGTGAATCTGGAGCTCAATACCAGTTCAGTTGACTTCAGGAGCACCTAAATCACAAGATAAAATGTATGCACAATATGCATCTAAATCACAAGATAAAATGTATGCACAATATTCATACTAGTGGTGGTGCAAGGAAATTAGACGAAGAAATCTGCTTCCTTGATTCCTTCTCTGTACCAACACAACTTAAGTTTTCAGACATCTGAAGCATACTGTAATGCCTGGTTGCTTACTCAAGCTTTTCTTTTAACGGAAGAAACCAGTTTCCTTTGTGTGGGAAAGTAAGAAGTTGTCTTTACTTTTGTCAGTATATGTTAAGACTTGTGACCTGATCTTTGGGCTTTCTTTTATAAAAATAAAATACAGAATACTTAGTAAGGACAATTTAACAAAAATTAGTAAAACCTTAATGAAAGTGAATGCAAGTTAGGCTCTAACAACACTTTTGAAATCTTTCTTCTCTGTAACTCAGGATGCATTTCATGAAAGTAGGGCTTAGGAAGCCCAGCTTCACATGAGCTTCTATCTTGTAGTCAGTCTCCTCTAGGTTCACTGAGATGGAACAGGTTTCTCTCCCATGCAGATTCTTAG
>VYZV01033462.1:5022-18347 GCA_013401275.1 Pandion haliaetus | reverse complement strand
CTCAGCCTAGGCAGCCCCCTGGATAGGTCTTGATCTACATTCTGATCTTCATTGGCCATCTCCTTATCAAGGGGAGAGGTTTGCTGCAGTATCCCGCTCTGGTTAGTTAGGTGGGGCTGCACTCACTCCCAGTAGGCAACCTGTGGAAATCTTACACTAGATAATCACAGGTTTCTGCCTACTCCTTCTCACACGGCCAATAAACCTCTGTTGTTACCTGTCGTGGTTTAACCCCAGCCAGCAGCTAAGCACCACGCAGCTACTCGCCCACTCTCTGCTCTGCCCTCCCCAAAGTGGGATGGGTGAGAGAATCAGGAAAAAAAGTAAAATTTGTGGTTTGAGATAAAGACAGTTTAACAGGACATAAGGGAAGAAAATAATAATGATAATAATAATAAAATGACAATAATAATAATAAAAGAATTGGAATATACAAAACAAGTGATGCACAATGCAATTGCTCAACACTTGCCAAACGATGCCCAGGTAGTTCCTGAGCAGTGATCCACCCCACCCCCCCAGGCCAACCTCCCCCAGTTTATATACTGGGCATGACATCACGTGGTATAGAATACCCCTTTGGCCAGTTTGGGTCAGCTGTCCTGGCTGTGTCCCCCCCAGTGTCTTGTGCCCCTCCAGCCTTCTTGCTGGCTGGGCATGAGAAGCTGAAAAATCCTTGACTTAGTATAAACATTACTTAGTAACAACTGAAAACATCAGTGTGTTATCAACATTCTTCTCATACTAAATCCAAAACATAACACTGTACCACCAACTAGAAATAAAATTAACTCTATTCTAGCTGAAACCAGGACATTACCAGACTTTATGGTCACCATTCTCCCATGGCCTGAAGTCCCCAGCAATTGATCATGTTGTTTTTCCTCAACACTACTTGTGATTAGAAAACAGGATGAGGGCAAGAATGCAAAGCAGTTTTGTTAAAAATGCACTGAATAACAAAGTTACATTTATTTCCCTAAGCTTCCAATTTTCATGCCATTCGTCATGAAGAGTACGGCAAAACCCAAGCTGTCACGGACAAAATTTACCTGTAATGGAACAATGCTTCAGGAAAATTCAGCAATGAACTTAACCTAAGGCCCCTGTTTCAAAGCTCTTCTAATGGCCAGCTAGATGCCCTTTGTGAAGGTAGAATAGTTGGCAAATGAGTTTCTAATTGTCAGTAACTGAATATTTTTTGTTAAACACTTAATGATATGACTTCTCAAGTTAGTTGCAGTCATAAATGAACTCCACAGGCAATAATTTCTTTCTTTTATGACACAAGGGATATTATTCTTCCCATTGCTTCTATGAATAACTTCAGCACACAGCTAACTTCTCTTTGCTTTAAGGTGATCTGCCCCCAGAAGTACATGCTCAGGGACACATAGGCAGCATTATGGTTCTAAAGAGTAATGTTCTGGTTGAAAGAGAAGATGTAATGAAGTATGATAAGAAGCATGAAGAGGAGTGAGAGGAATATGAAATGCTCCTCCATGGCTAAGAGAGCTTGGCTGCCTTAGAGGCAGAGCAGACAATAATAAGCAAAGAAATTGGCTGCGGTATTAAACTAGCAGCTGGAGAAAACCTCTTCTGTTTCACCTCACGGTCAGTTACATCTTGTGGTACATATTTCTTAACTTCTTGGAGTTCGGGGTATGTAATGGCATTCTCTGTGAAGCATGAAGAAACAGAATGTACACAGCTTCCCAGAACATCATATGATACCAAAGAGATGAAGTGAAACAGGAATGTCTCAGTGACGCCCACAGGAACAGTCACCATCGCCAAATTGTCAGCATGCCTCTGCAACACCAGACCACAGCGAGCATATGGATAGTTTAGGCTTTCTGCCATTAGACTAGATTAGCAAAGCACATGGTTCATGCATATCTAGTCTAGCTTTGTGTCAGTGGAAAAAACATTTCCAGTACAAGTAGCTTCCCAGACTTAGGGAAGAAGGGCTAATCCTCGGGCAACTTCCATGGAAAAGCCTGCTGCTGCCTTCTGCATCTGTCGGGTTCTGTGGTACCTCCGTGGAGAAACCCTTCATGTGATGTGCAATTACACCTCTGAGACCATGAACCAAGGTGTGAAACAGAATACCCTTCCCTTCTGTCAAGCGAATGTGACTGACAGTTCTGCAAAATCCCTCCGACAGATGACACTACCGGGGATTTTCATTCTGTTAGAACTCATGCAGGCTGTACGGCATCAGTTTGTGCAAAGCCTGCTCTCCATGACCTCCTCAGGCAGAGTGCTTTAGTGAAAGACACACACTGCCCAGAACCTTTTGTGAAAAAATGCTCTGTATCATTTGGAAGAGAAAACTTCAAGTCTGGTGGAATTGGATATTGCAAGTTTCATTTTCTTTAGAAAAACATTAAGCCTAAGCCATAAAAAAACCCAGAGGGTGAACAGCACAACATAAGACCTAACTTTGGTCTCTCTAGAAACAGATTCTGGTATAGTCTGCAGTGCTGTTGTCTATGTTGCACAATGACCAAGCCACTGAGTATATTTTCATGTATTTTCCTTATGGAATATTATTCCAGCAGAAATTCAGTGTTCAGATTTGCAGTATATTGACAAAACTAAGAAAACCAGAATATATTATCCTGTATTGCAGTTGACTAAGTAGCTAACTTATCAGCCGTGAATGAACTAAAAATATGGTTATATAAAATGTTCCTCCTTTTGAAGCTGACCTAGTTATTTATATCCCAGTACATAACCCATATTTCAACTCAGATCTAGGAAGGTTTCCAACTCATATGTTACGGACGTAACAGTGGCAATCATGTACCTGTACATTTGTTCCACTTCAAACAAGAAGCAGAATATTAAATGGGACAAAACTTAAACAGTAAGTTAAATACTGGTTAACATATACATCCATCATTCTGCAAACACACATGATTAATTATACTAACTTGAATAATACTACGCAAATTAATCTATTAGAAAATAAAAATTCATAATATTAAATATTTGTGAAATAGAGGACAAAATGTTCGTGCCAAACTCACAGTTGAATACAGGGCTTAAAATATTCTTTTAGTGTTTGCCTTCCATTTTTTGGCATATTAATTGAATTTTCTTTTGCACTGGCAGCATACAGGAATGATTTGATCAAGAACTCTTTAAATATTAACAATGAGCCAGAGAAGTCTCAGAGGAAAGAATCTTGTTAGCTGCAATGTAAATGCAAACATGTGCAATGTTTATTTCTGGCATACTACTATTGTGGTCCATTTTACAGGCCAAAACCATTATTACCCAACATACTGTAATTAGATGTCTTTTCAATTTATATAGAGAAATGTCTTTTTAAAGCCACTTAGTCTTCATGTCAGGTATCAATTTTTTTTTTCTTAATACTTAAATGTTCTGTAAAACTGAAAATAACAAATACCTATGCAAAATTTCACTAAAGGAGTACTTCCAACTACGTCTCCTTCCTTATAAACTTAAGCATACAACTTGAGGCAAGAGTTGAAAAAGAAACTACACATCACTATATAGGCCTGCTCTTTAGCAAAAAGATGCTACGTACAGCATTCTGCAAAACTGATCATATTCTTTGCTAAAATTATCATACAATGCTGACATCTATTAGTAATTTTATATAATACAAATTATTTCAAGTGAAATATCTTTAAAATATAATCTGGAAATGTTTTCTTTATTATCTACAAATCAGAAAATAAACATTCAGGATTTAATGTATTAATTACAGGAACCTAATTGTTCTGGCAAGTCTTCACATCCCTCTTGTTTGTTCCTACACACAAAAGTTAGTCACTGCTTGCACAAGGAAATATTGGAATGAAGATCACTCCAGACTGGGTACACAAAAATACGTATGTTTAAATAGGTCACAGCAAGATGCTGTTGGTAGAGACTGAACAACCATTTTTAAAAACTCTGACTTTGTACACACGTGTTTTCCTATCAGGTCTTAGCTACTCTGAGCACCGTGTTCTCGAGCATAATTTTATCATTTATAACAAAGGTCCTTCCATGCAGCTCCACTGCTGAGATGAGACCTTGGCATGAACATGAATTATACTGCCAACTTCTTTAAGGTTCATTTATACTAATCTTCAGGTGTACTGGATGAAGCTGTAATCCTATAAAAGAACATGCCACTGATGTCACTGTGAATTTCAAAAGAGTTTGAGGTGTTATGACCATGCATGTCAAATTGCAAAACACTGGAAGTTTCACAAATACTGCAGTTTCTAAGAACTATGAAAATATTCTTGAACATCTAACATCTTAACATTTATCAATCTAAGAATGTACACATATATTCTATTGCCATGAGGCAGAAAAATTTGTGGTTTATGCATTACAATATCTTGAAAAAATCTGCTTGCCATATTCATGACAATGCAAACACATTCACACATGTTCCTACTCATCTGCTCCATGAATATTCATTTACCCAACTGATTTAGAAGTACTGGTCTTCTAAGTACTAGATAATCCTTCAGAGAATTTTGCATTCTGAAATGGAAATAGTCTTTTTCCCCTGGACAGTTGTCAGTGACTAGAATAAGGGTGAAACTTGCAACTTCATCCTTCATTCAAGACCACCATAATCTACGCATAAAAAGAATGAAAGGAAGCATGAGCTCAGCATTCTCTTATTGCTATTCATTATTCATTAAAGTATGATTAAAGTAAAGATTTTTTTTTTTTTAGTAAGGACTTATTGCTCAACTAGTTTCTGTCCTGAATCCAGAATTATCTATAGAATACCAGATTCCTTCACTGGCATAAGAGATATCAAAGGGACTCCTAGGTATTTACTGATAGGATGCAGACCAAAAATGATGATTCACAGTTTCTCACACACTGCTTCATTGCATTCCTCACTGCCCGTCCTCCTCCTAACCTTGATGCAGCAACTTTCAATCAGCAGTGGTGCAGTGCAACCTTGAGGAACTCCATATGGCCTCATGTGAATCAAATCTTGACACGGGAACATCCCCATTAATAGGAGGCTAATAGGAATTGGCAGCTAGTATTTTGAGAAGCTGCTTTAAAATTCCCACTCCTTGCACAGCAAGGAAGAAACCCCACCTCTTAAAAGATATATATTGTTGGATTATGACTACTTGTTCAGTGAAATGTGCCATTGCCTGTAATTTACTACTGCATTTCAATAGTTGGAATATGCAATAAGAAAGAATTTGCAATATAATAAGTCAGATGTAAAATAAGGAGGGAAAAAAGAATTGTTTTCCGCCCTTTACCACTTCTGGAGATTGTATTAATGTGGTTTTGGGAAGGAATTAATTGAAAAAATTCTTTGTCTATGTAAAAGAAAAAGAAAAAAGAAGAACATCCTACCTATCAAGTGAGGCAACAAAACATTTTTACTGCAGAACACTTGTATCACTAAAATATTTGTATCATTGTTACACGATTAGGCTAAAAATAAATCTATTCATCATCTTATAATACTGTAGAGAACTATGTTTGCATGTAAATTACTGCAACACCCACGCCGACTTACATTTTCACCCTACAGAAAAATGCCAGACTTCCATAAGCATATTTATAATGCTTATAATCAGGTTTGTGTTTTATAAAAAAAAACAAGGGCCAAAGTAATACAAATACGCAGCATACAAAGTTCTGGTTATTACTTTTTTTTTTTCCCCAGCATTTCAGTGAATTCCATGGTTTAAAATTGAAGGGGCAAGCAGGCCCAAACTCTCTGTTCTACCATCTCATGCTGCAGCTTCAAGTTCTCCTCATTTTGGCCAAATTCATGTGAGGTCCAAAGAACAACTCCTGCAAGACCGTGCCGCCCTTCAGGTTTTTTATTAAAATCAGCAACACTCATGTCTGGTCTTTGGATATATCAAGCTTCCCTTTTTACTTTCTCCTACAAGTGTAGTCACCAACAAGCTCCCTTTCCAAGAAGAGGGTAATTTCTTTTTATGAAACCCTAAGCAGTCACACATAAATCAGAATTTAAATGCAGCAAAGTAGACGAGGGCAGGATTCACAGCTATCACAGAAGCACCTATGGGTGGCCACCAGCACCAGCAGTGCCACAGGAAAAGATCTTGATATGTTATCAGCTGTAACTGAGGAATAAATAAAAAGGAAGGAGAACTGAACCGTGATAGATGATAACAGCAGGTTGCTGAATTTTTCAGTTACTTGCAGACTGCTTGTGTGAAGAGTTCGAGGCAATGTGCTCTCAGCTGCACCTCATTTGCACAGTGGTGACATTCATGAAGCACTCCCGTATTTACAGAGGTAAAGGCACATATTCAAGTTCAGGCTTCACATCATGTCATTTTTGTCAGGTCCCACAGCTATATATAGATAGGTAATATGAGGAAAACTACTTGACATTTAATATGGTATGAGCCAAATATGCAAAAGTTTCTATAAACACGCATCCAAATCTCCAGATAAATTGACAAATTGTTATTTTGAATTTTTTTTCTAAAGCACTATCAGGCTGTGTCAAGTTCTTTATTGTGACAATATACATTAATAACATTTTTCTGGTATTGCAAAGATGATCTTCAGATTACACAGCCAAATTCCAGTTCCACACTGTCAACTTCAGCACATAGCAGGTTCCCACAGCATTCAAAATCTTGCCAGAGCTGCCACTTTCCCTTCACTCCTTGTCTACACTCAAATGTGTACTTACAAACTAAAATAAATTTGCAATACGGTGGCTTAAATACAGCATTTTTCACAAAGGTGAAACCAATATGGCAGTGAGGAAGAAATATTTCTCTGCAACAAAGCTTTGTTGCTCTTAGAAGAGAAGTGAATGTAAGTCCTCTGAATTATATTTAAAAATGACAAGTTCAGGAAAACTTTCAGATTTAAGCTCCATTTTTGTGAAAGGCACCTGTAAGCAAAGGGCTTGTTTTTCACCTCCCATTCATCCATTTGTTGCCCTAATCCTAGCAGTATCTCACCAGGCAAGCATTGAGCTGAGAGAACCATTGAACTTGAGAGAATTAGAAGTGGGTAGAACTTGCCCTGGCTTGCACACAGCTAAAGAACTTACTTGGAAATACTAGCAAATATGCAGTATGAAGTATAGCTGACATGATTGAGTATGCCATCATGTCAAACAGGTACTAAAACTCTATGCATTGCAACGGTATTTTTTATATATGAGACCAGTGGCATCGCTTATTATGAAGACTACTGAATACCTTATAACACTTCCTTTCCAGTTGCTTATAACCTTAACACACCTCTGTGCATATGGGCTGACATTTTCCATTATTAGGAGTTTTCCCTTGTTCTGAATATTCTTTGAATATTTCAGCCAAAAGAATCCCACTATTTCTGCAAACAAAGCTAGTGAAAATATGTTGGTTTGCTCATTTAAAAAAAATGTGGTGATGTTTGAAAATTATGTACGTCAGCTCCTTTGTACTTTAAAACAAGGATATAAAATTTGCCATATAAAAATTTATTCATTCTTGTATTTGCCCAGACTGAAGACTTAAAAAAACATAGTGAGACTTAGGTTTTAACAACTACATTTCCACAGTTCCTCAATCCCAGGGTTTACTTACATTTGCAGATGCAATGCAGATGTTTTGAACACACAAAGCTATGCAATTCTAGCTCTGAAAAATTGTCTTGAGCAAATGGATGTGCTGTATACATGTGTTATGGGTTTGTGTGGCACAGTTTCTTTGGTAGAGGGGGAGGGGGCTGCAGAGGTGGCTCCTGTGAGAAGCTGCTAAAAGCTTCCCCTGCTCCAAGTCAGACCCGCCTCTGGCCCAGGCCGACCTAGTCAGTGATGGTGTTAGCGCCTCTAGGAGAATGGATTTAAGAAGGGGAATCGGCAGTGGGTAGTGGGATTGGAATGTGAGAGGAACCCCTCTTCAGATATGGAGGTCAGTGAAGAAGGAGGGGGAGGAGGCGGCGCCTGAGGAGCCTGATGGCTCTGCAGCCCGTGGTGAGAAGGCAGGCTGTCCCCCTGCAGTCCATGGGGGTGAACGGTGGAGCGGAGGCTCCCGAAGATGGCCATGACTCCATGGGAAAGCCCGCGCTGGAGCAGTGTGTGACTGGAGAGCAGCCCGCGGAAAGGACCCGCACCAGGGAAGTTCGGGAAGAACTGAAGCCCGCGGAGAGAACCCGCGCCAGGGAAGTTTGTGAGGAACTGCAGCCCATGGAAAGGACCTACGTTGGAGAAGTTCGTGAAGGACTGTCTCCCGTGGGAGGGACCCCACGGTGGAGCAGGGGATGAGTGAGGAATCTTCCCCCTGAGGAAAGGAGCGGCAGAGACAAGGTGTGGCGAGCTGCCTCAACCTCCATCCCCTGTTCCCCTGCGCCGCCAGGGGAGGAGGTAGAAAGAACCGGGAATGGAGCTGAGGTAGGAATGTGGGAGGGGTGGGGGGAAGGTGTTCTGATGTTTGGTTTCCTTTCCCAATACCCTTGTTTTTGATTTGATTTGTAGTAAATTATATTGATTTTGTTTCTTCCCCAAGTGGAGCCTGTCTTTTGCCCGTGACCATAAGTGGGGAATGATCCCTCCCAGTCCTTGTCTCGACCCACGAGCCTGCCTTTGGATTTTCTCCTCATCCCAACGTGGCTGGGTGCAGGGGTGGAGGGTGAGCAAGCAGCTGCGTGGTGCTTTGTTACCGGCTGGGCTGAAACTGAAACCAGGACAGGGTAGAACTTTCTCACATACACAATTTGTCTGATGCTATAATGTTTCAAAAATGGGCTATGTATACACATAAAAGGCATCTCAGGTAGACTATGCTGTATTACGAGGAGATAGAATTATTTAGCTACCAGTTTCTTAAAAAGATCTGTATAAAGAACTTCAGAAAGTTGCATGATCCCTATTTTGACATAGTCGAAGTGATTAGCATATTACTGTATAACAGCTTCTGAGAATTATTTGGATAGGACCAGCCCTGATAATTCTGTAAATATTTCAATGAGTCCATTAAGTGTTAGCAATGTAAAGATAAAAAGAAATGCATATAATACAAATGATGGAAAGACACCGAACAAGTGTGCTACCTACCACACAGCAGAGAAGGCAGTAAGTAAATGTGATGGGTTAACCTTGGCTGACTGTCAGGTGCCCACCAAGCTGTTCTTTCACTTCCCCACCTCAACAGGACAGGACACTCACGAATTACTGTCACGGGCAAACCAGACCCAACTTGAGGAAATTAATTTAATTTATTGCCAATTAATAACAGAGTAGGACAGTGAGAAAAAGAAACAAAACTAAAACCACCTTCTCCCCACCTGCCTTCTTCCAAGGCTCAACTTCACTCCTTCAGTCCCAACTCTTCTAATTGCCCACCAGCGGCGCAGGGGGATGGGGAATGGGGATTGTGGTCAGTTTGTAACAGTTTTCTCTGCCGCTCCTTCCTCCTCACACTCTTTCCCTGCTCCAGTGTGGGTCTTTCCCACACGCTGCAGTTCTACAAGAACTGCTCCAGCGTGGGTCCTTTCCACAGGGTACGGTCCTTCAGGAACAGGCTGGTCCAGAAAACCTGCTCCTGTGTGGGCTTCTTTCCATGGGCTGCAGCTCCTGCAGCAGTGGGCTCTCCACCAGCTGCAGCTTCCCTCAGGGCAAGTACACCTGTGGCAGTATGGGGTCCTCCACGGGCTGCAGCGTGGATATTTGCTCCACCGTGGTTCTCCATGGGCTGCAGGGGGACAGCCTGCCTCACCATGGTCTTTCACCATGAACTGAAGGGGAATCTCTGGCCTGGCGCCTGGAGCACCTCCTCCCCCTCCTTCTACACTGACCTTGGTGTCTGCAGGGTTGTTTCTCTCACATTTTTCTCACTTGTCACTACCAAAATGCTAATTTAATTTGGGGGGGGAATGGGGAGGGAAAGGGGAATGTGCTTGTGCTTGATCTTCATCTTCCTTAGTCAATATGCTCTCAGCCATGGTGTACTCAAGAGGTGTTTCTAGAGGGCAATACAGTCCATTCTCTTATTGGATAACTTTGATCACTGACAGAAAGTGCACATGCAAGATCTGGCCCTGGTTTCTCTAGCTTGCCCTCTTTATGCAGTTCATTAATTTAAGCCTACATGTTTCACAGAACACAGCTTTCAACCCAACAAATATCCAGATACTCCCATACTTGCCATTTTTTGAGAGATGAAGACTAAATGAAATAATTAGGCAAAACCCTGCTGTGACACCACCTAATAAATTTTTCATGCTATGTATTGAGAATCCCCTTCCGCAGTTTCTCAGTTTCTAACACAACAGTCCTTGCAGCCAGATTCTCTGATCCATTGTGCAGATTCAATTGAGTCTGACTTTGAATTCAGTTGTGCTGGCAAATGTTCCTAAACTGTGGAGTAATTCAGGCTATGCTGGAAGCAGAACTTTATTGTATTCAACCTCCGTAATGTCCTGTGAAGAAGGAGGGTTTATAAAGTACCTGTAGTTTTTCTAATTATATACCACAAGAACCTGAAATTATCTGTATAGCAGAAGGATTCCAGTCTGCTCCTCCCCTTCTTTGCAATAGGACCATGTTTTTTTAACAGAAGCACCAATAACTGCCTGTCCTCTACTACAACGAAGATGGCTGTCCTGTGATCAAAAGGGCTGTGCAGTGCTCTGTTCCTTCATTTGTATAACTGAATAGATTGTAAAGCTGATCAATTCACTAAAAAGGGAATTAAACTCCCATTGCAATTGTTCTCTTTTTAATCCTGGCTTGTTTCTCAGCATTTTCCACATAATAACTCCCTATGCTCTGTTAGAAATGTGGTGTTTCTCATTTCTTAGCCACTCCACTGAGGCACTGAGTTGAGAGATTGTTCTAATTGCTAGTGGTGAAAATGTCCAAGTGAACTTGGATATATGTAATACATTTACACAATTATTTATTCCAGCTCATTCTAATAATGCTTAGGTGCTTTAAGTTTTCACTTTTTGCACACATTTAATTGATGGAATTTTCTTTCTTTTGTTAACAGTCACAGAACCAATGTAAGCATGAACACTTCTAGAAAGCACATTTTTAGAATGTGAACATATGGGAGGGAATATGCACTGAAAATGGTGTATTTTATTTAGTGTTTGAGGGACAGAAGCACCTGAAACCTCAGCTTATTTTTACCTAAAGGCAACTGAAAGTTATCACATCTCTAAGAACTTGGCCTAAGCTTTCTTTTCTCTTTTCTTTAAAAGCCAAATGAAACACTTGATAACAATTCTTCTCAGTGGTTGCTCTTGGCATTCTCACCATTTCATGCAAAGGAGTGGGCTGTAATGGGCTGTAAGATTTTCTTTGGGGATGCATGGTAATGGATACATTTAATAGACTTACACTGTTGGAGCTGATCACTTCTAATTTGGCCAGGCACTGATAGTGCTAAATGCATTATTGTGGTAGTCTTGGCATGGGGTGGGTGGGGAGGAAAGGAGTGGAAATCAAAGAAGTATCAAAAGCTAAGTTATGACATTACAACACAGTAATCTCCCTCTTTTCATTGAAGTTAGAAATACAATTTTTGTTTCTGATTTCCTAATGTACAGCACTGTTCCCACAGCCCCACACAGAGCATTGCTTTTTTTTCCCCCCACAACTGAATGAGCATTCCTCTTGCGTTTGGACTTCTAACATGAATGGTCATGAAAAGCTAATATGAACTGGCAGAGAAACTCAAGAACAGGCACAGAACCTGAAAATAATTTAGTTAATTTTTTTTCAAATTTACTAGATTTTAAATGCCCTTTCATGTCCTTTATTTTGTTGCCAAAGCATTTCTGCAAGGCTACCAATGGGCAGTGTTGTTTTTTTGCATGATTTCCAAGTTAATTCTTTGTTCTCAAAAAGAAATGCCGTTATTTCTTTCCTCTGGGGGAAAAAATCACAATATGAGGGGTGAGATGATAGGGATAATTAGACTAAATGGTGGTATAGAACACAATGGGAAAAATATCTTTTATGAAGACCACCTGTCTACTCATTTTTGTAGTCTGAATGATGTTTTGCTTTGTTCAGGGAAACAAATTCACTTAATAAAATCCAAAACACAGATGGCAGATGCTAGAAAAAACCAACACAAGATTTTGTTGCAAAGGGCATAGAAATGATCTGAGCTCTGAATGGAAGAAAGAAAAATTTCCTTTCTGTCAATGGTGCTGTTTTCTAAGAGCTCTCTCTCATACAGTCTGGGATTTAGTTAGAGCAAAAATTCTAATAAAGCTTTCTTTCATGTCACTCTAAGCTGTTTCTTATGTATATTCTTTTTATGCATCTTCATTATTTTATTGTAAATTATTTGAAAAATAATGCTTGAATCTACATAGTATTTACTTGGGTTAGTTTAAAATGGATCAGGAGAAAATTCTTGAATTTCCATTCCTCTTACAGGTTCAAAAGCATATTTTAATGCAAAAATACATAATAGTTTAAGAAAAGATACCAGATTCTCTTTTTTTAGACGCTACTGTCCTTTATTGGAATAAGTTCATATCTCAGTTTAAATTCAAATCTACAGCAGATGTTGACATCTCATTTGGCCAAAAATATACCATGAGCTATCTACAAATAATAGTAAAAACAAGAGCTACTCAGAGAATTATTTAAAAAAAAGATAATTTTACATATTCACAGTCTCTCCTTGGAAAGTCCACAAAACCAGATTTGTTATGAATTCAGTCTGGTTCTACTCAGGAGTTTGGGAAGACAGGGGCTTAATTGAGGACATTTCTAGATGGCAGGTCAGAAGCACATGAGGTATCTCAGTCTGATTTCAATCTGGCCTAAGTCCTTCAAACACATGTATCTAAATATGCAGCTTAACTGGGAGGATAAAACAAGGACCATGAACAGCCAACGAATTTTATGGTTTAGATACCAAAATAACCTTCTCCTAAAGAGGATTATCTTTCAAGGAATGAAAATTTAAGTAATGTTGGAGGCCTACTTTATCATTTTCCCTTAGAAAGGGAACCTCTTCCATAGGAATCTTACCTTCCCTTAGAGATGAGGGCAGATGCTTACAGCATCACTATTCATCCAGAAAAGCAGAACCCCACCCAGAGAGATCAAATAGCATAAAGAGTAGTGCCGACATCTTGTATCACACAGTGAAGTTCTCCAGTAAAAAAATAATAGTATAACAATCTCTGAATAGATTCACTTTTCTGTAGCCAGTCTTTGGACAAGACCAGTGTCTGGCAGATGGATCCTGTTTGAGCATCAGAAGGGTCAATGCCGATACAGCTCGTGGAAGTGGTTGGTCTAGAAGGTTCAGTTGATTAGAAAATTGTCTATTTGCTCCCCTATCACATATATATGTCCA
>VYZV01033460.1:0-29925 GCA_013401275.1 Pandion haliaetus | reverse complement strand
TGCAACACCTTTGATTTCTCATGCAGTCACTGAAGTGCTGATGCATCCAGAGCCAACGCAGTCAGTAAGATCTAACATCTTGAATGAAGCAGTGCCAGCAATCACCCATCCTTGAGCTGCAGTTTCCACCAAATTTAGATCTTGATCAACAGAAACAGTTTTCTAATGGGAAATACAGATATTCACAGTTCACGTCACCTGTCCTCTTCTCTCAGTCTTAAATTCTTAACCTCCTTTTTTTCACGTGAAACCAGAGATCTCAGCCAGGCTCTGAGGCTCTGTTCAGCAACATGCTTCAGATCTATCCTTAACTCCAGCATGTACATAAGCACTTTGGCAATGAATGCAGATAGGCTTAGGAACATTTCGCTAAATGAGACCTGCATTGCTACATTGCCATCAAGTTCAATAAAGAGCTCTTCAAAGCAGCCACTGATTTCATTTTAAGAAACCCTTACACCTGGTTTCCAAAAGCTGGTAAGGGTGCAGAACTATGTGATTTCAGAAAGGTCCCAGCACCTCTGGAAAGCAGTTTCCAGATTAGCACCCAAAAGTGAGAAAGGCCAGGTAACAATTCTGAAATACCAGCATTAGCTGGTGGACTCTTTTTGCCCTCTGAATCATAGGAAAATGGATATTTTTGGCTGATGAGGAATAAATGCTGGATTGCATCATCATTCCAGGGCCAAATACCTAAAGCAGAAGAAACATTTCCTTATGTTGCAATACATTTCAATATTCACCTAGGATGCATTCATCTTCTCAGATGCATCAAGACCCACAGCGTGGCAGAACAGAACCCCAAAAGGAGCATCTCAAAGTTCAGGGATATTAGTGTAGTAGTTTACAGGACTTTAGTTTACCGTACCTTTCTACAGAGAGTTACGAGATGGAGAAACAACAGAAGACTATTTTTCATTAGACTAACATCCATCTTCTTATTTCATACAGCTAACAAATAACTATTTAATAGTAATAGCTTGGTTGCTACTGATACAAGCTGCTTTAAGTCATATTGGTGAGGTAAGAGCTTGTGTATCCTTTTTCAAGTCCTCCCACCACTCTAAAAAGCCTGTTTAGGATTTAACTGATACAAAATGCAGGACAGGCACCTCTCATTCTTTTCTATAACAAGCAAAAGCTGAAGCTAATCTGGATATATGCTGCATATAGACGTATGTTAATAAATTCTCATTAACGGCTGAATCAGAGCCATAATCCTTGCACATGCTTCATTGACACACACAGATACATTCAGTCATCACTAGGAAACAAAATCCTTTCTCTCAGGTATGGGGGGGGCTGTAGGATATATCAGGGCACCTAGCAGACTATTTCTATTAGGAAATCCAAGCATTTACTGCGATTGCTAGTATGAGTCAGAGGTTACTCAAGGCCTACAGGAGAGCAATAAAAATCCCTGATAAATCCTAAGAATCTTTGTTTAGATACAGCAAACTCAAACACCTCAGTTGGCTTCTGAACTTCACTTCCAAGACCTCTTTGGGAAGTAAGAGGAATTTTTCTTTAAATAAAAAAAAAAATTAATGTCTGGGTTATATCAACTAACAATGTCAAATCCAGGCATGGTCTGCCAGAACCTGTGCCCAAACTATGACTGAATTCCAGCAACCATCTGTTTTGTTAATTAAACAGCATTGACTCTTCCAATAAGAAGCCAGGGATTTCTACAATAAGCAGTACAGCAAAGCTCAACTCATGTAGCCTCCCAGGTGTGACTAAAAGCAAGGAGCTAAATTCAGATGACTGCAAGACGCTACAATTCCTATTATACTGGCAGAACTGGCTGCAACTGCACCAGGTCTGCAATGCACCAAAACCCATGTATGACCATCGGCAATTCTCCTTTCTTCAGATTCCAGACTGTGGCTAGTTTTTTTCCTCTCTCTTGTCCACTCTTGCTTGCTTAACTAGAAGCCTGAGGACAGAATTATGGAAGATTTAATCTAGTTTTTCTCCTAGTAGCTCTCTACCAATTCACTCAAATGCTAGTTTTCTGAAAACATCCATGCTCTCAGAGATTTATTGACAGATAAATATATAAATGAATAGATGTTGAAGAGGAAGAGTAGAAACCAGCACCACCAAACAGTTTCTGCCAGTTTCTTGTTTGTGGATTTCATGCTGTTGGCTTCATTTGAAAGTTGAGCTATGAAATAAGCCCTTTTTTAACAGGTTTTGAGCCTATTTTCAACTCAGAACTTTCAACTAGACTGGTTTAGCTTGCTCTTCAGAGCAAGTTGTGACAGCACTTGAGATAGTTGAAAGGCAATTAGATGAAGCATCCATCACCTGCAAATGTAAACAAAAAAGCTACATACTCAGCCTGTGCTCCGGGAACTGCCTGGTTAAGGAATGCATTCGAATCATTCTCGCTCCCAGTGCCAGTGGAATAGCCCATGATCATAGCATTGAACTCTCGAAAGATGTCTGAAAAACAAAGATGGCAACGAGGGAAAAATACTACATCTGCTCCCTGTCTACAGGGACTGGCACACATCAGCACTGCCACAGTTTTGCCCTCTGACAGCACAGCACAGCTGCTGCAGCCTCCAGTCAACCAGATGCATCCACCAAGCAGTGGCAAGAGGGATCACCAGCTGGCAGCAACTCAGACAGCAGCACGCTTGCTGTGCCCTGCACTGTCACCAGTGGATAAGATGAGCAGAATTGAGGACTACTGTGTGCAGTTATCTCTCATGTTGTAGTGGTTAAAGCCTAAAATAAAATCCTCAGTCATGTGATGGTGACTTTGTGAAGTGACCCTGAATAGGCTTCAGCCCAGCAGAAGCTTGTTTTCAGCTAGAGGATCTGGGTCTGCTTCAGAGCTGTGCAAAATCTCATACTACTGACAAACAAGAAGAAAGCTTCAGATGCATGATTCTGATGAAATCCCACCACGTTCTCCATTACCTCCACAGTAGTTTCCAAAAGGAAGTTGACAGAGCAATTCACAGCTGAGAGTGAAAATGGTCACATTGTAAACTATAAAAGCTACCTTAATCTCAAAGACTGAATTTAGCCACATTTTAATGAAGGCTTTGTCAAATGTAATAGCATCCAGTGAATCAACTAATTGCTTATTCTAATTATATTCTTGTTACATTCTGCTTATAATAATGGGCAACACACAGAAGGACAGTTTATTGGCCAACTTCAACTGGAAGTTTCTTATCACAGCTTATCCAGACTGAAACTCAAGTGGCTTTACATTAACAATAGACTGAGCTATGAGAAGTTGCATGTTTCAGTGAAAAGAAAGTTAAAATTATTCCCTTCAGGTTACATGTAAGAGTAGTCAGGTTTATTTACCAAAGAGGTCTACTCAATGCAAACATGTCTTTTTGGAAAAAGCTGTGGTGGAATATTTATTAAAAGCAGATGTTAATTGCATCACAAGCATGGACATAGCAAGCTTATTTAGAAATTCAAATAACACTCACCAATCAGTTGAGAAAGGAGAGGGAAAAGAAAGGAAGGGAATTTCTAGCTGCTTCTCAGCTTCACTGATGAAGCCAACTTTTATTCATTAGTCCTAGGATATTTTTTTCTTCGAAGGGTATTTCCTGTTAATTACTCTAAACCAGTTTTGACATACTTAAAAGCCCTCTGTAAACATATCAGAAATCAGCCCATTCCCTCTCTTCAGTCTTGCCAGTTAGATCTAGCAAAGCATTTACTTACTAGGTAAAGTTGTCACATTCTCTAATGATGCATCTCCTCCAATACTAAAATGAGAAAGAGAAATCCCAGTCACTCATCCCTCAGCTGGACACAGACAATAAGCAAAGTGAAAACCTACCACACATCATGAGAAAAAGCAAAGGGTGATTAATTTGGTAACTCAATCTATCAGGTTACATGGACGCAACAGAAGCGGAAGTGCTGTTGGGGAGAATGGCTTAGGTTTCAGTGGTAAAGATGCTTGTCAGAAGGATTTAATGATCTTGCAGCTGTAGAGGGGTATAATCAGTCATCATGAGATGGCAGAAAAATGCCTGAGACTGGTACGTACTTGAATGATCAAGCCCTAAAGTACTGCAGACTAAAAGGTCGATTTTGAGGCCCATTCCAGCCTCATGAAGTCACTCTAAGGCAGCACCAAACAGTCCCTGGGTGACAAGACAGCTGCAGCAGCAGCTCCTCATTCTCTTCTGCTTCCTGAACAGGGGTATGTTCTCTCCAGCTTTTCAATTGGTGCGACACAATGAGGCCACACTCCAGCTTATGGAGAGGTGTTAGGACAGCACAGAACTGCTTCACTCAACGTCAACTGAGCTACATCATCACACCAAAAAAATTTAGCCTTTTACAATTGTGTACTACATGTGGTAAAAGTTCTCTGGTTAAACAAACTTTTCCATAGTGCTACAAAAAGTTCAGAAATTGCAAACTTTGACAAGAAGTCCCAAAAGCAACCAGTTCTGATGTGTTTGTTTCAGTGATTTTTCTCCAGTTTTGTAGATTTCCAGCTTGCCATCCCACCATAAAAACACAAGCTGTCACAAGCAGTCAAAGATGAAAGCTTGAGAGAAGTCAAAAGGCTAGCTTAAAATCCATTGCTGAAAACATTTTCTGTGAAGCCACCCTTATGACAAATCCTGGATCTTGATACATCTTCACAAGAAATGCTAGCCTGAGAAGCAACTTTTTTTCAACTTTCTGACAGCTGAAAGCCCCAAAACATGTGGAGGAGAATAATATTATTTACAGGAGAGAATATACATCTCCTCATCATCTTGGCTGAAGACTTACCTCCAAGACAGTCCCCGGTATTCAGTGCCCAAATCCAGGAGATTATCTGAGGAAATTCCTGTACCAGCCTGGACATTATTTTTCATTAACCAAATGAAATTAAAGCACAATTACTAATACAATAGTAATTCATACATAGTCATTTTATTTACTTCTGAATGCATCTCTTCAAAACCTTTAGAAGGCATCCGGCTTTTCCCCAACCTTCCTCCTGAAGAATGTATCAATACCTTTTGTAATTATTTACAAGCATCATAATGTATGTAACGCACAAAATACATGATGGAGCCGTGGAACAAAGGCTTTCTTCTCATGGGTCTAGATAAGCTGATGAACTCATTTATGGTTGCATTACTCAAGAATGATGACAATGTCTCAAACAAACACATTCAACTTTCTGGCTAATGATAAGAAACACTATATGAACTCAACAGAGAAAACAAACTTATCTCAGAAAGAAGCACCATAATACCTTTACACCAATTTGAAAAGTATTGTGCTAAATGGAGAGACTTATAGTAGTACTACAGCAAGGAGGAAAGCACTCTCTACACTTACCCTGAAGAAAGAGGCAAGCTAGCAACTACATCCCTCCTAAAACACCACCAGAATTCAGAAGCAGAATGCCTGCCAGCTGTGATACTAGTTTCATGCTAAATTTGGGTACAGGGTAGTACTTCAGTAGAGCACAAGACTAGGCAGACTATTTGCTGCTACTGCAGATTAAATCATAATACTACATTTTCTTCTATGTATAAGCTTTATTGAATTAATGGAAGACTGGTGTTCAGAATAACTATACGTGGGCCAAGTGCAGCTCTGAGACAGCAATGCACCACTGCACTTTCTATGAAAGCAGATTTTATTCTCAGTTCCTACAGACTATACTTAAAAGCAAAAACACCTGCAGGGTCCTGTGCATTATAATATGGCAACCACAGCTATATACAGAATATCTTTCATTTGTCAATATTGTAGGTTTGCATTCAAATGCTTCTATTTATTTCAGCAGCCTCCTGTGTGTAGGAGTTTTAGCAACATGCCTGCCAGAGAGTTGTAAAGGCTTCACGGTTTGTACACACAATGTTGTTGTTGTTAAGGCTCAGATTCAGAGAAATCTATGTTCCAATTACATCCTTCTGCCCAGTGTTTCCTTTGAGCTGGCTGGAGAGTTTCAGTCTTTGACCAGTATGAAAACACTAGGCAGAAAGACATAATAGGAATATAGGATATCTGGATGTTGAGACATATTCCTTCTAAGCTACCAAAAAATAATCATCATCAGCAAGAACTACATCTTGATAAAGAAATTAGCTATGAGTTAAAACAGGCACAATAAAAAGACTGGATATCTTCCGAAATTGATAAAGTCAGAGGGCTNGAAATTGATAAAGTCAGAGGGCTCTCACCCCTGTACATCCTTATCTCATTAATGCTAAAATTAATAAAATGCTATTATCCAACCTCCCTTAGTCACACTCTGTTCCTGAAAGAACCGAGGCAAAAGAACAGGTTCACCAGTACGTTCCTATTCAGAAAAGCTTTGAAAAACACAGTAACCTAAGACTTGTACTATGTCCCATTAGTTTCAACAGCATCTGATCTCTTCTGTCTCCAATTTAGCAAACTATTTAAGTACCTCTTTAAAGGATTTGCCTGCGTTTTTGCCTGAGTTCAAAACCATGTGAATATGGGGGGGGGGGGGGGAACAGAGTGCTGGAGAACTGACACCTTTCTTGTTCTAGCTGCTAGATCTATTGTCATCCATGAATGAATGGATCTTTGCTTCTAGGTACAACAGCTATCGCCTCTGCTGGAGGGGACACATGTTTGTAGTTTTACCAAGAGAACAGTAAAAACGCTATCTTCTTACCGTCAAAGAATCCCCAAGGGCTGCTATAATTTTCACATCAGCTGGTTTTAGGAAATGCACTGCAAAGGAAAGAGATGCAGTTGAACTTGGGTAGGAAATAGGTATTCTTTTTCACCACTGTATAGGTGAAACATGCCATTGTACATTCTGATGCTCAGACATGTTGCTTTTGTAATATCCAGGTGATAAAACAGGAGCTCTCTCCAGCTCATCTCATGTGGTTGTAGCAGCAGCATATGCATATTATTCAGCATCACAATGGTTAACATTGCTACTGAAAAGACAGAAGAGCAAGGAGCAAATAACATTAAGTTGCAAACAATATCCAGCTCCAAGATGAAGGTAAAACAATGCAGTATTAGACAAAGCAGGAATGACATACTAAAGCTGTAAGAAGTCACAGAAGGACTAAGACAATATGAAATTACTTGAAAAACTGAATACTGCTATGACCTAGACTAACATGCATGAAGCTGGATTTCCAGTTTCCTTCCCAAGAGTTGGGTGGTATCACTTATAGGCTATGTCAGCATACAAATTTGGATTTTAGCATGAGATATTTTGAAGTTCTCCACCGGCAGTGAGTTAAGTGGAGCTACTCAGTCAGAATGTTACCTTGCATGGCAGTATGGCATTGTACCTATTAAGGAGCTGCTGAAAAACATGACATCTTTTCTGAGCAGTATTTTTCACAGTCCAGCAGTTATTTCAGCAAAAATAAAAACTTATCTTGAAGGACAGGTGAAGGTAATTCAGCCTCTTAATATAAAATAGACAAGACTACCTGAAGTTGCAGGAGGGGAGGATGGAGACCTGTCCTCACATAGCAGCTGGCTTCCATAATTCTAAAGAGAAGAAGAAAGCTGAATAGCATTTGACTAGCAAACATAGTCAGTAGTAACTAGGATCTTCCTAGTAGAGGCCAGGTGGATAAACCAGAGCCCGTTTAGCATGTAATTAACCAGACAGGTTTTGATGGCTTAATTCAATAGTCATATTCACTATTGCTCAGATTAGAGCAGCATCCTGTACTGATAACCATGCTGTCTGAGCATGTGTTCTTACAGGTGTTTCTGGATGCATTTTGCCTAACTCAGGGAGTGCTTTCCTATTCTGTGCCATGTACTCAGCCTCCCAAACCCTTTGGGCAAAGGCTGATTTCACCTGTGGTGCAGAGCATGACTCATCTGGTTACTATACAGGAACAGATGCAGCAGAGTAACAGTGGGATGGTGATGTTGACACTTACTGAAGTTTGGTTAGGGTATGTGTAATTACTGTTCTTATATGTCCTCAGGAATGGCTCAGCCTACAAAATAAGGAAATCTGAGTCAATGCAAAGCATCAGAAGAACACATGGAGATTTCCATTCCCCAGCCTTCAGTTCTCAGATGTCTCTAGATGATTAGCAGCTTCATGCAAATGAATCCCAGGGATTAAAAAAAAAAAAAGAAAGAAATGGCATTTTTAAAATCCGTACAATAACAGTGTATACCTGGGGCAATATTTTTACACAGCCAGAACTTACAGAATATGCCCAGGACCCTGCTCTGTGTGATTAACAAGAAGCTGTGGCCCCACTGCAAGGTAGTCCCAGTGACCTCTGCAGAGCTGTGCTGACTGGTGCCATTGTTGCTGTTCCCCCCCACTGAAGCTCTGCCATTCAGTGTAGATACTTGATGATCTTGACTAGGTAGGCCAAACACCCTTCTCTTGTGTTTTGGCCAACTGTGACATGTGACTGTGAAGAAGCTTACTCCTAGGATGAGCTTGTCCTCCATCTCATGGAGGAGTGCTCATACTGCTACCGGTGGCAGTGACACAAACTATGTGGGGAAGAGTCAGGCCCCCTTCACTAAGACAGCACTCCAGGCAGCTGGTAAAGGCTCATGAAGACTCCCAGCCACTCCTAGCACCTCCACATAAACACAGACACCCCTGTAACTAACCTCACTTGGACATTTGAGAACAATCTCATCTTCCATTTGCTGATTATGTGTCTTCTCCCCCACAGGTTCCAGCTGTGGGGAAAAAGGGGAGTGCACAGAAGAAAAGTGAATGAGCATCAGAGCGCAACAGGTAATGCTGTGCTGCCAGCCACTGGAAACCACCTCTGCAGCACAGCAAGACAACTGCAGTGCACTGCACCTGTGCTGGTGGCTGCCTCCATGCACAGCTTCTTTGCATGCTGAAGAGGCTAATTCCCATACACCATGAACATGGCCTGATGATCAATGTGCGAGGCAGGCATCATCTCCCCAAGAGAAGTCCCAACACCCCCAGCCTTAACGTACCCTGAGATTTACTGATTTGATGTAACTGGTTTAACAGTTCAGGTGACCTTTCTTCACATGGTCACTCTTTTCTTTTGTAAACACAATTAAGGGTTCAGAAGAGGTGGGGCTAGCTACCTAGTAGCTCCCTGGGGGGTTTTTTTGGTGCCAAGGGCAGGATGGAGCAGACAAGGAGTGACCAACACAACCTTTAAAAATCTTACCATGTTGTTCCACAAAGCACGTGCAGCCTGGGAATGAGACTTCTGGCTGAAGTGGAAACAGTCTGGGGCAAAATATGAACTGTCCGGCAGCCCCTCCTAGAGAACAAGACAGGTGCTGTCACAGAGGCAGTAAATATGCAACAAGCTGTGTATTATCCCCTCTCTCTTCCAGTGAGATATCCTAGCTGACTTCAAACCAAAGTAGCTGCAAAGGCCTCTGAGGCCAAGAGAATTAAACTGGGCCAGAGAACACTAGTAACTTGGAAGCCTTTTAAAGCTTTTTAATATAGGATTTCCAAAGTAATAAAGAATACAGACAACTATGACTCTGGGTACAGAATACCTGGGCATAGATATTGATTGTATTCTTTATTTCTCCTGAGATTCACAGATTGTAGTCTTTTAAAGTACATGTGTTTTCATACTAAAAGTCATTTACCAAAGCACTGGAAGGGACTTTGTGATGTATGGGTCATATAGGGTGAGTGCTCCCTGGTGAAGACTTTGAACTAAATATCTACTGCATAGTTGTCTGATTGCAGCGGAGGGGACTCAGTGCCCCAGGTTGTGTCTTCAAGGTCTGTATTCTTGTTGCCCATTATCTCCAAGGTATTCCATAAGCATTTTCTGCAGTTTTGGACGTTGACTCAACTGAATATAATTATTAGGCCAGAAAACTGCTGGTAACATTTACAGCCAAGACAATTTTGAAAAGTCAGTGGAATTGCACCAGGATTTAACGCAGGTGTGGAGTTTTTTTGGTTGTTTTTACCTGTGTTTTTGGCATGTTCACATTCATCAGAAACGGCTGCATAACCACTGTGAAATCATCTTTGGTGTCATACCTTCCACTCTCCACTAACTGGCGGGTTCTCTCCTAAAGAGTCAAAGAAAAGTTGTCACCTTTCCTTCTTTTGCAGTCAGCTCATCGAGTCCCTCTGTCCTTTTACATCTCACCCAAGGGTTCCCTCTCCCTAGTGCAGAAACCCAGATGTGGCCGTGGTTTCCAGCTTGTGCCACCACAGCTGTCTTTTTGAGACACGCATCCTGGGCTTCTTTGCAGGGGCAGCCTGGGGATGGCTGCTTGACTGGACATGGGCAGGCAACCTGCTCAGTAATTAGATTTTTCTGTCAAAAAGATTTTCTTCCAGAACCACCGAAACGTTTTTGGTTTGGCTGACATCCCATGCCCAAAGTTTGTTCCTGACTTATCATGTTCTTTGACTTAATCTGATCTCCAGTGACATAAGTGGTCAAAAAATGGCTGGCTCTGACATACTCTACTTTATATGGGGCTCTAACAATTTTTCTTCTCTTTTGTTGTTCTAGTGAATCAGAGTTGTAAAGATCTTGAGCTTACTACCATCNCCTTTTTTTTTTTTTTTTTTTAATCATGACTACAAATATGTCATTAAAATTAGTGGAAACTGTCCCCCACCTCCAAATATTAGCCCCTCTGTGGTCTCTTGATCAACAGGAGGATGACATTAAACCTAGAACAAATGCCACATGCCTTACCTGATACTTTCTGTTAAAGTAGACCAACTTCTTGAACTCATTGGAATTGTCCTCAGGGTTTATGACACAAGAGCACAGGACCCTGTGAGATGAGAGCATGGTGCTGAGATCTACTCCTCTTCTTTCCCCCGTTCCCGAGCTGGCAAGCTGCAGGGTTAAAAGCTTCTCCAAGAGAGATTTCTCTGAAAGGCCACTCAATGGGAGCATTAGCTCTCATCTCTGAGTTTCTGCACAGCCCTGATTCTTGAGCAGAAACATATTTATTAGGGATACATTCATGAGCATAAAGTGAGGAAAAGGCTCCATGCAAACAAAGACCATGCTGGGTGCCCTTGGCAAGGTTTCAGCAGCAGGAGTGAACTCTGTGAGGAGGGACCTGGGCTGCCTGTGCTGGACACAGCCAGTTCCAGCCAGCTTCAACAAACCAACCACAGGGCACAGCTGAGCCTGTCAGCCAAGATGGTGGTGCCTCTGTGAAAACCTATTTAAAGAAAGGGCAGGAAATACCAGAGAGAGAGATGAGGAGGGAACAACAGTGGGAATGAGGAGGAGGTGCTCCATGGCAGAGCAGGCACGTGTCTGAAGGACTCATGCTAGAGCACAGGACAAGAGTGAAAACGGGGAGGCAGAGAGATACCGCTACATTCACACCCTAACCCCCTGCGCCACCCATGCCTCACTGACGAGACTGACGGTACCCTGGGGCAGAAACAAGGCAGGAGGGAGAGGTGCTCGGAGTGAGGTTGAGCCTGGGAATGACCGAGGGTAGGTGCTTTAACTGTTTAAATTTTGTTTGTTTATTTCCCAATACCTGAATCAGTAATTAAATATTTATGCTAATGGACAATAAATTTAGTTAAGTTCCTCAAGTCAAGTCTATTTTGCCTGTGATGGTACCTGGTAAGTGATTTCCCTGTCTTTATTTGGACCCATGAGTTTTCTTGCTCACATTCCTCTTGTTTTCTCCCCTATGCTGCTGAGGTGGGGTGAATGAGTGGTCTTGAGATACAGGTGCACTCTAATCAGCAACCTTTGTTAAAAAGAAAAACTACAGCTGGTTATCAGAAGCACCAGCACCCTGAGTTTAAAAGCTAATTTTCCACTGACAGCCACCACAGAGCCCTTAAATCAGAGCAACAGGGTTGCATCTATGTTCCTGCTGTAAAACCACCTTCAATAGCTGCCTACATTCACAGGACAAGGTTATTCTGCCTGTCTGTCCTGCAAAGCAGAGATTTGCTTTTCTGAAACCAAGCAAATCCTGCCAGAAGCAAGACTGAGGGGACCTGCTGGACCCTACCTGAGTCACCAGAAGCTCACTGAGGCACAGGCCTGCCACCTCAGTGGCAGCTTCACTCTGACCTGGGAGGATTGTTGAGCCTCAAGGCAACAGGTAGCATGATTAAGCATCCCAGACATCTACTTGAGAGACTAATTAACAATAAAACTAATAATCAGAAATGAGATTATAGAGATCAGAAACTACAGAAGCAAGAGGGAGAGTTTTAAGACTGCAGAAAGGTCCATCTGTAAATACAGCTAGTTTAAAGTGATCAACTAAGAAAAACCTATGTCTTTTCTCTGTCTTTGCCCAAAGAGTGCACAGCTGAGCTCTTTGCTCTGACTTGAACTCCCTTGCAGTGTAAGCGGTGAGTCATTAAAACGGCACCTCCACAAAAAGTGGTAACAGCAGGGCTCAGATACAGAGACAGTGACAGACAGACAGGTATTTCTAAATGCTGTGTTGAAATCAACGTGTAGGTACCAGAGGAAGATGTCTGGTTGTCTGAAATACTAGAACCTTTTCCCTTTAAGCAAAAAAAGTTTCCTGAGAAGACCTTGCAGCCTTCTGTGAGCAACAGTGAGAGCTGTAACATAAATCGTCTTCAAACCTCATAAGCAGCTTTGGGCAGGTAATGTTTTCTGATGCATGCAGCTCCCGGAGGCTTGCTATGGAAAGCACTGTCACCAGGTTCACAAATGCTCGTGGAACCTGCCAAGAGAGTAAGCAAACCCATAGGCAACACCCAGAGCACAGAGTGCCATCTTTGCCCCCACACAGCCACAGCAGACCTCAGGTAGCAGCCTGCTGATTCAGGCAGCTTGCATTATTTATAACAGAGGTGTTCAAAGTACTTTCTCAATAATTAATCCCCCACAAGTACAATACTAAATTACAACCCCTGCCTGTGCTGCCTCATTCTATTTTAAATGCTGATGGCTGGTCACTTGAAAATGATGATTTTAAAAAGGTCCAATCAAGTTGTTATAGGTCTCAGCATGGCTCAGACACCTGCTAACTCTGAGTACTCTCATCATCCTCACCCTCATCTGGAATATCAGAATCTTTCTCTTAATGACCACAAAAAAATATACTTATTTGCTGTATAATGAACAAGCAAAGCATTTTCTAGCCATTGAATACTGTATGTTTGTTCAAATTTGTTACAGTACTTTTTACGTCATTTGTCTGCAGCACATCAGCTAGAACCAAGCACATATTTATTCCTTCAGTAAAATACTTTTCTAGCCTTTTCTGCTTCTCTCAAATATTTTCCTGGAAGCAAGCATCTCTACATACAGCAGTGCTCCACAGATAAAAGCAAGGAACTAAATTCTCAATCAATAACCAGTGACTGCTTTACAAACAGAACCTGATCCCCACTTCCATATACTAGAAAATTTTATTTTACCTCTCTGTGTAGTATGTCCAAAGCTATTTGTAGATTGTAGGTGTAGTTTTCAGGAGAATAGTGTACCTGTTGAAGGAAGAGGGTTGCATTTTGTTATCAGTTTACTCAAGCAGGCAAAAGAGTGACTAGCTAAAGTCTCTCACAGCAGCATTCATGTTTCTAACTCTTGGTCAAGAGTAATGGAGTCTTAAGCAAAACTGTCCTGTCTCTGCTTTTCTTCTTTCCCATCACAGCTGTCTCACAAGAAAAGATCTAGCGGCCACTGGATACCAGGGAGGGAGCAAATTCAGGGGGTGTTATCAGACATCACAACATCCTCCATCCCCAGGCTCGCTTGGGCTGGTCTTAAAAGCATGGCCAACAACTCACAGGCACCGTCTTTAGGAGAGATCAGTTTGTGTAAAAGTAAGTTTGTTTCTGCTGTATGGAATATTAGCAACATGCCTCCCATATGCCTCTTACCTGCCACAAATTGTAACTGGCAAAGCTTAGGCATTTATCTGGGAGTGAAATAAATTTATATACTTGCCTCTCAGTGGCAAAATTTCCCTGTTCCATTTGAATGGTTTAAGCCCTCTAATTTAATTGTCTCAAGTAATCCAAGTTTTATTTCTTCACTTGTGGAACTATTCAACAAATAAACTTCCCTATGAGAAATGTCTGTCTTATTTTCAGCCTTAATTCTCTTTGATTTAATTTCAAGCAGAAGTTCATTGAGAGCCCCACTGGCCTACTCTACAAAACTAGATAGCTCAGTTCCTTTATTCATTTCCTAAATCACAGCTCACCAAGAGCATTACGGTTGGCACTATTTATAGCTGTGCAACATAAAGGAAGTATCACTGTGATATTTGGATGCAGACGTGCTATCTCCTTGCCACCCACACTCTTGTGTGACTGCCATTTTGTGTCTGGGTCAGGAGCAGAAGGTAGGAATGGTTAACTTGATCCTTCCTTGTTTTATAATCGTCTTACTGTGCTGCTTTACTGTTTTTCCCAATCTGAAATTAATCATGCAGAATGAAAAGCATGTGCTCTGCTGCTTGTAAGTAGGAAAGACCCATCACTAAGTGAGGAGTCTGCCACAGCCTTTCACCTCCTCTATACTCACACATACCAAAGGCTATATACAGTATGTTTATATGTATACTTATACAATATAAACTATATTATATATAATTGCATCAGCATGAGCTGTGGGTAGAACCATTCCCATAGCGCTGAAACCGTTAAGACAGCACTGAGTAAGACTTAAGAGTGTGACTGTGCAGAAGGCAAAGAGCAAAAACCCTTGACCTTTTATCTACAGGTGGTAAAGTGACTAGATAACGGGAACTCATCTTAGTTAACAGCAAAACAAAGTAGCCACAATTATGTAATTTACAGGTGTTCTAAGAATATCACTCCATTTATCATAACATCAGGTTGAATAACCTGAAGGTCTCAGTACGGTTACATTCCAGAGCTGCGCAAGTAAGACCTACCTTATTTTGGTCTCACCCAATGAGTTCTGCCCTCTCACCCACTGCAATGCATAGAGACCCTATGCCCAGGCTGGCCCAGTTCATGCTGCAGGCAGCAGGGGACTTACTGGATTGTGGCAGAATTTGCATAGGTCATTTCCTCCTATGAAAAGTGTTATGAGCTTCCAGTCAGTCTGAAAATTTATTCTCTGCACACAGAAGGAGATGGAATTAAAGTTATTAATTAAAAAAAAAGGGGGCGGGGGGGCAGGCAACATAGAAAACACAAATTTAACATTTTTCAGGGTACTTGGCTATAGTTCTCTAAGCATCCACAACAAATATTAATTTGTAGTGATGACTGAAGATGTAGAAACTACTATGGTCTAAATAAGGTTTACAATATCAGTAGTACCATGAAAAATTATTTGCTTCAGAAAACTGTTGCTCAAAATCCAACTGTATGCTTTTCTTAGTAATATCTTGTGTATATACCGAGTGACTCCTCCTGCAGTTCTAGGAATATATCTTCATTGCAAAAAGGATGGTATATGTTTTACTGTGTCATAAATAATGCAGCTAGCCTGCTGGAAAACCTTGGAGGGCAATACATTTCAGTCTTGCTGTGAGACAAACTGCAAAGAATAGAGGGGCAATATTAACTCTATCTAACAGTACTGGTACAAAATTACAGCACTTTTTCCTCAGGAAGGATTTTGCAAAGGGCTAGCTAGTGCAAGGTAATTAAGCTTCAGTAAACACACACCTTAGCTTTGAGGAAAGGTTCCGATATGCTTAGTGTCATGTAGCTGATGTTGTACTCAATATCTTAATGCTTCAATTTCCATGCAAAACACTACTAAGAAAAGCAGCAATAGTGTATCAGCCTCAAGTGGTTTAAAAACATCTATCTTTAAAAGGCAGAAGGCAATATATCCTAGCTGGTAAACACACTGTTTGATAGTTTGGTCTCAAAACATATTTATCCAAACTAAAAGAGGGGAAAATTTTCCACCTGCACTAAACAGGTGTTTTAAAAAGAGAAATAAAGGAGCTCTTAAATCAAAGATATATAACTTCTAATATGAGCACTCTTTCAAGTTAGAAAGAAGTTTATTAGTTAAATAAAGTTTATCAGTTAAATAAAAAGTATTTGCATTCATTTCTTTTATGTGATGTTTCCAAACCAATAAATATGACAGAGTAGTACTTAGAAGCCTTGAATGGTTTGAATGAAAACCAACTGCTTCATTGTTAGTTGCTATCCCTTTTAATCTCATTTCAGATACAGCCAGAGTGAAATCTTGTTTATGAGAAAGTGAACCAAAAAGGAAGGTACTGCAAATATTTTTGCCAATATGTATTCACCAGAGTATTTATACTAGACATGCACACACAGTTACCTTGAAGGCTTTTTGGCTGCTTTCCAAATGTACAATTGGAAAGCCAAAATAATATCATGTAACTTACGTCACTGATTGCATAGCACATTTGTCAAATTACAAATCACAAGCATTCAAAGTACTAGTTGAGGTGAAAAATATGTGAGCAATCTTCAGCCTAATGTGTGTTTTACAGACCATTAATCAAACAGTTCCTAACAACAAATGTGTAAATCAAAAATCAGCTGATGACTAAGGGAAAGAAGGGACTAAATTGTTTTTAAAGAAAACCAGACCTTTCCTCAGTCCACATGATTTGCCACTTGAAAAGCTTGCCCTCAACATCCTAGCACTTATCATTACTGTTGCAAAAACTATGTTCTTACAAGATAATTAATAGCACCACAGCAAAATCCTAGCAGAGAAAAAGTTCTGTCATCTTACAGGGTGACGTAGGTAGGGGGGGGAAGAAACAGCACTGAATTTACGAGCCACTTGTGGTAAAAATGATAAGAAGATTACAATTATCTGGGTTTGATAGTAAATATCACATGCTGGTACAAATGCACTTAAGACAAAGCTATAGATTATTTTTTACTGACTCACACTCTGGGCTGGGGAATATTACACTGTACACTGCTGTACCCATAACCTTAATGTTTGGCATCCACTGTTTGCATCTGCTGTTGGTCTGTTAGAAACTAATGATGCCATATAACTTCATTCTAAAGATATTAATGACATGTTAAACTCACAGTATCATTCTTCATGCGGTCCACCAGTCTTCTAACCTGTGCAGGAACATCCCTAAAAATAAAAGACAAATAAAATCATAAAAGTAAAATAATAAAAATAAAAAAGGAATCCTGTATAGACAGCAAGGCAGTGAGGAAAGCTGATGAATGGACATTCCTCACATAATGGCTAAAAAAACCTGGTAAAGTCCAACTGTCATTGAATAAAAGGTATGATACCCAAAAAAGGCTATATTTTGAGACAGTGATGGAAAAAAAATGAAGAAACAATTAGCATCCAACAGGCATTCAACCACTTTGCAAATGTTGCATAGTTACACTTTTACAAGCTATCTAGAAAATACACTGTGCTTCCACAAAATGCACTTTGCTCCTTCCCAGCATCAGACAGACACTATTGATACACTATCACTGAAGCAACCATGCATGTATCAATGTTATTACATGACCTCAAGCCACTGAGGCATGACTTATAAGAAGTGTTCCCAAGAGAAAAAGATACGATATGAATTTCACTGAAGACTGAGCATAACATTCTCTAGTTAATTCCCAGCTCTGCCACAGACTGACCATAAGCAATCCACGATTTTCTCCAAACTCTTGGTCCTGCTGACAAGAGGCTTTGAATTTACCTCCTATAAAACGGGGATATTTTTTCTCTGCCTCATAATAGGGTTGTGAAGCTTTCTGAGTAGTGCTTGTAAAGTCCTTTGGGGTTCTTGGTTGAAAATACTAGAGAAAGCATTGCTTTTGCTGCTAATTTATTTGACATAGATTAGAAGCATTGCAAAACCCTATCACATTTCTTGGCCTTCATGATAGAGATGGGCAAGAGAAATATATTTGGGCTTGCCTATCAGCCTTATTGCACTCCTGTCAAAGTCCAGGGTTTGGGCCTTTTTTAGTTAGAACTGAGTTTTAAAGAAAAATCAACTTTCTATTAAAATTAAAAGAGTTTTCCTCTTACTCTGCATGATCCCCTGCCACAGCTTGGTTGAGTGCAGCATTATGTGTAGTCTGTTTTCCAGTGCCAGTGGAATACCCTATCAGGGATGGGTTGAACTCACGAAGGATGTCTGCAGAAAAAGACGGCACTCTGAAATGTTGCTTACTGTAGCAGGTAGCAAATGAGGTTATTAAGATTAGACCTTGGTAAAAGACCATTAAAAAGCTTTAAGAGATACCTANNNTATAAAAAAATTAACCTTTAAGTACAATAAACGTGGAGATTCATCACCATACAACTATTTCCTTGCCTTCATGATTTCTGAATTTCATGAATTCAGATATCTCATGACCTAACATGATCATCTTGGCTATCAATGCCATTTTGCCTGGTAAGTGAGGCTGAGTAACCCTATGCTCAGGCAGGAGACTCTCATGGCGTCATACTCTAACTGCAGATGGGTTGGAATCAAATCCTTTAGCCTAATCTCCCCAGATCTATTAACCTCAAAGACCCATGATTCCCTTCTAGATCTTAGGTTACAACCCAACCTTACAAACACCCCAGATCTAAAATGCCCTGACCTCTAAAAAGCATGTAAAATCTGATCTTGTAACGTGATTCTGCTCCTGCCTAAAACAACTCTCCCACACAGTCAAAACAGTTTCTTTAGGCTATGATCGAAGATCTTTGATTCATTTATCCCCAACACATTTTGGACACAACTATAACCAACAGAAGAATACTGAAACAACCAAACCCCTAGGAATTACAAAATACATAGTTAAGTCATGCACAACAAATTACAGACTGGTTGTTATGCAACTTTAACTCAGCACTGGACACTGAATACAAAGGAATTGGTTCTGTCATGCTACAAATTGTAAATCGTTCTTCATGTCTTCTTTTATGACCATAGCTGTTTTAATAAACAGCTCCAGATATTTATCAAATTTACAGAAAAAGGCACTTACTTGCTAGTGTCGTGACTGTGCTTATGTTTTCATTTCCTCCAACACTGTTAAAAAGAAAGAACAAGACAAAAATGTTCCAAGATATGATGGACTTGGTAAGGCAGTGGACCAAGTAAGAGAGCTCCCCCTTATGGGGTTTCTACACATACACACGGCACATGGTGGTTGTACTCAGTCAAAGCAAGCTCTTTGTGTGCATACCAATGGGGTCATGCAATCAGAGACTCTGTCATAACCATAATAATCGTATTAGAAGCCCTGTACACTAGCTGCCCTTTCAATTCTCTCACGTATTTTGGCATATGTTCAAACCTAGCTGAAAGAAATGAGAATTTTTAAAAGCTGATATCTTTGCTATTGTTGCCCTTATTAAAATATTTATTACTTCCATTTTTCGTTAACAAGTCCTTTGTATCCATAACAACAAGTTCTAAAAGCATATATTTCAGAGTGATAAGTATACTCAATACCTTTCGCCCCCCATTTCACTCAAGTGGAATAATACTACTAGACTGGTAAAATTCACCATATGTCTGTGTGCTTTTTACTCTCCTTCATGCTGTAGAAAATGCTACTGTGCTTTTTTTTTCCCTCCAAATGTCAGTAGATTATTATTAAATATCAAAATATAAAAAGCTGGACTTAGAACACCTCTATAGTATCCCTTTAAATTGGAAAAGAATATTGTGAAGTGCTCTAGTACCTGTTTAAACTTCTTATAGAGCTGCAGTGGCTCAGATGTGTAAGAAATGATGAACAGAATTTCAGCCTGACAGGTCTGGTGTTAAATCATACAGTTGCAGAATAACAAATGAACATGATTGCCTTTCTTCAGAGGGGCTTTTTGACCTGTCTAGTAAAATGCTGCATATGTAAAAGTCTGTACTAATTCATAATTGATAAACTGTTCTGCATGATATAAGCAATACTAGGAAAGGGTCAAGGAAATAGATACTGTTTATGAGACAGCGGCAGCAAAAAACACCACATTTTGACTTTTTGTAGACCGCTGATTTTAAATGAGACAAATGGATGATGTGGGCCACAGCAGGGTAGAGCAGATGGGATATAGAAAGAGCAGGGACAGAAATGCAGAATGTGCAAATGTGCAAGTAGCGCAATGGTACTGGGAACTAGAAGTTCCCTTTGCAACAGCTATAACCATGAGAGGAGAAGAGACCGACTTAATAAGGAACCCATTTCATCTGTTTATCCAGGCCTATTCCAACCATGCTACATTGTAATATAGATAGCCACTAGTTTGAATATTTTATTTATCATGAGTAATAGCCCAACTATGTGACTCTGTGCAAAACAAAGTCAAATTCACTCTCCACAAGCCTCCATTTGCTACAAAACCAATTATACTTATCAAAACCCAAGAAAATGGATTCCCTCTCACTGGGGGCAGAAATTCCTGGGACTCACCTCCAAGAAACACCTCGGTATTGAGTCAGGACATCCAGAACATCATAGGGTTTGGATGCTGCCCCATTACCTGCCTGGAAGCAAAAGAGAAGAGGAGTTTACCTTCAGAAAATAAGAAATGCTACAGTAACTAGTTCTCTGACTGATCCTAGTGAAAATAATTAAAGAGTATGTTAACGAAGCAAGCTACATCATCTTCCCAAAATACAACAGATCCTTGTTCTCAAGGGGATCAAGGGCTGAGGGTATTTAACTCTGCTCCAGTGAATTACCCTCTTCTATCAACTTCTTGATTAGATCAAGTGGGGAAAAAATTGGTTGAGAATGTTCAAAATACTCATATAATTCTAAATTTACATAAGGAATAAATAAGATAGCAATGGTCCTGAATGAATAATTATAATGTTCCTCATATTAAAAATTGGTACGGTAATTTTATGTCTTCCCTACCCCAGTTTCTCCAAGAAAGGAGACTACAAGGATTTAATGTGGTAATTAGCACAGAACACATAAGAAACGTGAATTACGATATAAGCAGCAAAGCAGTCATCACTGATTGGAGAATCACACCCAGTCTAGGGGTAACGGGTTTACGTAGTTCCAGAAATAGTGTTAAAAAAAATTCTCAAAATTAGTCACACTTGACACACCTGATGATCTATTGCAATTTTACTCAAATATTTAGTTACTATAAATGGACATGGCTTTATAGGCTTTGGCATTATCATATATATATATTTATTATACCATACATATCATATATGTACACACGTACACACAATTAGGTGCAGAATTTTCTTCTTTCTATTTACATTGCTTACTAATATCTTTGAAGGCCAATACCTTGGGAGCTGCCTAGAATTAATGAAGAAAAGCAATTGCTGCAAGTCTACTCTAGCAGGTTGGTTTCACTGCTGTGTGATCAAATGCCCAGAGAGGCTGTGGATGCCCCATCCCTGGAATTGTTCAAGGCCAGGTTGGATGGGGCTTTGAGCAACCTGGTCTAGTGGAAGGTGTCCCTGTCCATGGCAGGGGGGTTGGAACTGGATAATCTTTAAAGTCCCTTCCAACCCAAACCATTCTATGACTCTATGAAATCTTGCAGCTCTTACTTGTGTGGTACTCTTGCGGACTTTAAATGCAAACTGTGCACTCAGATTAGACTCATGATCTGATTACCTGTCAGTCAAGTTGGAGTATGGAAAAGTGTATGTGAAAAATGTGTTTGGCTCAATAGTGTGTAACTGTATGTATTCTATTTCTTGGGTTAAAAATTCAGAAATGCTTTTTCATTACTTTCTTTAACAATGGTTATCCAGTGATTTTTACTTACTGTGAGTGAATCACCCAGGGCAGCAATCACCTGAATATCTGCCGGTTTCAAATTATGAACTAATAAATTAAAAAAAAAAAAAGGCAGTGTAAGGGTAAGAGGAAAGAAAGAAAACTTCAATTTGTGATGGTTATCAGCAATTTTCCTTAGAATAAGCATAAAGCATTGCAAAGACAGTATTTTAATATTTATGACAGCATCAGGTCAGAATGACAGACACTGACAGGCATCAAATCAGAAAAGATTCTTAGTACCATAGCTGGGCACTAGCTACAGTGACAAGGGAGGCAGTAAGATTTCAGTCTTGCATCTGTGCTTACTCAAATTCCTTTTAACCAGTGAAAATGACTGAAAAGCAGGCACAGCTCTGGTGCCAGCACAGGGTGGAAATTTGGGGACAACCACAGCTTCTGAGGGAAGACAAAATCCACCTGGGGACAGAATTCCACATGGCTTTTTGCACCCCAGGCTGCACTAACAAGAGCCCTACTCCATACATACACAGTTTTCCCACACCTGCAACTGAAGTACCCAACTACCTCCTGTCTTTTCCACTATCACTTCTTTGTACATGGAAGGTGCAGTTGCATAAGCTTTCACCATTCTTGAGGGAGAACTTGCAATTTGCTATATAATACTTACATTGTTCCAAAAAGGATCTTAAAAGCCACAGTCAATAGAGTGCACTGCTTCAAAGAAAAGTGTACCTTTCCTAACTAAACCCAGTTCCTGTTCCCCTTCTATCATCAAATTAAGTAGCTCCACAATAAAATTGCATAGGACTGTACCTGAAACTGGAACTGTATCAGAGGGACTCCGGTCAAAACAGGTAATATTTGTTCCATAACTCCTCTCCTGTAAAGACAGATGAGGCAAGACTTCACATCAGACTCACTATAATCTGGTTGTGATAAGCCATTTATGTCTCAGAGTATTAGATTAACGAATTTCCCACACACTTTGTATACACCTACCCAGCTCAGCCCATCCTCAGGCTATGCCTACAACTGCCCTTTGAAGGCAGACACAAGCTCAGTCTGCTCAGAAGTTGCATGACCATATTAGTGCAGCATGGCTCTTGCCTACCAGTGGGGCCAGTTATTTCAGACTCTGCGCCACACTGTTTTCAGCTATGCAACATTTTGCACACCCATACTCCGAGATAGGTGATCTCGCATCTTTTTGCAAGAAACTGAACATCCCTGGAATATCCCAGCATGAAACCATACCTTCGTCAGCAGGCCACGAACCTGCCTTCTCCACATGCAGCCCTCTATGTGCAGCCAGGGATTTGCCCTCCTGGCTCTTTTGGGTTGCAGCCTACTAATGGAAACACCCCAAGGTCTACTGTTAGTGAAGGCTGACCATCAGTATACCAGAGCAGACCATCGCACAAGACCCCAGAACATGTGTTTGCTCCAAATCTCTCTACAGAACTCCTTAAGTAGGCTAACTTGCCTAAGGAAAAGATATTTGTATGTCTTGTCCCATTGCTCCATTTTGTTTGGTTTTTTTACTTAAAAAAACCAAACACAAACATAACACAGTGTTGCTTCTTGCCTCCTACACCATAGCTACTACCAAAAATCAGTGGTAGGTACTATTGCCTGATGCAGAGGTCTATACACCCTGAATAACTAACAAAACAGATGGCATTATATTAAAATGAGAGGAGAAACGTGTATTACTATTCCAATGACGTACAAGCCATTTCAAGTGCAGATGTGGTCTAGACACTGTGTTCTGAAACATGAAAATAAGCGTTATCACCCACCTCTGTAGCTTCTTGGGAGCACCAAGTTCTGCTGAGAATCAGAGTACCATGACTTAAAAAAAAAAGTACAACTATCTCCACACATCTAATCTGTAAGTGCCTCACCTTCAAACAAAAAACAAAAACAAAAACAAAAAAACCCAAAAAATGAAAAATCCCTTGTTTTCCAGTTTTACTATGGCATACACTAGATGAAATCAGACCCACACAGTGGTTCTGATCTAGTTTCCTCCATGGTAGGACTAAATGGTGCATTTTCACTATTATCTTATCGCAGGGAAATTAACATTGTTGCCCAGATATTTAAAAAAGGTGCTTAACAGTGAAGACAAGGCTTACTTTAGGCTGGCTGAACACATCTACATTAAATCACACTCTACAAAATCCACCAAGGAGAAAATGTGCTATTAAGCATCTGACTAGTTAGTCAAGCATGGAAATAAAGAGCTGGAGCTTTGTATTTACTTTTCCCAAGTAGCATTGTTTAATTAGGCTACAACACACTCTCACCGACCTGCCCCACTCCCTGGAATACATGCAGTCCATATGATGCAAACAGTCCTACTATACCTGAGATGTTTCTTTGGTGTTTGATGTCACGGGCGAAGATGAGTAGTTACTATTTCTATATGTGAACAAATACGGATTTTCCTGCAGAGTGAAGAGAATATGTTTACCAACACTAGTGGAAACACAGTCAGCTGATGTTAAAGTCTTCTGGCTAGGTTTTCCAAGAGAAGAAAATCTTTACGGTATTAATGTTTGAATGAATATTGCACTAGTGAAGTAAACCAGGGTAGACCTGAAAATTAAGCCCTGGTATGCTCTAGGCACAGCACCACCTCTTGCCTTAAACCTAACATCAAACAAAACACATAACTTAATTTCTTTGATGTTTTCGTTGCTGTTCAGTGAAGCTTTTGGATGCCTGTAATATTTTATCACTATCAAATTACTGAAGTCAGAGCTTAAATGCAAAAACATTCAAGAACCTGTTCTTTGAACCTGAGATGCTCAGACCCTGAAGATACTACTGGGCTACTGACAGCTCCAGGGACTAAAATAGTTACACCCGACAGCAGACAGAGTCAAATCACAGAAAAGCTAAATTATATAAAATACACGGATTCAATTTTATTGCTGACACAGATTTTAATACTGATAAAGCACCCCTGATATCCACAATTAATAAATTCAGATTAGCTAATTATATTTTGAATAAAAAAATATCTGATACAGTAAGATGATTTAACTAAATGTTGTCAAAAGTTCTTGTTTTCAGAGTTTCATCTTTATAAAATAATGAGTGTGTCAATGAACTTTAAGAAGACTAAATTTTTACCAGTGCAATATTTTGGGCAAGTGCACATGCCAAAGAACTTCAGAAAATAACAATGGTATTTGAAAACTTGGAAATTCTGCAAAGAGTAAATAAAATCTCACAGTAATAAGGAAACCCTTTTACCTGAGATGGACACTGGATGTGAAGCATTTTTGTGACACCATAAGGCTGCTTCTGTCCAACTGGCTCCATCTGGAAAGTGAGAGAACAGGGGAATTGTACACATGGTGCATGGGGGAGGAAAGGGAAAGCAGCAGCAACTCAAAGGCTCTAATGCCTGGAGTTTTCCATCAGGTCCATATATATATTTAAAAATGTGTTTTGCCTATGATAAATATTTATCTATGTGTAACATACCACATGTATACTTACAAAAGCATGGAACTGAAAACAAGGCCTCTCACATGATCAGACTGTCATCCCATCACTGTTAAAACAACCATCCTCGCATTAACTCTGCTCTTGGGAATGCCGACTCTAAGTGGTTTTCCCACAAGGCACTAGTCTCATACTACAGTATTCAACTGCTTGCAATGAAGTCACTATTTATCAGCTCAACCACAGTAACTGTAGACATGCTCTGGAAGAGCATAGCTTAAACCATGCTCATGATTAGTTTGCCCCCCTTATGGTATGCAGTCTTTACTGCCATTTGCAAGCCAGTTTTACTTCCCAGTTGGGCTGGGTATGAGAAAGCAAAGGGTGGGTTGCCACAGCTCAGCTGCCATGTAACAATGCCCTGCAGCAGTCTGTCCATCCTCCCAGGCCTCAACCACCACATTTTTTGTCTTCTCCCAGGCTGTGAAACCATGCTCACGAACACTTGAGAAAGGCACGCTTGGGAGTTTACAGTTTATAGTCTTCATATAAAGGTATAAAGAAAAATACAGGCTTTTCTGTGGGAGGAAAAGCAACTTCGAGTAGATTGAAACTTTGAAGTAAAAATGGTATTACTGAAACTCCTTTGAAAATGCAGTTTTGACTCAGATTATACACTGAAGGCTTAGGTAAGTCCACATCACTTTACTTCAGAAGCAGAAAATACAAAATCCCTAACATAAACAGAAAACTAAAAATCTTCCATTTGGTGATACATTCATGTTGCATTAACTTCTTTCCTTCTGTCTTATGAACACTATCTTTACGTACTCCCTCTGCTGCAAATTAATTTTGCACCAAAGTCAGAAACATGGAATATAACACATTAGGGTCACATACCAATCCTCCAGTGGCTGTAGTCTATGCAACTAAAAGCTTGCTAATTTATCTCACCTTCCAGAACTGTTTCCTTATCTACATTTTCATACATGTTAGACGTCAAAAGGTGCACTCCAATTCTGCATAGAAGCTTGATAATATAAATATTTGTTGGCTGCCTTCTAACAAGATGGAGAGGGGATTGTTGTTAATGAAAAATTATGGAATGATTCAAAACTCAATACTGGCAGCACAAAGTGGTAAATACCACAAAGAATCACTTCACTTGTTCAGGCACCTTGCTGGGTGCTAATTAAATTGCCATCACTCCCAAAGGAGTTGGCCACTGGTTTAGATTCCTCAGTGAATGTCTGCTCAGCTTGCACCAGCAGCAGCAGCTGCCAGAAGCAGCAGACTACAGAAGAGACAGGATTGAAAGGGCTGGAAAATACAACAACAGGCTTGACGTCACCAATACATTCTGAGAAGGAATGTTATATTCTATTTTGGTTGTTCCATCAATGAAAATAATGGGAAAATTCAGAGAAATAGAGAAGAGGTTTACAGAGTTTATATTCTTTGAATGGAGGATTTGAAAAAACAGTCTGTGGCTTTTTGAGAGTGCGAGGAGAGAGAGAGCGCGCGAGGGGGGAGAGAGAGCGCGCGAGGGGGGAGAGAGAGCGCGCGAGGGGGGAGAGAGAGAGAGCGCGCGAGGGGAGAGAGCGCGAGGAGAGAGAGCGCAATAAAAGGAATGTCCCCGAAACATGCAAAATAATGAAGCTCAGAGAAAAGATACATTGGGAGCTGGTATTTTCACATCTTCCTAGGACAAAACAAAGTAGATATTTAATGACATTTGTAAAAGAAAACGTTCTTCCTCCAGCACAGAATCGTCCCACAGAACATGGGACAACGGTGGTATTTCCTGGCTAGGAATGAATTTCAAACAAGTATTAGACACTTGCATGTTATTGGGAGTTGGGTGATGAGAACAAATTTCTCCAGGAGGCAATTCACTCCAGGCAACTCAGAGACATTGTTCTCCCAGCAAAGACTGACAGCTCCCATGCAGCAGAGCTGCAAAGTCCTGGTCAGGAAACTGGGTGCCAAGTCTGCATTGTGGTCAGCCAAAACCTCCCCTGAATTCTAGCGCATCTGTCATGCAGGCCAGTTAGTGTGCAGGTCTGCTCTGGTACTGCTGCAATCTCTAAACAAGCGTAAAGCCATGAAGGCAGAAGAGAGGCACGGGCAGCCTCCTGGGGTGCTGCTCCCATTTGGGTTCTTGCCTGGTTTCGGTTTCTCTCTTGATGGCAGGGTAGTTTTTTGTGGTCTTTTCTGTTACACAAAAGAATGCCAAACACAAAAGCAAGAGCTTCTTGTCTAAGTTCTTTACACACATGAAAGGAGCTTTGCCCCCGGACATATTTCCAGAGGTAAAATTGTAGGCATTTGCCAAAATTAATCAATTGGGCTCTCTGTGGTAAACATCAAAGCTGTCCAAGTAAACAACCAACGTCTCTCAGCTTTTCCTAGCTACCCAATGTCATTTAGCTGACTGTTCTCTGATGTGCTTAGCTTACGAATCACATTGCTCCTAGATAGCTAGACATGTTTTGGTAAAATATCCAGCCGTGCCTAGGACAAGTCCTTAGCACCTGCTAGCTCAGCTTTTTCTCAGCCAGACTGAAGTGCAGTCCTACTGCCAATTGCCACTAGATTTTCAAGGTTTTGCCCTTTGGCCAATAAGCAGGTAATTGTTCCAAGAAAGAGGCAAAACAGGGTAAGTGCAGCCTAGCAGACAGCAGGAGGAGGGAAACTCTCAGAACGCAGATCTTGGGCACCTCCTCATTCTGCTGTGCTTGCTGCTCGACAAGTCATGATCTTGATTTCCTATCAGTTCCCAATACTGTATTGTTGGTTGGTTTGTTTTGTTTTTCAAGAGGTCAGCATAAACAATTAGCTGGAATTCCCAGTAGAACTGGAGTGACCTTTACTGGGCGAGGACACCTGCCAGTGCTTTTTATGCTGAAAGTATCTTTCATATCACCTGCTTTTACATCATGGCAGAATACCATCACAGGCAGACAAGGAACCTACCCAGAAAGGTGCCTTTCTGATAATTGTCAGCTATACTGAGAATATTCGACTAAATCAAAGAGGCAGCAGGAAAACAGAGGGGAAAATGAGTTGTGAAGGAAATACTACCACACCTGTAGTCTCCCTTCAAACCAGTAGCAAGATGTGGTTTTGCCACATTTTGCTCTTCCTCCAGATCACCTAGGCTGTCCCCTCAGTAGAGGAACCACCTCACACTGAGGAAAAGCACTGAAATAAAGTTGGTATTTGTCTCCTTTATGACAATTTTCTGGTTCTGGTGGCTCCCCAACATGCTAACTGCCTGAGTCTGGGTAATTGGCCCTAATGCAGCCATCCTTAAAAGTACCACTTCATTTTTCTTACAGTTTTTCACCTCTGCTGTTTCCACAAAATGCTCCTAGCAGTTGAAGTGACAAGAATAGAGTAAAACACCAAAGAATGGGATGCTCAAGCACAAAGCCCAGGAGGCCAAATAAAGTCTATGCAGAAAAGGGCTAGGGACAGAAGAACGAAACAGAGAGAAAGAAGGCGGCTCTTCTGCTGGCAGAAGCTGCAAATAAAAAAATACATCTGAAGGGACAGAAGGAATTTTTTGCAAGCTAATTGTAAGAACTTGAGAGGGCAAGAAAGAGAAATCAGTGCTGAGTTGACTGAGCATGTCTGCATGGGTAATTATACTTCAGAAGATAAATCCTGGCCCTCTCCCCTTCTACAGAGCCTGGATCTGGAGGAGGCAATACACCTGTTTCAGACTGGGGATGATACTATCACAAGTCCTTGTGAAGAATATTCATCACGACTCCTTGTAAAGACTATTCAAGATGCCTAGTATTAGATTCTGCATAAACTGAAATCTAAAAAGCCGACAATAAGAGGCCATAGGGAAAAGAAAAAAAAAAAAAGAAAAAAAAAGAGCTATAGTCTAGACTTGGAAAAAAAAATTAAAATAAAGCCCATTAGAAGCACATGAACTCTACTAATTGCAGAGTCTGATAAGAGGACATTACTCAAAGCTGGGGGCCTGTTTCCCACTGATAAACCCTAGAAAACATATTAGTTCAGGCTGATCTACTGCCACAATTAGATGAATCTCAGAATCTGACAAATTTGGTTCAGTCGGCCCCAAACAATTCCTGCTGGAGAGGCACAAAATGGGCTGGCAAACTGTTAGCACTGTGGTCCCTCTCCAGTCAGAAGTATTCATTTTCTGCACTAGCTGAAAACACATTCAGCAATTCAATTCAAAAATTTGCTGACAGAAAAACTGTGCTAAGCAGATGTAAAGGGCCGCTTTTCACAGCAGATTTGATGTTCATACTTTGTGTGGCTTGCTCCCAACTAGCTTCAATATTTATAATAGTTAATATCTGAGGAGGATATGCCACTGCTTTCTAGTGTCTTACAGATCATATTTAGGTGATGGTAATTGTGTGATCTAGGTAAGTATGTCCAACACTCATGGGGACACAGACATGGGCAGTTAAAGTAACTCAGTTTCTTTACAGAGAACTTCCAGAAACAGAGAGGATGTTTAATTCACACTTCAGGAATCTGACTTTCAGTGTTTGCTTTGCTCATTTGACTAGTGAAACTAATTACCTAGTGGGACGAAGGCAAAACAATGATAAAGAAGCCAACACGTATCTTATCATGGTATCTATTTTACAATAGAAGAACTGAGGTAGGAACTTTGAGATCATCGTGAGCAATGTCACGGATAACAGCAAAGGAGATAACTGGATGCAGCATGGTTGTTCCAAGGTTAGAGCTTCAACAGCTGATCAATTTTTAACTCTTTGGCTCCTACTAATTAACTAAAGTTCTACTAACTTCAACTAAAAGATAACATCAATGACAGACAGTGGGATCAAGTGCAC
>VYZV01033459.1:359-28155 GCA_013401275.1 Pandion haliaetus | reverse complement strand
ATAGTACCTACAAAGTGCCCCTTATGTCTGCCTTATACTTCTGTGCTGGTTTTGCAAAGAATGAATGCTGTCTTTGAGATAGTCCTTTTAATGCTGCTGAAATTATTTTTTCTTCTGCATTCCTATTATGATACCTGTCTGACCAAAACCTGTCAAGCTCAGTGGGACAGTGAATCAAAATTTTCAGAGCTGAGAGATCTGGCAGTGTCATTTAGTAACATTCATTGCCTCTAACTTAAGCCACACTTTTCCCTAGAGTTTTCCTGATTTCTAGTGCCTTCGGCTACCCATCCCACTACAGACTTGTGTTGACATACAAAATATAATCTCCAATATGGTCACAAACAGAAGTGTCAGTAACCAGGGCAAGGGCAGTTGTACGCTCATTACAGAGTTATTCTAAATGATGAACCCAGAGCAGTGAGGAAACTCTTACGGGGTTTGGCTAGCCACAAAGCTCTCTGGAATGGGCCTTCTATACTGATGTATGCTTCTTTTCACATTCAAATTAGTTGTTTTCTACATTATCTAGAACTTGCTGTGGATCATCTACATCTGTATAAACATGCAGCCGCCTGTCTGTTGAAGGATTGCTCATGGCAAACACAGCCATGTCTCTGTTGAATTCCTATTCATTTGCTAAGTCAAAGTATTTGTTCTCCATACACTTAAGCTTAGATAACTTAGAAACCATTTTATCTCTGTGTAACTCCCTGATAGCTGCAATCAACAGGGTCATTGCAGTGATTTTTTTTTTTCTTTTTTTAAGGGTCTAGTTCTGTGGCTCTCTTAAAGAACTGTGTTTGATTGGTGAGTTGGGGATGTGTTAGCTTTTATCCTCTGTTGAAAGGCTGCAAGATGTCAGGGATGAAAGTAAAACTATTTTAGGATATGGCATACACCAAAATTGGGATAAGTGCGTGAATCTTTTTGTAGGGAAGTTGCTTTACACTCGGTCCTTATATACTACAGTCGAAAGGAACTACGAATGCGTATTTATTATGTGTATGCAATGTTTCTGCGTAGGACACAAAATGTACTAAGTGCACATGACTAGTCGAGAGGTATGTGCAATGTGATTACTGAAATAGTACTGTCGTACTATAACAGCTACATAATGAATTCTATACCAAGAGGTTATCTGGATTCCTGCTTACTTAAAGAGTCAGCAAACATAAACAAACAAACCATTTAAAGTGTTGGGCTGGTTTGCTTTCAATGAGTTTTATGCACAGGAAATATGATGGACTAGCAGCCCTTAAAAGCTAAATACTTTAATCACTGGGCTTGCAGCTGAGAATTATCTTCTGTTCACAACCCTTTCAATGGCCTGTTTTCTAACCTTCAGTTAATATATTTAAGTATTTAATATATTAACATTTTTTGTATTTTTGTAATCTTAACTAACATTTAACAAATACTGACAAAAATCTGAAAAATCTGCTTCTTTAAGAGAAAATATTCTACCACAACCAGCTTACAAGCTTTAAAGATATTTACTTATGATGAGTGCATAGCAAATGAATTTTTTCCTGCAATTAATAGCTCCATTGTACATTTCAGCTATTTCTCTGAAAAGTTCCTTTCATTAGGTGCACAGATTTTACCCGGTTTTAAAATTTGTAATACAGTTTCCAGTGTATTACAGGTGTTTGCATTATGAGACAATAAAATGAGACAAGACTGAAAGAGAGCTGAAGTATTTCAGCATTCTAGCTAGTTTTCCAGAGCTGCTCACAGGAGTGTGTTTGAGTGCTGATAAGGCACTAACTATATTAAAAAGACAGAGGCAGAGCATAAGTATTGTTTTTTCTTTTCAGTCACTAGGGGATGATTCCTCCATGCATTAGCAAAAAATGCAAACCCAAAGAACATTTTGTACGTATTAAACTTAAAATTTTCAAGATGTACATCTTAAGAGAGTTCATTTTTTTTAAAAGATAAATGAAATACATCTGGCATTTTAACTTCTGTTTATTGTTTCTAAACTCATTAGAGACTGATTGCTTAGAAATCACAGCTGTTTGATGAGGTCAATAGAAGCCAAAAAAACCTATACAGGCCAATTTAACGCCTTGTAATTGGCAATTAAATTTCGAATGTGAACTCCTTATCATTTAGACAGATACAATGTTTGTGAAGAAAAAAAACCACCATTGAATAGATAGTGAAATAGTTGTGAAAGCTGCCATTCCTTTTACCTTGGTGGTCCTTTTTCCTGCTTGTCCTTCATTATATGTCTTACTTGTTTGAGTGGAGCCCAAGACCTTGGAGGTGATAGAGGCGTTCCTTCTCCCCCAGCCTCACTAAAAATAGGTACTGCTTGAAATAAGCTGTGCTGTTTAAACTACATATCCAAAGTGCATTTCTTGCCAAATCAGGTCATCACCTCTATGGTACATCTGGCCTCTTATCTTCCTGGCACTTTTACCTCTGCTTCTGACCTCAAAATGCTGTGCCAGTGCCAAACAGTAGAGCCACTAGAAAATGGTATTTTCATTGTCAGCAAACGGAAATAAATTTGTACACTACTATGGTTTGAGAAAGGATATATGATAAAGCATGTATTCTTCAACATTATTCTTAAAGTGGCAAGGGCCAAATTTGTGGGAAAAAAGCTGATCTTACTAGATACATAAATTAACTTTAAATTGTTTATCATGTGCACAACATTAGCTATAACAGACAAAAATGTTCCATTTTAGTCAGATTCATCAGAATAGTGTAAGCAGTGTTCTGCTGAAGAATAGGTGTAATGTGCCTAATAGTATCTCAGCAAACTCTCTTGATTCATTGTAGACTGAACGTAGCATGAACCGTGTAAAGCCAGGACTTGGTGTTACATGTAGATTTTCTACAAGGACTCGATAAGTAATGCAAGTGAAACAGTCTACACTCCTATACGGGAACATCAATATCTCTATGTAACAGGGAAGGAAAGCAAGGGGTTTTATAGTTAACTGAATCTAAACTAGTAAAAAAATAATCCGGAGAAAATTGGTAAAAATGGATGTCTAACTAGATCTAAAATGATTTTTAACATACTGCAATTTCTTTATATAACATGAAGGCTGAAACGTTCGTGTTATTCCATAATATATTAGTAATGCAACTAGTTAACACATTCTATATGGAAATATCAGCTGTTAAACTGATGGCCTCCTATGGTACACAGGGCAATCAAAACACTACAGAAGAGTAGTTTCGCAAGAATTTGTTGGACTCGGAAGACCAGCTTGCATTTCACAGGCCGGGTTTATCCAATCCGGGCAGGATTTTGCCTCTCCCCCCTCCTTTTCCCTTTTAAACCCTTGCTCCTCTCCCTGGAAGCGTGTGCTGCTGAATCCAATCCGGAAGCGAGGCGAATTTCGGTCCAGCTTTTTCGGGGAGCCGCGGATCCACACAAAGTTGGCTGATGTGCCATTCAGCATCCCGGCAGCTCTTTCTCTTCACACTCGCAATGGCAAAGCTTTGTGCGGATGCACTGCTGGATGCTCTGAACTAAAATCGTCTGGGGGAACTTGGCAGGTTTTGGACAGCCTTTTAAAGGTAAGGAAGGGAAAACAGGCGTGCTGGAGAAGGAATCTGCCGGTGGAGAGCGCGGTGTGTTAGTGCCGTGCAGGCTGCATCTCAAGTCTCCTGTTCTGATGCAGGAGTCTGTGAGCAGTAGGTGGGAGGGGATGCTTTTGTACTTGAAATAAGGAGCCCCAGATGAAGTGTTGTCGCAATGACTACTTTAGAGCTTGTGGCAAACGGTGGGGTGATCAAAGGTTTCAGAAAATATCACTGTCAATTATTTATCCGCTCCCAAGTTAAACCTAACTGTATTAAAAACAGCAGCAGAGGCCAGCAGCCCAAAACTGCAAGGGGCTTTGAACATCTCTCGTCTTGCTGCTTTTTGAAGTCCCCTTATTGCAGTCAGTTTGCTTGAATACTCTGGAGAGAGCATTTCGTGCACACTTACATCTATTGGAGTCTTTTCTTTTTCTATAATCCACCAAGGAGCAGTATGTTTTAACAATAAAAGGCCATTTTTAATGCTCAAATCTCGTACTGTGCTTAAATATCTCTTAAAAGACTACTTTTAGAGCCATATAGATGTCTGTGCATTTAGGTTATAATTGACTTAGCTTTTACAACATCTGAATAGAAAGTGCTTCACTAAAACGTATTTTAAAATTTAATTTCACTTGTTAAGCAGTTCAGGATTTTTGCTTAAAATAACCTGTATTAGTAATGCCATTTTTACTTTTGGGTGGTCTGCTTCATCCATTTATGTATCTGTCTGCTTCAGGTTAATGGTATATCAAATGTCAGAATAACGCAAGAAAATTCTAATATTGATGCTCATAGACTATTTGAAATTCACTGTTTTGATGGTGAAGTGGATTTTATGCTTTGCAATATTTTCCAAGTATTTTTTATTCTCAAAATCCAATATGAAATGCACGGTTTTTTTCAAGTTAATCTTGGTAGTGTTTTAACAAACAAACAGCACCCCCACTCCTGTAGATTTCTAGTAGTATGCATATTAGATAAATGCTTGTGGTAGCATGCATACTTCTTAAAAAGTTTCCACCTGACAATAACTCTGAAAACCTTTTTAAAGAAAAAGTACAGAATAGGTTTTTTTTCCCAATGCTTTAAACGTTTATTTTCTAGTAAACTTTTCTTTTGAAAAGTATTGAGGAATTTGTGTCTTCTTAGAATTGCCTGTGTTATCCCGGGCTGATACTTCTTTCTGCTGTTACTTAAGGAAGTATTTGACAGTCATTCGCATGCATTTTCTAATTTGAGTCTACAGTAAGTTAAAGTCTGAGTTCATATCGGATGGTTAAAGTCTGAATTCATATCGGATGAGCTTTACATTTTAAATGAGGTGTCCCAGGTAATAACATGAAGCAGAAAATATCTGTGTATGACTTTTTGCAAACCACTGTTAGCATAGTTCATAGAAAGTATGAAAAGAGATTCTACATTTTAATATTTAAATGACTTGTGGAATTGCAGATTGGTATTTTCAGCGGTTTTTCATTACAGTTTCTGCCACTGAGGCAATGTGAGGGCTTTGAGAAAGATGGAGTGCTGTAATTACCAGGTGCACATGTTCATTAATCCTTCCTGGCTAGAAAAAGCTCCAAGTTCTTCTCCAGTGGCATATTCGTAAAGCTATAAATATCTAAATTGTGTCAGCCAAGAAGTCACACAGAATGGAGGCTCTTTTTGAGTTCAATTTCATGCACTGTTGCTTTGGTCTTGTGAGGGAGTGCTTTGCATTCGTCTTGATGGATATTTGTCCTCTTCCTTATAAAAGTTCAGAAAACAAACTGTTAGGTCATAGATTATTTAGTTTAAGGTGTATGCAGATAGATTATAACAAGTATTCCTCAGGATAAAAATACGTAAAAGTAACCTTCTCAAGTGAAGACACAAAACAGAAGAGCTGCCAAGATAATTTTAAATCTTAAACATAATGTCTTAGTAAACAAATTAGTAAAGCTGGAGCCTGGGCTTGAGAAACAGGATTTTACAAGAATGTCTCTAGCAATGTGCTTGCACCATTTTTCATTTGGCTAATACTGGCAAGTTAAATAGCATGGTGCTGGAATACTGCTTTTTTATCCTCTGACTTTCTTTTAAATATTCTGATATAATTGTCAGTCTCTAACTTTATATGAACAGAAAGATGAGTAAATCCATTTGTATCTCTATTTCCATGTGGATATCTATACATAAGCATATATGTATTGTATTTAATTACAGAGCATGTAAAGGTAACCTTCGTCAGATGCTAGGTTTTTAATAGATATTTGAAATACACAGTGGCATGTTTAAAATGCCTATATATAATTTCTCTACAAACATATATGTATGTATGTATATGCACCTTTCTGAAAATATTCTTGTAAGCATTTACTGTAATGGCACTGAAATGTTGATGTTACAGTCAATTCCATGTCTCCGATCTGTCATTTGACTTACAGGACTGCCTCAGGACTACGCATCAATTTAAGCTTGAAAAGCACTAAAATATGTATTTAATTCAGTCACAACTGTCAGTAATTTTAGGCTCTCTTGCATGTTCAGAGTTAAGATCTTTGCTGTTTGAGAAATTATGTTGCAATTTTTTGTTTGCTTGCCAGGAGCTCAGAGATCTATCAAATAACAGAGATAGAGAAGATACCTTGCTTGCACATGAAAATAGTAATTTTTACCACAAAAAAGCTTGAAAGAAGATACAGATGTTGCCTGTAGATAGTTCACTTCATTCACGTTACCAGTCTTTATGGATTGCTGAGGAGATTCAGTGCTTCCTTCCTGTCCTACAAAAGTGGATAAAGATCAAGTGATTTTTTTTTTTTTTTAATAAGGAAAATAATCGAACTGTATCTATGCATTCTTTAAAATCGAATGCATACAAAAAGTGAAATGGCACAAAAGCTGGATACTGCTACTGGCCCCCCAAGTTCTCGGAGATCCAATCTCTTCTTCTGGCAGTGCTTTTCCTAGCGAAGCTGGGGAACTGTCCAGCAACGGAGCCGCTCGCCGGAGCGTCCCAGCTCCCACTGCTCTGACCCCCTTGTCTAATGGTCTCAAAGGTTTGGGCAAACATGCAATAATTAGGTCTCAGGATGTTCCCTTCTAGGGAGCTAAGAGTTAGATGGGATGTATATTAGCTGGTGTGGATCACGGGCAACTTTTTAATGGTATGTGGGATTTGGGGAATGGATTAAGATCACCCTGTCTGACAGTGCCACAGTGCAGCTCCTAGGCAGGTAGCATTTGGGCACAGTACAGTGACATGGATTTAGCCTAACATTCTTATCTTACATTAAATAGCGGAATTTTTAACAAAGTTGTGTATTTATCAGTATGGTTTTGTATCTTGCATAATAGCATTTTTTACATTGTTGTATTGATTATTTAAAGAATTTCTTTTTTGTAGCAGCAGTCTCCTTGTCTATCTGCTTTAGGGTTTTTTGTTTGTTTGGGTTTTAATTGTTTCTAGCTTAGTAAATATTTGATTATTTCTCCCTGGCAATAACAGTTTGTGGCAAGACTAGAACCACTTTTAGGCACAACTCTTTTCAGGTTCATCAGTTCTTACGGTTTTCAGTGGAAAAAAAACCCAACAAACTAAACCAAACCCACAACCCACACCTTAAGTCACTGAAATCTTCCTTCCTTGCCTTTGAGATATTTAGCTAAAACTTTGTTTAAGAAAGACTGAAAAAAACCCAGATATCATTAATGAATCTATTATGTTGTTCTACTCATGCTGTTTAGAGACACAAAACCTCAACATTGTGGGCCATAATCTGACCTGAATTATACCTTTGCTTAAATTTTCAACTGTTGCTATATGTCATTCATGGAAAAAAAAAATGTTATTAATACCAATTAGGTATAATTTCTCACATAAATATCATCATTCACATTTCTCACATAAACCCCTTGCACTATTGAGTTTCACTAGTAGGAAAAGTTCATTGTCTGTCAATAGAAAACTGTACAACTTCTATCTGAGAAAACCAATCAATACATATGTCTTCCCTTAACTAGATTAGCTAAACTATTATGAAAGAACACAAAACAAGTTCTGTATTAGATGAAAGCATAGCATTCTGTACCTGATGTAAACAAGAGTCGGTTTCCAACAAGGAGTAGAAGAAATGAGCCCAATATGGAGTGGTACTTCCCAGCTATATCTCCTTATCATCCAGCAATCAATATTGTAGTGACTTTGTGAGGCACTGCTTTTTGTCACCAATTTTAGTGGAGTTCAAAATCATATTGTGTAATGTTTCTTTGTTTTGTTAGCAAAAGGTCAAAAATCAGTCTTAAGGCCACTTCATTCCATTGTTTTCCTGCTTAGTGTTATATCTTTGTTTTCTTCCCTGCTTTTGGTTCCGGCCACTGGCAACGATTGGCTAGATGTCTTCTTAGTCTTGGTTCATCAGGAAAAAGCTAAGACATTTCTGCTAGCTCCAGCATACACTTAATGAAGATTAATGATGTCTTACTGAAAATACATTCAGCCTTGGACGCCCTTTCTTGGTTTATTTTGTTTTTTATTTCTTCTCTGTACCCATTTCTTTTCAAAAAAGAAGTTTGATAAAACAGATGAGTGCACATTTTTGCATTTCTATACTTATGTATGGACAACATAACGGCTGTAAAATTAGCTGAAATTATTTATGGGTAAATAGAGTTTTTTTGTCACATTTTTCCATAGATTCTTATTTTTCATCCTAATCTTCCAAAATGCTGACTATTTACTCAAAGCTCTGCGTGAGGACAGAATGAGAAATTATATTGTGCAGAAGCCGTAAAACACATTCACATTATGTTAAGTACACTGGTAAGCATGCTGTTGCAATTTCATTGATGGACATTGAGTATGTGATGGATTTGATCAAGTTAGAGAGGTTTAATAAATGACCATCCCTTTTGCAAAGTAATGGTTTTTTTAGTCTAACTTCTCTGCAGCCAGTAATGTAGATTTGCATTGCCTCTGGCAAAAGAGGGAGTTCAAGCTCAGTCTCTCACTTCTTGGATGAGTGTAACTTAATCTCTAGGCTATAACATAATAAGGGAGGCCCCTGTTTTTTAAGAGACAATGGCAGCCATAATTGCTTTTTGCAAGAAACCCAATTCTATCAGTTTGTGTTAGGCGGCATACTCTGAGAGACTTTATAGGTTAAGCCCCCATTTTTGGCACTGTTTAGTGCAGCATGCATTTTATACAGCAGTAGTAGTATGCATGTGCAGGATTAGCCTATCTGTACATCCAAATGGCAGTTATGTATATCTCTGCGTAAAATCTGAGATCAGGATTCTAGTTGTGCAGAGTCATATGGTAGTCATCAGACTTTTCAACTGTGTTAAAATGGTAATATACATTATTGTGAATATATAATTCTTTTCAAATGTGTTTTTCCCATGTAAGGGGAGAAAAGAACATTGATGGCATAATTTTGGATGCCAGAAGGGCATTGTAGTAAGTAATATCACGTAGGTTGTGCTACCTCCAGTTCTTTGCCTCACAGATTTTGCTTCTGTTTTGAGTAACTTAGTGAAACTCTGACATTGTTGTGTATCTATGACTTTTTTTCTTCTCAGCTTTTGGTTTGATTTCATTACTTGCTTTATGTTTCCCCTTTCTCATTTGACCAACCTTCAAAGTTTTCCGTACAAAGGCCAAGGCCTTTTTCTACCTGTGTTGCGGTAAAAGTTGTGGTTATAGTGCAGCATGAGCATGCCTTGGTCTGGTTAATAGCAGCAATGTACCCACCATAATACACATCCCAGTGTGGACTGTAAAGCAATCAATAGAGCTTTTACCAGTGGTTCTTACCAACTGCATTGTAGACAGCCTTGAAGTTAGCTGGTAATATTATCTGGGCTCTGACTGGCTTTATGGATGTCCATGACCAGCCTGATGCAGCTTTAGATCACCTAACATCTGCACCTACCTTGATTTCACAAAAGCAGTTTCTGTTGCCTTCTCTCTGACAATCAGTGTTGTTGCAAGGAGCCGCAGACGTAACCTCTGTAAAGTTTCTGTGCCCAAGTTAGAATGGAACCAAAAAGGTCTTTTTCTGCTCTCCTTTCTTCAGTTTAGCAAGTGATGTTTAGAAAATGTTGTGCTTTTTTCCCCATCTTGCCTTGTCCTCTCTTATCTCCTGCCTTAGGTATAACATGGTATATGTGGGAGGAACTACCATCCTGAATCCTCATGCCTTTCTGTCCATCATGTATTATCTTTTCATTGCTTCTGGAAATGAAGATGGACATGCACACACACAAAAAGTCCTCTAGAGGCTGAATCACCCATAAATCCTTACACAACTAAATCTGAGCTTTTAGTGTCTTAGACACTGCCTACAGAAGTATCGGTATTCTGTTTGGAGACCATATACTCCTGACTCTCTCCCCAGTGGAATGGAAGAAGATAAAAACTGTGCCAGAAATTCCTTATGCAAAGTAATTTTACCTTATTTCATCCTTTTTAGACTTTGTGTCATATGATAGCTTTTTTTAACAGAAAGAAGCTATTCTCCAAATCTTAGCAGTAAGAGGAACAGATTATATTTTTTAAAATTTTCTCTGGAATATTAGTGAAGTTGCTAAGATGAGTGATGAGTNTCTTCTCAGCTTTTGGTTTGATTTCATTGCTTGCTTTATGTTTCCCCTTTCTCATTTGACCAACCTGCAAAGTTTTCCGTACAAAGGCCAAGGCCTTTTTCTACCTGTGTTGCGGTAAAAGTTGTGGTTATAGTGCAGCATGAGCATGCCTTGGTCTGGTTAATAGCAGCAATGTACCCACCATAATACACATCCCAGTGTGGACTGTAAAGCAATCAATAGAGCTTTTACCAGTGGTTCTTACCAACTGCATTGTAGACAGCCTTGAAGTTAGCTGGTAATATTNGTCTTTTTCTGCTCTCCTTTCTTCAGTTTAGCAAGTGATGTTTAGAAAATGTTGTGCTTTTTTCCCCATCTTGCCTTGTCCTCTCTTATCTCCTGCCTTAGGTATAACATGGTATATGTGGGAGGAACTACCATCCTGAATCCTCATGCCTTTCTGTCCATCATGTATTATCTTTTCATTGCTTCTGGAAATGAAGATGGACATGCACACACACAAAAAGTCCTCTAGAGGCTGAATCACCCATAAATCCTTACACAACTAAATCTGAGCTTTTAGTGTCTTAGACACTGCCTACAGAAGTATCGGTATTCTGTTTGGAGACCATATACTCCTGACTCTCTCCCCAGTGGAATGGAAGAAGATAAAAACTGTGCCAGAAATTCCTTATGCAAAGTAATTTTACCTTATTTCATCCTTTTTAGACTTTGTGTCATATGATAGCTTTTTTTAACAGAAAGAAGCTATTCTCCAAATCTTAGCAGTAAGAGGAACAGATTATATTTTTTAAAATTTTCTCTGGAATATTAGTGAAGTTGCTAAGATGAGTGATGAGTTAATACCTATAATGCCTTATTACATTTATGATCACAGTCAGCCTGCAGATAAGATATTGTTGATTATCTAAATTATGTGGGAATTTTGGTTTGCAGACAAAAATTGCATTGAATATTAGCAATGTGATGAAAGAAGCAAGGTGAGAAAAGACAGGAAGCAGATCTGAGATCCATTGAGATGTTTCTCTTGACCTGGAGCATCATTTTTGACAGAGTTACAGGACAGATACAAAGGTGAAGTAGCAGATATATGCTTTCCCTTGCATTGGCTCCTTCTACAATATGTTATATGGTAAACTGCAGTCTGCCACTTGTTGTATTTACTTTATGGAGATTAAAAGATCTTGGAGGTTTTGTGAGGGGACAAAAGAAATGTAGAGGACTTGAAATTTAACATGAACTAAAGAAATATAAAGCCAACCAGATTTATCAACCATCCTTATGCCAAATGATATTTATAGATAGAACTTTTAAATATATATTTTACTTACAGCTTTAACATTAGTGAAACCATATAAATTCCTCCCACTTTCACTTTTTAAGCTATATGTTTATAACAAGCATAATCCTTACAGACAACTAATCACTAACCTCTTTTTTTAAAATCTGTGAATATGGGTTTTTTCATGAAAGTAATTACGTTAGAATACTTGATTCTACTAATGGGTTTTTTAGGTGTATATATTAAATGTTCAAACTTTGAGAACCATGGAGAAATTCATCTAATGGTCATACAGACTCTTCACCATATTTTGGGATTATTTGTTCAACCTAGAACCTTACAGGGAATCAGCAGAGCCACTGAATCTTAGCAGTAGCATGCTGTTGAACTTAAAACACCTCTGCTTTCTAGTTTCATGAGAACCAGCAGGTTTGATGCCAAGGAAGTTTAACTGATACTAAATATAGCATCAGTTAGAGGGCATATCTGGTAACATTACATTGAGCTTCAAATGTTACCGTCATTTCATAAGATTTTCTGTGTGCCTGGTCTGTTATGACTTGCACATTCTGGCAGTGTTGCTGTTATTATTCATGACAACAAATCCTAACATCAGCAATTTTTTGACAATGACACCATTTTAATAAAGAGAGCATACTAGGATTGGTCTTAATGTGTATGCTGCCTAACCCCTTTATTACTGCAACATTTCATGCAGTGCTGCCTTAAGTTTTCCCTTGCCACCTGCTCCCCGTTGTGTATTCTATTATATATGGCATTATGCTTTAATAGTGAGTGAATGTCAGATGTGAAAGTCAGTTCATCCAAACATGTATTTTGTCTTTATGGTTTGACCAGAATAGAAATGCAGTTATATACGCCTCCATAGTATGCAGTGGGTAGCCTACTGGCCATTTCAATTTTTCCTTTTGAAAAGATGATGGTCAGTTTACTCTTCTGGTTCTTTGCTGTACTGTAGTAATAAGCTGTCACAGATGGTACACATGACATTGTAAGTAATCTTTCTATAAACACAAAATTGTATCTTTAATAGGAATTAATTTCTAGATGATAGTTCCTGATCTATCAGGAGCAGATTCTTTAAGATTTTAATGAGGCTTTTCATTCAAGGCTTCAAATGAAACTTATCTACCAGTCTTGTTCATATGCTTTATGAATGTATAGTTTGTAAAAAAAAAAAAAAAAAAAAAAAGTTATTTCAAAATTTTCTAGGCATCTAATTGATTTTATTTTGTCAGGCAAAAGGCCTAAAATACTAATCTCATGACTTGATTGATTAAATAGTTACTTTGATTTTTACTTCTTAACCATCTTCAAAGTTAGGAAATTGTAATTAAGTGTTATGTGCTTTGCTTTACTGTTTTATTCCATCTGATGTTGCAAAAAAGGAAAAAAAATGCCCCAATCAGCAAAACAAATTCTAGAATTTCTTCACATATTTAGACCATAGGAGGAATCAAATCCCTTGTTTCTTGATCTTGTGTTCAGTGTATCTTTTTTTCCACTGGATATCACACAGTTACTGAAAGCTATTGATTTTGTCAGAGTGTACTCAATCACCGTTTGCAGAGACCTTTCTCTTCAACTGCAATACAAAGTTTTAGCTTCCTGATTTCTTTTCTTACACATTAATAATTAAGGAAACTTAGATGCAGTGGTTTTTATTTGATTGGGTTTTATAATGCTACCTTAGTACAGCATGATTAGACATTTAAATGAAATGTGAATTATTCCATGCCCCATGCAATCATGCTAAACATTCTCCTGACTATTTTAAATTGCTTCAGGTGAATTTAATTACATATATGAACAGGAATGAGTGAGTGGTGTGTCTCAAGAAGCAGCAAAGGATACTACTTCTTAAAAATACACATATTTTGAGAAACAGACGGCAGCAAAGTCAGTGTTAAGGAAGCCTGTGGATGGCAGAGTGGGACTAGAAGGAAATGCAAGATTTACTATAGCCTATAAGGAAAATCTGTGACACGAAATAACATTAAAAGAGTTGCCTGAAACTCCAGGAGGCTGAGGTCAGAGTGGCATCACATTGGAGGGAAAGATGTGGAGGGCTGTATCATGTTCTGCCCTCCAAGTAGTTGGTCACCAGTGAATCAAGGATTGGTCTGCTGAGAATGCTGTGCCTGAGGATGACTTAGATGGAAGGGATCCCATATTTCATATTGGAAAGACACTGTGGAGCTAAATAGACATTTAACACATCACCAGGGCAATATGTCCCTTTTCTGGGCTGACTTGTGCCATCTCTGTTCTTCCAAGAGAGGTAGCACTCTTCTTTAAAGGAGCTTTATAGCTGCTGACTGTGTAGTGTGGAAAATACCCTGCAGATGGGAACAGCTTCTTTAGCCCCTTACCTTCCGGAGAACATTTTATTGTTGTTTAAACTATATGTGTAAATAGCTGCTAAATAAAGCGTGGTTAGTTTCATATTGACTCAGAGCACACTGATCTGTGAAATGGAACATTTGTATTTCATTTAAAATTGTTTACTATTTCTACACAAGAGAGCTATGTAGGCTGTGAAGGAATTGTTGATGAGGACATAGTGAGGACCGTGTTACGTTTTGAGAATATTGCTGAACTTTTTGACTGTAAAGTCTACCCATCAAGAATATAAACAGGATTGTGCTGCAGCTGCAAATTGCATCTGGCCTGCATAAGCATATTTAGACAAATTGTGCATGATTTGCATGTTTTTATTTGAAATCTCTATCACCCATTATACAGCATTTTCCTGTAATACTGGGCTGTAGCCAGACAATGAGGAAGCTGCGGAGAGGCAATCAGATATTTAAAGGGTTGGGGCTCAGGGATCCCCATCTAGAAGATTTTGATAAGCTGGATACAATTTTGTACAATTGGAAAATTTAGAAAGGGATTGGTGAGAGATACATGTCTATGTGCAAAGTGTAGCGTGAAGATTGTAAGAGAAGTGTGCACTATTCATCCCTCAGAGGTGCTTACATGCCTGCTTTTTGCTCCCACTCTCATGGAAGGTGCATCTGCAAAAGAGAACCGAGGTGGGAAAACAAGAGGAAGGAAGAACAGATGAAAGAACGTGCATGGTGCAGTAAGAAGTAGGACAGAGTCCTGAAGTATCAGTGTGGTAAGAGGAGGAAGGATGGAAAATAGATGTCAATGAAATAAAGATTTTTAGATTGTGTTTAGTGGTGTAGAATGGAGGCAGAAGGGAAAGAAATACGTAGTCCAAAACAGATGAAAATACTTTGTTTCTTGACGTCCACTGTCTCAGAGGGGAAAAAAGGAAGGTAATACGGTAAACCAAGGGGAGGTAGATATCTACCTCTGAAGGCAGGGCAAAATTAGCTTACTAATGGGGAAGCTTTTTTAATGGGGAAGGTGTTCCTGGAAAGAGGTAGTCTTAAAGTGTATTGTGAGTTAAGGACAGAAAGGAGAGATACATGGGTGTTTTGGTAAAATGCTAGAGCCAAGCAGTTGTTAATTCACAGGACTGTCAGAGGATTGAGAAGATGGGATTTCTGAAGTCCTACTGTATCCACCAACCCAGAGGTCAACTGCTGTGCAGCTTACATCTGTCTTGCATAAGTATATCAATACAAATCTTGCAGTATTTTGCTTATGTGTTGCTCACCTAGGGGTTATTTTTCACTATTATTTGAATGACTCTGCCTAAGTTGCTGCTTATGGCACCCATGTAAAAGTTATGAGTAAATGACTGAACAGAAAAGAAATCCTCCCTTTAATAGCTTGAATAAAGCTGTTGTACCATTACTGCTACTGGATCTCTCAAGTCCTTTTTATTCAAGCTACTGCAGTACTTACGCTCCGTTTTACAAGGGATGGGATGAGCTTTTCTTTTTACTTATCCTTTCTGCCTTTCTCCAGCTGGAGGACTGCACCTATTAGCTCTGGTACATCAAAAATGCATCCAGTATTAACATCTGCCTAGCTTCTTCTTTTCTCCCCTGTGATAGGACCTTGAGTTGCCCAGAGCCTAGTAGTGGAACTACCCCCACCTTTTCCTTTGAAGTGAGCATAACAAAAGACATCAAACAGCTCCCAGTCTTTAAAGCTAAGTGTATTCGAGCACAAACTACTAAACTAGAATAAGGTGGTTGTTAAGAAATAGAAAATTCAGATCTGCTGAGACAGATAAAACAAGGGTATCTAAAACAAAAATTACTCTTTGGTTACTATGTGATTCTGTGGTGGTCCTTTTCTGCGTCCTTCCCTAGGACCCATGACTTTCAGTGTCTTCTCAGTTGAATTAACTCTAAAACATCCCACTGGGTTCTTAGGAAGCCTTCCTTCCCCCCATCATCTTCAGGCTGAAAAGAAACCTGCTCACTGCTGATAGCACATCTCTACTCCACTCAAAGGCTTGCAGTTTGCTTTCTTCTGGCTGGCTTAGTGTTGGTTGTCTCTACCTGCCCTGCTCTGTGCCCTGAGGCTTTGCCCCACAGAGCATGTTGAGATCCTCTGGGGAATGCAACAGTCTGCTTTTTCTCAAGAGAGTGGATACACAGTGCTGTAGCCAGCACCATGCAAGGAGACTTCTTCCCTATTGCCCAGCTTGTCTTGCATTTTAAAGTGTAGTACATAGTACATGCACAGTAAGCTTAACACTAGCAAACAAACACTGCTACCATCTGTTACATACATCCTCATACTAGATAATGCTGCTTTTTATTACTTTTATCTCATACAGTGATGGAATATACAGGCTGATGAAGTAAAGCTTTTGGATTGTGTTTAATGGTAAGTTGGGCATTTTAGACAAGGTTGGGATGGATCAGCAGGGTGCTTACAGGCATAAAGAAGGATAAAATTTTTATAATCCTGGCATGTGTCAGAATATGTGTCCATAGCATGCATGGAGTACGACACATAGAAGATGCTGATCTATGGAAAAAGAAGGAATGGCAGTAGCTAAAACAGAGTTGATCAATGTGTGAATGGAAATTTGGAAAAAAGAATAGGAGGAGGAATAAATGGAAGAAAGGCCACAGAGTCCAAGGAAATATTTCACAAAAAAAATTGAGAGAAGGATTATTCTAGCCACAGAGTTTTCCTAAGGTTATGCAAAAAATGATGTAGAGGACAGAGAAAGATTCCTTTCTGACTGGTGAGATTAGGAGAAGTAATTTAGGTAAGGATTTAGTATTTTCCAGTTTGAAGAAAAGATGATATCCTGATAAAATTAAACAAAAACATCAAAAGAAACATGCAGTTGTGTCTCTTCAAAGTAGAAGTAAGGTTCGAAGGAAGACATAGCCTGGGAAGATAACTATAGAAAAGAGTGAAGGGATTTAAGATGCCACCTATAAGTACTTTCACAGATCATATGGATATTGAAGGTTACTAGCATCTTAGTAGAGCCATGTGTAAGATTATGTGAGATTTTAACTGCTATTTAAACAACCAGCAGATAAATTACACCACACATTTTTGTGAGAACTTATTTATTGCACATACAGTTTTTGAGGCTCTAGTGACATTGGCAACTCTCCAGCTGAGCTCACCCTCCGGAGGAGATTTTAACTGTGCTGATACTACTCTTCCAAATGTAAAACAAACAAAAAAACCCCATGTCTTTCCTGAAGGTAGCCTGTACTCTGCCTGCAGGAGCGAAAGCCCGAGAGAATGCCTTTTTGTAGCTTTCTCCCAGAAGGGACTCTATACCACTTACCTTATTAATAAGTTACAACAGATACAGATGTGTATCACTAATTCTGTATTGATGCTACACACTCTCAGGCAGTTAAGTCCAGTTTAAAAATACCTGCCTGAATCCCATTGCGGGCACTGCTGGTTCCTTACTTTCCTGTTGGAAAAACTTCTCTCCTTACTCCATACGGTAGAAATGCACTCCATAGGAATCAGCAACCACAGAATACACCTTAATGCTAACGTTTGGAGTGGTGTAAGTCTGCACCCCTTACGCTTTTCCAGATCACTGCTAAATCTCAACTAGTAATACAATTTCACAGCCATAACTGTATTACTTTAATGAATATTATGAATTTCTCAAATTCAGCACAGCAGCAGGAGGGAAAACCACCTCTGGCAGTGGGCATTTAACCTCCACAGAATCCATACGTGGAAGAGCAACAGTCTGTCTCCTTTTCAGAAATCTATTCCTTGTGCTATGGTTGAGAGAAGAGAAAAGCCCCCCCAAAGCTATTCATGTGCTACCCTTCTCACAGGCCCCAGCTGGAGGCTGTGCCTTGGCGAGCTGCTTCTTAATGGGCGCAGGGCAGGTGTCTGTCCTGGGAAGGTGACAAGCATTGAACCCTCTGCTTGGTGCAGCCTCTCAGCTGAGATCAGCTCCAGCCATAGCACTCCTCTCCTTTTCCAGTGTGAAATCACGTAGATTAGCGTAAACCTTCGAAATTACCTATTTGCTTTGCAACGGGTGGCAGAGAAGAGGAATGGTTGTTTAGTCAGGCACTGATCTCAGTGGGGAAACAGCAGTTTGTTATTTCCCCTGAATGCAAAAGTGCATTTAATCTACCTTGAGAGCTGTAGAGTGCTGCTGCACCACAATCACTTTATAGAGAGCCAGAAACGTGGGCTGCCATTGAAAGCGACAGTCCCACCCCTGCCTTTCTAGTGGAAGTACTCTTCTCAGTGCTGTATGCTGCGTAGGGTTAGCAAACTGGAATTAATTTCCGAGCTGAAAATTAGTCTTTTATTAAATCTGTCTGAAAACTAACCAGGAGAAGTTTTTTGATCCACGTGGTCGTAGGAGTACTAGTGCTGGCGCAAGGGAGGGGGGTGAAGGGTGCCTTGCAATACTAGCCTGTGCTCACCTTCCTGGGACAGGGTATTCCTCCAGAGGTGTGGGCATTTTCAAAAGTCTGGAGGAGGAGCCTCAAAGACATGTGTACGTGTGTACTAGTCTTCTCAATTCACTTTAAGTAGCTGCTGTCTTGAGTAGGTTATTCTGTAAAAGGGCAATATGCTTGTGAGACGTACTGAGCATGAGTAGTGTGTATGAAAGGAACAATTTACTAGTTTAAGGTACCATCACTCTGAAGTGGTTCTTCCCCCTCTTCTGTTGTTTTATTAGCAACATTCATCACTATATTCTCTGCATAAATAAAGCAACGTAATAGTGTCTATTGAAAAGGGGAATAGAATATTACTTTAATAAATAAAAAAAACCTCATGATTTTTAAACTAGGAATGCTTTCTTTTCTTGAGCTAATACTCAACAATAGAATAGGTAATAATAATACAAATACTTAATAATATAATCCTTCACGCAGCAGGTTAAAGTAAACACAAATCCTGTTGTTATTTCTCTAATTTCCCTTCTGGACTGTGTAGCAAAAAAATCCCCAGAGATGCTGAAGGCAGGAAAAATAACATAATAATCAGTATTTTAATTTCAGGGCACCAGAGTGTATTTCTACTGCAATGCTAAAACATTGTATATCCTCTTTGTACTTTTAAAAGCAAACTACCAAGATGTGCATACAGGAGTGAAACAACTGTTTATATTAATTAGCAGTTACAGGAAAGGAGCATTAATAATGAATAGAAAACAAACAAGTTTTAACTTAAGGCATTTGATGGCTAAAATTTGTTCTTGCTGTTTTCTGCTGGTGGTTTTTTTCTGGTATGTCCACTCTCAGGAATGCAGTTCTGGTATTTCTAAGGGAGATCAGTGGAAACCGCAATGAACCCACAGATATGAACTTGTTTGCTGTGAGACCAAGGGTAAATTCTGAACTCTGTAGGGATCCACACAAAAAGAGCCAAACACCTTTTCTAATCCCTAGGTCCAGCTGATGAAGTTTACTCTCTTGTGAAGCAGAAATTAACCTCATATGTTTTCAGACTTTAATTTCCAATTGAGATTTAGTAGCCTGAGAAACGGAATTGCTTGTGTCGTTCATAAAAAAGAAGATTAGACATTTGGGGCCCATCATCCTACCATGTATCTGTCACAGTGGGATTAGTTGTTAGAGGGATCTTCAATATTTTGGTTTTACCAAATCAGTTGTGCCATTCCAACTCTATAACTTGTCTTGTTAATGTCATTTATTTCTAGCTTTGTGATGTTTGTCAGACCCTATACTGTAAGGAAAAAATGAAAACTGTGCAGAGGTACTAGCTGAGTAGGCAAAGTAAAGCAAGGATTTGTCCATCAAGATTTGCAGATTGGTGGAAATTTAAATAACAATGTAGACCTTTTCCCTTTCTGTAATCGTATTCCATGCTGAAAAATACCCTTTGTTGGTGATATTTTTGTGCTTGTCAGTAAATCTTGAATCAAGCTAGGAATAGAAATATTAGGTAGAATTTATTTGGAATTTGATTTTAGGATGTAACAGGAAAAGAAAGGTTTGCCTTTAACTTCTAACTGGCAAATTGTAGTAGTAGCCATGTAAATAAATATGAATCATTGTGTAACTTCTGAAATAATAACACTTGCTAATAATGAATTTTAAAAAATCATCCTGAAACCTGGCTTTAGTAAAATAGTGAAAACACGTATTTTGTGTTGGAAAGGATTTCTTTTATGCTAATCAGTTAATATGGTATTGTTAAAAGTTTTTACGAAGATCAAAGACGTAGCCTGTGGCATTACACGAATATGTCAAAAGCTTTCAAGAATAATTAGAAAAGATCGGCAAACATTTTTATGGCACTGGCAACAATGGTGGCATTACTCTGGTACTGTGAAATGCATTTCACATTTTGTAATTTTTTTTAGTATGATGTGCATCTTTTTTGATTCTTTTTTGCTTCAGGTTTCTTATGTGTATTCCAAGTTTAAACAAAACATTTTGTGACTAATTATAACTTAAAACAGTGAGAAGGCTGCCTATATCATATTAAACTATTTGGTTCTGATTATCATCTCAAAATATATCCTTTCAAGTTAGTACAGCCTCTTTCTTTTCTCAGTTAGCATTTTTGCTCTGAATAGAGCATGAAACATTCAACCATTTTGGATAGCACGTTGGTAATTTTTTTCCACTCGCCTACACAGCAGAGCAAAGGCTAGTGTTATGTGAACCAGGTACAGTTCATATTTTTAAGTTCTTTTGTTTACTGTAAGTAGAGATTCGGTTTTAAAATTGTCTGGAAAGCTGCAATCATCTGAATTTAGGTGCCTATATCCATTCTAGATGCTAGCAAAATTTAGTATGCCACCACGCACCTTATTGTACCTGAGTCTTCTCTCTGTCAGCTTTCTTCCTTTCTGACTTGGTGATTTGTGCCAGGAAAAGCATAATTTGTTTGGTCTGGTTCCTGGTGTGCTTTCAAGAAATTTGGTTTTAACAGGGAATGATTGATAATGTTTTTAATTTGCTTGTTTACTTTGAAGGGCCACTTTCTATTCTTCCTCAAGGCATGTGCCTTTGCAGGCATGTCACGAGTCCAATACTCTCTGATCAGGTTCTTTTAGATATTCCACATGAAGAGGATTTAATGCTTTAATACCAAATTCACTTACCTGAAGATGTTTGATGCTACATAAGAGTTTGATTTAGCAGAGTGATACAACAATGTACTGAAATCACAACACAAGCATAATACAGCAATTGCTATATAGCTGAATCACAATACCAAAGTGATTCCCATTACCGGTCTCTATATGCTTGCCATGATGATGCTGCACGTCCCCAGTTGCTTGGGAGGCATGCATGGCTTGAAGCCAGCTCAAGCCTGTCGCTGTCTTCAAAGTCCATTTTGCTGGTTGTTCAATTTTTATGCTCTCTGTTGAGCTGAGCTGCATATATATTTCCCCCACACTGGTCTGGCTGTCTCAGGAAGATAATACTTTCTATTGATTATTTTAGGGAAGGCCATTTGCTCAACCCGTTGACCCACTCAACCAGTACAGCTCTTTATCTACAGCAAAGGCCACCCTCTAGTCCCATTGGTGTTGAGATGAGTTCAGCTTCCTTTACAAGAGCGGTGGTTATAAAACTGTTGTAGTAACTCATCTCCTGTGCTGAGTAAAGGAAATACAGATCCAAATTTGCAATAACATCTGTATTAAGGAAGGAGACATTAAGACTGGGGAAGACTCCTTTAAACACAAATATTTCCCCATTCGTTCTGCCATATCTGTTCAGATAGTTCACTGGTGAAAGTATGTTGCTAAATACGTATTTTTTCATATATGTTTGACTGGTATCTAGCAAATCCAAATTTGTTATGATTTTCCATGAATTTTTATGCACAACCTTAGTTTTTTAAAAGATACCTTGTCCTAATGTTACCTTGCAACTGGAGGTTCTAGCATTTTTTTTCCCCCCATTTTAAATCAGGAATTAAAATTAAAACTTGAACTCTCCCTTTAATTAATATAGTGAAAAAAATCAGATTGAGATATATGAAATAATTTTGATTCAGAAAATGGTAAAACATGGTAAAATATTAAGCATATTATAACATTTAATATTTTACATATTTCAGTATTTGAATTAATATTTTACTGTATGTCAGAAGTAAGTGTATAATTATGTTTTATTTATCAAACTGAATATTCCTACAATAAATAAATGAAAATTACAGTTTTGGTTTTTTTTACATAGTGACATTTCTGAAAAATTACAAGTTTCAGGCATCCTCTCATCACAGTATCTATGAAAAAAAAAGTATTTAGATATCCTAGGTGCACAAAGGTGTTTATGCTGATCATATACAGTAAAAAAAAGAAGCTAAAATACATAAAATTATGTAAATTCACCTGGACAAGATAGAGTGCAGACTAAACAAAAACTTTAAGGTTTTGCTCACTGTTTTGATCAGTTGTTACTCTGAAGTCATCATTTTAGATCCTGATCAAATTAACAGTATAGCTTTATCTAAATATCATTGATTTCACTGAATTGGGCATTATCTTATTAATCAGATATTATTTTTTAAGAACTATCTGTTGTATTATTCTAAAATATATTGGATTTTTGCTCTTTTGTTTTTGGGCTGTTTACTATATCTCTTTCAAAGTAGAAAGAGAAATTTTAGACCAAAAAATTGAAACATGCAGGAAGGAAAAGAACATTCCTTTCCAGGTACTGAAGACTCTATTTAGAATAAAAAATAAAAATTAAATGCTGATCACATTGAAGTTAGTGTGAATTCAGGTATTTAAATAATAGTTATAAATTCCTTTCTCTCAGCAGTGGGCCTGTAGTAAAAATGAGATCAGCTCCTTCAAAATGTCACGATTATTGTCATAAAATAATTTGTTACTGAAAGTTTTGTTTTCAAGACACCTTTGTGATCAGTGAAGCTAGAGTCTTTGAAAACCTATTTTTACTTTCATAAGAAGGGAAATTGCAGGAACCCCAAAGTGTGGATTTTTTAGTTTCTCATAATCTCACAATGTGTTCAACCATGAGCAGAGCTGAGATGAACAAAAGAGTAACTGTGCCTGTTCTTGTCTACAGGCTGAAATTAGTGTAACCAGTTAGATGAAAAATTATCACAGTAGGAAGCTTTGAATTTTTTTCCTTTTTCCTTTCTTCTATATTTGTAATGGAAGTCTCTTAGCTTTCAAACATGGTTACAAGTACTTTGTAAATAAAATACAAAGTGTTAACAATGCTTTTAGTTTGCACAGTGCATTTTTATCTTTTGCTCTATCAAAAGATATGTTAAAAAAAAAACACAAACAAAACAAAACCAAAAAAACCCAAACCAACCAATTCACATCAGCCAGTGGTCCAGAGGAAGTAGTGAGTACCCTTTTAGGCACCTTCGTGCAAACACTCAGAGCTCTGCAAAAATGCAAACTTATTATCATTGAAGGCAATCAGTCCTTTCTCCATACCTCTGCTTTGTACCCTTAAGTGATGGGTGACGTCTATCCAGATATCCATGGGAAAATAAATGGGAAATATATTCATTTCCACACTATGGAATAATATGTTAAAACTGATGATTCTGCCTTTGCCAATATCATTACTGAATCCTTTAATGGGACCTTTACTGATTCTATAATAAATGAATCGTTCTGCTCAGCGCACCCTTGTAGACCTTGAAGGATTAGGTCCCATTTCTGAAGCATCCTGAAAGCAAGAATCTGCAAAAAATCTTGGAAGAAAATCAGGAGAAAGTGATGTGTTGAAACAAAAATACACATGTGAAAAAAGGACTGTTATTTTAATTAGTCTCCTAACCTTAATCATATGGGGGTTTTGAATTTTCAGAAGTCCAAAGTATTTTTGTTCACTTTAGTTAGATTCACAAACATAAAAAATGAGTGCCAGAAATATGAGTTATGCTGTTTTGCATTGTGGTTGTTAACTGGGAAACACATGGCAGCAATGTGACCAGACAACAACAAAGGCTAGCAGCATCCTCAGATGTACCACCAAAAGCAGAGGCAAGTAGGTAATGGAATTGATTGTTCCCCTTTACTTGTCAGTCATTGGACCATATTTCAAATAAGGTACCTGGTTTTGGGACACACGGTGCAAGAACGTTGTTGATAAACAAGCGTATTCAGGAGCCACCAAGGTGGTCAGGGGGCTGGAGACCTTACCTTGTGAGGAGAGGCTGGAGGACTGGGGTTTGCTCAGCCTGGAGAAGGGCCGGCTGTGGGGAACCCTAACAGTTACCTGTCCTTACTTATGGCAAGGTCACCAAGAAGACAGAGGCAGGCAGGAGAACAGAGGACCATGGTCATGAACTGAAAGGGACTAGTCTGACTGGATATAAGAAAAAAAAATATCCCCAGGAGAATAATTAAGCACTGGGTCAGAGTATCCAGAGAAGTTGTGCTAGCTACATTATCGGAGGTTTTCAAAACCCAGCTGGATGAGGTCCTGAGCAACCTGGTCTGCATTCAGTGTTGACTCTGCTTTGAGCCGGAGGTTGGACTGGATGACCTCTTGAGAGATTCTATGATTTTAGGGCTATACTTTACAGTACTGTATTTACTGATAGGACTAAATTTAGCCCTTTAGGCCAAGTTTACAATTGGCCTTAAACTTTCTTCATTTTGTATATTATTTTGTGTATATAGCAGGCAACTATTTCATGTACAGGTGACCAGCATTCATTGACCTGGTAACTAAAAAAAATCACCTCCCCTGAAAAATGGGAAGCACCGCTTTGAATTGGGATAGGTAACTCCTGGCTTCCTGGAAAGAAGGGAAAACTAACTTAATTGTTTTCAGCCCTTTCTCACATTGAGTTCAAAAGACCTGGGTGATCAGGCTCATGCAGAGGTTGTTGGCCAACTCATGGAAAAAAAAGTGAGATGCATGATTCTTCTCTGGACTGCTCAGTACTGTGTGTGATACATTTCTTCTTGTCTTAAAACAGGGTGGATTGTGTTTCTGATACCTAATTGCTCAATCCAATAACCAGTTTGGTGATCCAGAGGAAATTTTGGACTTGATCAAAAACTGAGGAATTGCCTAGTGTGACTTTTAGGGAAGTTAGTTTATTTTTTTGGAAGGGTAAATGGCACTTGTTCTCCTGCAGCATTACAGAGAGCTAGTTTAGGTTAATAAATATAGCAAATTAAAAGCTTGATGTTATAAGTGGAGTTTGTAATTTTGCTAACATGCAGTCAAATTGGATAAGTAGCTTACATGTCTATCTGTTTAAGGTGACATAAGAATATCAAGGAGGTAATTTAGGAGCTGCATTTGCCTGGAGGTAGAGATGGAAAACCAAGCCTTTGCAGACAGGGTTGCTCTTTATGTAGACTCTCATTTTCTTTAATAAGTGGAAGGAGGGAGGATGTGCTGAAAGGACAGTCTCGAGTTCTGACAACTGACTAAGTAAATTATAGTGAAGCTGAAACCATGGTATCTATGTATTTTAATAAGAACTTCATAATCCTATTCTGTAATGACTCCATATTTTGCAGAGAGATACTATGATTATTATTAATCTCAATGTCTGAAGTCATTTGGAGTTACTCAGTTATGTTCTATATTTCTAAATTCCAAGTGACATTTCAAGGTGAGTAGGTAAGATATAATTGATTTTTTTTTTTCTCTCAAGAACATTTTTTATGAAAAATGACTGACTGGCATGATATACAGTATATGAAATTTCCTTTTTCCTGCTAAAGTGGAAAAAAATAGTAACACACCTATGACTACTTGTTAACACTGTACATTCTGCTTAGGTTTCAGTTAATTCCTGGGAAGCTTAGCTTCAGGTCCAGTGCACAGAGTGAAAACTAGTTCTCTGTTATAAGGTATGTTTCCTTCCGCTAGTGAAGAGTGAAATTTCCATGGTGTCATTTGTCAAGGAATGAAAGGAGACTAGGCATTTTTACTTCATTTCTGATATTCTTAGCATACATACCTGAGCCAGAGTTTTAGTGGAGTAAACCAGATTTCATAGAAGAAAAGCAAACCAAGTTTGAAACTGTAATGCTATTGTCTTGTGCAGTCTTTATTGCAATACCTTATATTTCACAGAAGAACCACAATAACCTTCAATTTGAACTAAAAAAAAAATCAGCTTTGTCACCAAAGTATCATACTGCATACAAACCTAAATGTGTTCTTTCTTCAGTATTGTTTTTCTTGTAAGATTCATCTTCATTTCCTATTTCTTTTAGTTTTGGGTCAGTTCTCACTCAACTTTGGAATCAGGGCCAACAGTAAGCAATATATTTTTTGTAATAACAGAATTCTAAACCACTCTAGAGTTAAGAAAGGAAAACAAAAAAGCCAACAAATCCCCAACAATCTAGATCCTTAGACAACTCAGCTGTAGTTCAACGTTCCTTTTTTCCTTTCGTATACGTTAATTTCTTCTTAGTTTTGAAGCACTATCATGTAGCAGTTTACTTTTTATTTCATTTTTTAATTAGCATTCTTTAAAGAAATTTTATAGCTGGCTATGGATTAATTACAATGTAGAGTCACAATTTATTGTTTAGCCTACATTTAACCAAAGAAGAACTGCAGGTCAGAGGTCAAAACTATGGTAAAGGATATCTGAGGTGCATATCCAGTATTCAGATACACACACATTGGCTGATCACAGTATAAAATTTTAAATCTCCATTTCATCTAAGATACCTCTGTTGTGTACTTAAGAAATGTAACTGAGAATAAGTGAATTTGCAGAATTTGCCAGTCATCTTAACCTCTGACAAAGATAACCTTACAAAATTTATCTTTGATGGTTATCTGAAGAAAGATTTTATATCTTAACCATTTTTTTCTAATTTTTTGTTTATCATGAAGAACTGGCTTTTTTGGAATACTTGCGTTTTAGTAAATTCAGACAAGCCTACACATGTTTATTTTTATAAAGCTGCTTACCTTCCTCCACATTAGTAGCTGGTCAGAAACTGGTCCAACATGTCTAATGACTAAGTTAATAGTGAAAGACAATCAGCAGCATATCTGTTTTGTTGTACATCAACATTGTTACTAGCAAGAGCAACACTATGAATATCATTATGCCTTCTTGCCAAGGACCTGATCAGAGGTAGTAAATAGAGAATCAGACTCAATTATTTTCATGTAAATCTTGGGCTTTGGATTCTACACAGTCTTCACTTTAAGAATATCTTGCTGGGGGAGGACATTCTTTGAAATTATTTATTCGGACCTATTCAGGCAAAAAATTTGGAACAATATATACTCATGTTTGTTCTTTAGAGATAATTACAAAGGATGATGGCATAGTAAATTAGCATATATAGATTAGAACTGAAATGTATTCAATAGTTCAGAATGTGCCAAAATTATATATAATTTGAGTTAAATTCCAAATTATAAGAATGCTGATACAAATCAGTGCAAATCTGTAGCACTCAAATGCTTTTATCTTCCTTCTATTGTGCATGTACGTTCAGGAATAATACATCTTTTTTGAAAGACATGTATATATATATCCCATATGGGCAGAATTTGCATTGACTTTCACCTGACCTTGTAAGTTAGTTTTGTTCTGTACAAACGTTTGACTTTGAAAAGCAGATCATAACTACACTTTAGTTTTACCTCCACTAGAGGGACCTTTAAAAAAATCTTGACTGACAGTTTAATTAAATACTCTGAGTGGTCTATGAAGCATTCTCATTCTTCCTAATTACTGCTGAAAAATGATGATACATACTCAGATGGCTTTAAAAGTTTGTTTTACTAGAAGACAAAGAAAACAGGAGCTATGGAGACATATTTAAAAGTGCAAAATATTCAAATCTTCCATGGGATAAAAATGAATCTCCCTGAACCTTGAGAGTAGACCAGTTCACCTGGATAATTTTTTTTTTCTGGATATTAGGGCTTTTTCCACATACTTAAATTTAATCCATTATTCTGAACAAAATCTTTCAAAATTCTAGGCTATCTTGTGGGAAGTTAAATGTCTTTTTAGAATGTATTCATG
>VYZV01033455.1:0-16100 GCA_013401275.1 Pandion haliaetus | reverse complement strand
CAAGCTTTTAGCATCACATAGTCTAATGCACAATACAGTGCTCATGTGAGCCTTCCTGATAAGTCTGCAGGGATAGTTGTGGATGTGCTTAAATGGTTTCATGATCACCCTTCAAATAAGCAACAGCACTAAAACAAACAAACAAAAAGATAACTGTGTTCAGAGCCATTGCAAACCCTCACATGCTGTTTCAGAGCACTCCAGTTTGTCTTCGGTCAGGCTTTGAAATTCTGAGCTTTGCTCACCAACTTGCACACACAGGTTTTCTTGCCTACTTTGGTGAGAAGCTGGAGCAGGTGGCAAATTCTGCATCCAGAGTTTGGGAAAAATCTTATCGTTATTTCCCACCATAGGCATTACTGCACACAAACCATCACTTCTGCCTACTGTTCAGCCAGCATCTTGTCAAATCTGGCTGCAAGATTAAGCTTCCCCAATTCTGAATTCAATATTGCAACCCTAAGGATATAAGAACCAAGCTGGAACATTCTGGTTTTGGGGGTTGTTTTTTTCCTCTTAATGGACAAAATTGTTTCAGCTCTGAGATCACAGTTTGCCCTGACTATAATGATAAATCATCATGAATGACACTAAGTGAAATGAGTTTGATGTTCTTTGCTTTATTCTTCCACATTAGAAGCCACTTTTACATTTGCCACAACTTTCAACCTTTCCTCCAAAAGACTGGGAGCTTCTTGTTTGCAGATATTATTTCTGCTTTGTATAATCCATTTGAAGAATGTGAAGCACGTTTTGTACACAGAAAGAGATGGGCACAGTGAAGGGAAGGTAAGACTTACAGCCAGAAATCTTGCAATAGCTGTTTGTTTCCTAGAGCAGCATAATTCTCCTTTATTTCAGATTATTTTATTTCACTTTAAACAGAACAATTTTCACGGGAAACCTTTCAATTTTTCCTTCATCAACAACATCTGAGCAGGAAAAAAATATCAAATGAAAAATTTCCCCTCATGTGCTTCAGGGTCTAATCCTGCCTCCAAAGAAGACTGAAAACATTCAGGCCTCACTGGAACAGAGTCCTGCCTAACAAAGCCAAGCGAAGCCCGTCTCTGGAAGTATTCAGCAGTTGGCAGCACCTGGTTCCAGTACCAACAGCTATACCCATCGTGACAGTATCTCAGAACTGCCAGACTTAATAATTAAGACTTAATAATTAACATTATCAGAGTTATTATCAGTTATTTGCATATTTAGCCTTTTTTATTTTTAAAGCTGGATTCAGTAACAATCAAGCACAGTTCTCTATTGTTATAAATTAAAAAGTAGTAATAATCGTAGCCTTTAGTGTGTTATACTATAAATAAGTGGAAGCTGATACTAGTTTGCCATTGATGGGAGACNCAAAGCTCAAGTAAAAGCTGAGTTAGAGCTTGGCTAAGTTAAGTGGAAAAGCAGTTAGAGATGTAAACAGTTTAGTGAAAAGGACAACATTCTGATACATAATTATCTCTTATAATATGTCTAACAGCAGCTGTTGTGTAATACTATTAACATGACTTTCACTGATCTGCTCATAAAAACCTCATGCTCTGTTATTTTCTATTGCTCAAAACTCTTGTTTCCATAGGAGGGGGTGACTAAAAAACCACTTTTGTCTTTTACTGTTGCCCTTACAATATTTCCTTTTTGGAAGTGCCATTACACAGCTGGATTGTATCTTCTAAACACATGTGAGTCTGAGATCCTTGAAAATACTAGAAAGTTGTAAAATAAAAATTACTTGATGGAATCAGTGACTAAAGTAGCATTGAGTTTCTTTCTAACATTTTTTTTTTTTTCCCTTTTGCTTAAGGACCTGTTTCTCTTTACAATGCCCTTCCCCATCTGTGGGTTCAGAGCCCCATCCTGGAAAGAGATACCTATGGGAATAGATCATATTTAGCAAGTAGTTTAGGTACCACTCACTGGAAGTATCACAGGATCAAAAATTACTCTTAAAAGATTTTGCAGCACTACTTATCAAATTATTTGGATTTCTTTTACAGTAAGGTGGCACAAGAAAGCCAATCAAGACAAGACCCATCTGTTTTGACAAGAACAGCTATCAGTGTCCTACCCTGTAAATCCTCATTCATGTGAGGAAATGGCATAGGACAGCTGTGCAAAAACCCCAGAGAGCAAGTTCTGTTTCTGAGGCTCTCATCTCCAAAACACATCTCCTCAACTTTAAGTATATGCACCTGTGTTAATGACATCAATTGCTATTACTCATGTGAGTAAAAGGAAGCCTGCATAAAAGTTTGTTGGACCTAGTTTTGCTATTACATAGTATAGCATATACAAATTGTACCACTCGTAGATAGAAAAAACAGGCTTATTAGTAACTACAAAATCTATTCTAAACAGCTTAAGAAAATTTAATTTATATCATTCACCATGTAAGGATGGCTTGGAATAAAGATTTCTGGATTCCCTGTCGTGTCCGTTCCCCCCCCCCCTTTTTTTTTTTAACTTTCTCCCACCACCACTTTTAAAAATGGCTGGAAATTCAGAACATTCTCTTGATCTTCCAAATTTTCTTGTGATCTAACAGTTAGATAAAGCTCTCCTATGGAACAGGCCTACCAGTCAACAGAGAATCAGCAGCAAATATCAACAACTAATCTTTCTCTTTTGAAGAAATAGTCCTACATATCACAGAGGTTTCAAAGCCAATGATAAAACAAAAACCCTGAAGCTACAGTCCACTTACCTGTAGCCCTGACATCCTTGAAAAATAAAAGTGTTCAAGAGCCTTGAGTTACTATCTTTAATCCTAATAGTCAGTTCTAATTATAAAAGAGTTTGCATAGCAATTATTTAGCTAGCATTTAAACCAGACTTTGTTGTATTTATTAGCAATGACAGTTACTCAATAGGCAAGTTGGACCAGATCCTGCAAAGTGTTATTTACATGAAGAGTCCCATTGAGTTCAATATTGTACTGTGCACCTGAAGATTTAGCAGCTGCAGACTTCTTACATGGCTTATGTGGTTTGCTGACCAACTTTTAAGTACACGTTTAAGTCCTGTTAACTTTAATGAGGGATAAACATGCATATATTCAGAACTGACTGATTGAGGTTCTTCCTGCCATTTTCAAAGTAAGAAGCAGCATTACAAGCAAATGCCACTGAGAGATGTAAATCCCAGGAAAAAAAGAATATTTTGCCATGTCCTCATCTAATGTTAAAAATGCTGTATACAATTTGTCTTCGATTGTCCTTTTATTTTCTTCCATTTGAGTTGCAGTTCAGATCAGAGAAGAAAAATAAAAGTCTTACTACAGCTACAGGACAGTGTAAGATAAGAGGCTCAGCACAGTCACTTCTATGTACTGTACATACAAAAGTGGCCTAGATTGGTATTTAGTTTATTGGTCTGGAGTCTAGGAAACACAGCAGAGGTACCTGAATGTAAATGCATTGCCAAAAGATAAAAATCTACATCAATGGACGAGTGTCACTTGCCCAGCAATTTAAAGGTCATCTGACATACTTTATTTTTCGCTTACAATTAGAATAATAGTGAATATACACAGAGTATAAATCTCAGCTTTTTAAAGATTTGACCTCTTAATTGGCCTAACCCACAAACTAACACGAGACAGCCGAGTAGCACAGAATGGAAAAGAATAAAGAAATTAAAAAAAAAAAAAAAAAAAAAAAAAGGCTAAAGATGTTTTTAGAGGGCTGATTTCAATTCAAACCCAATTTTGGTGTGAAAACAAGAAAAATCTTTTTAAGCATAAATGAAAATGATAAAAATCCATCTTTTCTGCTGTAAAAACAAAAGTCAACAGAGAAATGCATTCTTTTTCTGGAATCCAGGCCTAGGACCAAAGAATTTACATATATTAAATTAACGAGATCCAAACTCCTCTACAACAAATATTTATACTGTAAAATATTACAGCCACATTCCTGCATCTCCTTACAATAATAATTCTTAAGGACACTGTATTCTAGAGAGCACATAAAACAGTGGGTTTCTGCAGAGATGGAATGCTTCATTATGAGAATACCAGCTTGTTCATAAATATTAAAAAATATGTTTTTGAAGTTTTTCAAACATGATTCTTATTGTTTACATTGTCTCTCTACTACTGAAAACAACAGTCAGTATGTATCTATCCATAAGTCTCTCGCTCTCTCTCACAGTCTCGAACTGCAGAAGACTGCTGGTGACTGTAAAGGACAACAATGTCTGTGCTGGACATACACTAAGCAGACAAGGGGACAAGTAGTCTGACCTTACTTATGCAAGTAGTCATGCTTACAGTGATGGGTCTAATTCTTGCTAGAGAAAACAGGATTTGTCCCAATCTGTAGACAAAAGGGCAGAAATCTTTGCTGTATTGTAAAAGTGAGTCTTAAATTTATGTGTAAGATGGTTCTTTTCTGTTTGTATATCTTATAGACACTTCTGTATATTAGATTAGAGATGGAAATGGGTATTCCAAGAGAAAAAGACTACTAATACAAGAAGAATCACTTAAAGATTGCTCAAGACAAACTAAGATTATAGAACTGATCTTCATTTGGTAAAAATTAAACTCCTGGATATGTATTGATCTGCATTACAAAACAACACTGACAACAGATCAAACTTCTGAAAAGTGACCCACGAGTTACAGAAATTAATGGCTTCTCTGAAACATTTATCCCCCTTCTCTATTGCTGTTAATCATGGGGAAAAACACAAAACAAAATTTAAAAAGCAACAAACTAAAACACAGAACAGGAAGACCCACCTTGGCTGCAGCAATGTATCAGTCTTACAAATTGGGCTTCAGAGCAGAACTCTCTATGGGAAAAGAGTGCATGTTTACCCTTGCATAAATAGCTTTTACTAGATGATGAGATCACATGGAGGATACCATTGAAATATAGAAAATAAACACAGTTAACTTGTAGAAAGAGAACTCAAACATAGCAGTAATAACTGCAAATGCTTGCTTATTTGAAGAAGAATGTTTCCTAATTTACTTCCTCTCAGTTTACAGAGATCTAATTTAAGCTGCTCCCCTCCCGTTCCTGTTTTACTATATTTGCAAGAACCAGTGAACACAGAAATGTGCAGCCAGCCTGGGCCCTCAGGCCGGTGGATCAAGATGGCAGGCTGGCCTGGGCTCCCCTGGGGATAGCAGAGCCAGAAGGGTGATTGGACACAGTGACCTGTCTGCATGAGATGAGACAAAAACAGGAGGGCTGTAATGCTGATGAACTAACCTGTCACTCACAAGCTCAGGTCTGGAAAAAAAAAAAAAAAAAAAGGAAAAAAAAAAAAAGATGGGGGGGAAAAAAAGAGAAAGGTACAGTACACATTTTAGAAAGCATACAAGGTAGAGAAAACACAGCATAACTGGAATAATTAGATGATGCATTTAATTACCTGTTCCTTTAGATGGGCTCAGAATATATAAGGAATATGGCATAAAAATCCAGCTAATAGTTTCTATAAGACCAAAACACATTTGAAGAAATAACAGGTATTATGGTTCAGTGTGCAAGGAAGGATGCTACAGACTACTGCTGACAGGGATCGGGGTTTCATTCCAAACACTCCAGTTATGAATCAAAATCACAATGAGCAATGAGCTTCTAGATCTTGACACGCTAGGCAAGGAGGTTGTTCTTCAGAGTACTTGGCTGTTTTATTGCTTGCTTGGGGGAGGAAAAATCCAGAGGGAAGGTATACAAGCCATCTGCACCTTGGAGCCAGTACACCCAGGTGGTAGGTAATGGTCAGGATTGTAGCACTCTGCCTACCACTGCCATCACCAGTGGGAGCCACTGTGGACACTGGTGCTTGGAGACAGATTAAATCAAACATATAAAAAAAAAGTGGAAAATGCATTTAATGATGAACAAGTACTTGGCGTTAAAAATGCCTTTAAATCAGCATGCTCCTGCTATTACTTTTGTGTCATACACAGACTAGTGTTTGAACTACAAATAACTGCTACTGTTTCTGATCTCCATTGGAGCAGAGATATACATGTATAGTTTGGATTTTTAATTAGGCAAGTTCACACTCCATTAGCAGCAAACAAGACTGAATTTAAAGCTACATCTGCAGGATTAGTCAAAATAAAATTTAGTTCTCACAGCTGGAGAAAAATACAATTCTGAAATAAAAAGGCCAAATGATAAACATTTATTTAAGGTTTTGCCTTTGGAGGTTTGAAAGTTAACAAAGACTCTTAAGAACTTATTCTAAAAGAATAGTGTCTGGAAATGAATGTCTCTTCTAAAAATATACACATAACAAATATGCAAATCTTTATGATTTATCAATACTAAATATGGACTTACAGTGTGGAAAGATTTTATGGCATAGGGTTTGCCTTTTGACAGTTATCTTCTCTTGTCAGCTGATATTAGAGTTCATAGAGAAAGTCTATTTCTATTTTCAGCAATGTATGGTAATTATACTGATTGCTCTGTGCTTCCCAAGTTTTAACTAACTCTTATTATATAACTAGAAAATACATCACTTTTATGAGAAAAAAATATTTTTAAACTTTTTGTTCTATCTTCAGTTGTAGCTAATAACAACCAAACACTGGACAATTAATAAAACAAAATCATACTTGAAAATTTTGTGGATTTAAAAAGACATTTGGGTGTGCACACTTACACGATATGTAAATATGCACACATACAGATCTAAAAAAAAAATGTTTGCAACACCCAACACATTAAGTTGCACAATAATAATTTTCATAAATTCTGACATAAAAAACCCAAAGAAGTTAGTCACCTAAAATACCAAAATGTATTTTTCTTTGAAGTCCATGCCCTTGTTATTGATTTTTAGGAAATGAAATACAGCAACACACAGTATAAACATTTTTTCTAGGCATTCAATGAACTTTTTTTTAATTGATGAAATATGGAATATTACACAGAAAAAAACATGCTCCTACCCTTTCCAGCCTCAAAACCACTTTCCAAGAGCTAGCAAGCTTTAAACATAAAATAGCTAACTTACACCTTCTTACATGCCAAAGCAAAAGTTACATTGAAGAGATATTACAAGCTGTGAAATTTATCAAGGTTTCAGCGTACATTTTCTGTCATCTGTACTTGCTTCAAACCTTGCCATTGTATCTGCCTGAGAATCATTAAATATATTTCTTTAAGACTGAACAAGTTTACACAAAAAGGTAATTAACCCGCTCTAGAATACATATTTTCACACAATGTAATACTGGCAAACATGCCCCACTTTTTAGGTATAAGCCAACCTAATAGAAAGCAGTTAATGTTTGGGGGATATTTAATAAAAAATGTATCTTCTATTTTTAAAATATTTAAAGCAATAAAAGTCTGTGGTAAACATGGTATTACATATTTGACATTTTCCGCCCAGAAATGCATTACTGTGTATGATGGTATTAATAAACCATGTGCTTTGAGGGACTTCTGTGCTTTGCCATAATTTAGTTGAAAACAGCATGTAGGATGCGTATTTTTCCACCATTGTATCAACATATAGGAAACAAATACTATGTCATCACCTCAGCAGCATGCGTTCACTACACTGGAAACATATGCAAAAACCCACAAACTTTTGAGAGTTCAAAAAATACCCTTTGCCAGAGATCGATTTACAAGTCAGTGGCTAATGAGAAAGTGTTGAGCACTTAAAATTTTGTTAGAAAAAGAAAAACAGACACCCTCATCCGACTCCAGCTGCATTCATAGGAAAACAGCCTTCCCTGTACATCAGGACAAAATAATTTAATTTCCTTCCCCACTTCAGGTTATTATTTGAAGCAAATGAAAAGGCAACGATTCTTCTCTCTTCTGGCTAAAGCTCAAAACAGCACGGTTAAAACACACACATAAAAACTACAGACTTAACAGAAATCACAAAACAGAAAGAGAAGGACTCACTGACCCATTTGGAAGACAAAGACGACAAAACGGAAAAGCTCTAAAAATCAGCTTGTGAGGCCTTAGAGAGATATTCTTCTGGCATTTCATCACAGCAGCCCCAGACCAGTTCACTTCCCTGGATACAGGGAGGGAGAACTAAATAGAGCTGTTTATTAAAGCTGTTGTGCTGGATTGCATTAGGAAGCACGAGCAGACCACCTGGACCTTTCAGATTGTGGCAGTGTTTAATTTGCAGGCTGCCCCTCTGCAGCAGCAAAGACTACTACATTTACCAAGCTCAATCACACATTATCTGGTTTAGGAGTAAAAGAAGAAAAAAGAGAAAAAAAAAAATCCACAGCCTGTAGTACAGGAATACAGTCAATATAGAAATAATGAACAGCATTAGAAATAGAAAGCAACTCCCCAGCAAACATAACACTTTCACTCCTCAGTTCTTCTACTTCAGCACATTTAAACAAAAATACAATGGCAAATTAATAAACAGATTGATTTGGCAAAGCTCAGACTAAATTATAAACCGGGTTTATTAGAAGAAAAGCATGGTATTTTAGGTTTAACTAGTGATTCCCTAGCCAGATTACTGTGGTTCTTTTGCCTTTCTCACTTTCAGTACTACACTCGCTGGTAGCTGAAGATACAGATAGAAAGATGGTACTGTAAATATGAATTATGTGAATCATATGGTTAGACCCTTGTGGAAAGAAAAAAAAATAAAAGGGGAGTTGAGAAATGGCTGACTCCATACCTGACCAATTACAGCTTGCATGGTCCCTGTGTCCTGCTGAGCTGAAAGATCGCAATCCATCATATGTAGTCTTTGAAAAGGAGAATGGGGGTTTCTGGCATGCATCTGTCAATCAACTTCTGCACTCACAACCATCACCAAAAGCAAGGGAAAAAAAGTCAAGCTGCTCCACCAAATAGGATGAAACAGTCATGTGACCTTCAGCACACTCACACACATACATACTTCCATAGAACGTATGAATTTTCTGCAGATATGAAATGACATTGACAAATACCCAATACCAAGTAAATAAAGTGAGACAAACAGCTACTCACCAAAGACAAAACACTTGCTGTAATCTTCAGCCTAAAGATTTAATAAACCTAAAAGGTATTTTAAACCGAAGCTTTTCTTTTGAGCCTAAACTTTTCAGATAAGGTGATACAATTTTATATATGCAGGCAGTGGTCAGAACTTTAACCCCTCGCGTCCTCTCACAGCCTCTATTTTTTATTCCCCCATTTGTATTTCTACTTTATGGCTGTTTGAGTTCCTGATTTTTTTTTTTCTTTAAGTTTCTTTTGTGTCAAAGTGAAGAGGCTTGCATTGCCTTCATTGGATGTGCACAAATTATGAGAACTTGATAGAAGAAAATTGCTAATAGGAAAAAAAGGAGCATGGACTGAGAAACCTGTGTCTGTACTCACAAGCCAAAACGTGTCTCACTGCTTTACTCTACCAGAAGTCAAATGTTTTCTTTATTGGAAATATATATTTAAGTATTAGTTTATGTGAGCTGTGATGAGCACTCAAAACATAAAATATTCAGTCTATGTAAATCCTACTTACGGAATTCTTTCCATTTTGAAGGTTAGCAGAGTTTTGGTTCATTCACTGCTCCACTGAACTGACATAAAATGTTGTTACTTACAAAGGCAAACATTACCATTTTTTCTAATGGAAGCAGTTTGTTTCATATATCTTCCCCTCTGAGTTAAGATTTGCAAGAATTTCCAAGACTATTTTTTCTTCTTGTCAAAATAGATCAGCCACTTGTCTCCAAAAACTGAGTGTCGTGAACAACACGCTGCAGCATTGATTGCTGATACGTTATTGGCCAGTGATTGCTGAAGGGTGACATTAATGTAACCCAGTAGCACTTTAACCCTTTGAAGATCAATACAGTCCTCTGGCAATATAGTAGAATAACAGCCTATGTAATTTTTGCTGTATTACAGCTTTGTATAAATATTAGTGCATCTTTCTGGTCTCCTAAAATTGCATTTCTGTTACTAGTGCAAACAATCTGCTTTTCAAAGACTGTCAGAAGCAAAAATGCAGAAAAAAAAAGCAGTCTGGTCTCTAAGCTTAATATAATGCACCCTTTCCATTTCAAGTAAGTTTCTGGCAATATTTTGAAGTTATTATCTCATTTTTAAAGATATTGACAATATTGATCTTAGCATCTGATAAGATGCTCAAAGAAATGTGAGAATATCAACAATATTCCAATTGTAGGCACAGCACTTGCCAGTCTAATATTTTCTACAATATAATTTTAAGATCCAATATCCAGGAGTGTTTGGAATGTGATGGAGCACATATGTATGTATACGTGCATGTGTATATGCATGCATGTATAGGAGAGAGAGAATTTATGGTGAGGGGAATGAGATGGGTGGGGAATATCAAGTTTACTTTGCATTCTTTGAGTTTTTATAATACAATATTTTTTTAGTTGCTAAGAAAAAAGTTAAGAAAGGAAGTTCTGGTACATATTTCAAAAAACAGAAACAAGAAAAGAATTCACACGTAGATGCCCGAGGACCCAGAAGTGCTCCTAGGGCAAGATATTTTAGCTTAAAAAGTTTTTCAAATCAAAAATTTTTACAGAGATATACAATATTAACACTGAAATTTTGCCTCTGAGATGAGGAAGGAGTACTTGAAATGGTTCTTCCAACATTTGCTCTGCATTTCACTTATAAACATAATTAAAATGCACCATTTGTGCTGAAATCTTAGCTGCTTCTTACTCATGAAAGAAAATACACCTAACTAATACGTTGGGCTGCCTTTTGCTCAGCTGAGAATTTGCTGCGGTCTCATCCCTCAAGATGATTCTGTGGAAAAACCATGCATTGTTGTGAAGGCCATAATCAACATCCGTATCATCACAAGCAATCCAAAATACAACTGCTAAATTGGGGAGTGAGTAGAAGAGATTGCCTCGGCTGTCTCCAGGAAAGCAGACACGCTGAAGGCAAATACTGTATATGAATTTGAAAGGAAAGTTAAGGATGTTTTTTTTATAGTTTCTCTTTGGGAGGAGCCTTTTTGCAGTGGATATGTACAAACACCTTTCAAATTCCCTTAACTTGCCTAAGCAACTAAACTTGACAATTACCACTGCAGGGTCTTTATTAGCAAAGACACTGACCTAGACATATGTTGCAGCACACAAATGAGCACAGCGCTGAATGCACACAAATCTGCCGCATCCTTACGCACCAAAAAACCAACCAGACGCTCATGCACACTCAGGTAGAGCTGCGAGAGCTCCTTCCTCCCAGAGTGAGATCTATGCTGCCTCTCTTTTTACCATGACTAACCTACCCTTCCAGGAAATGCCAGTCTACTCTGTAAAATGTAAAACAACGTCCCTGCAGCTAATGCCTCTGCCTACGTCATGGCATCACTGTTAACCCAAACAGCTGTAAGAACCTTCTCTGTCGCTCCTGGGGCTGCTCTTACCTCTGGGGAGCTGAAGACCTTTTCCCTCAGCCAAATCTACTGGTCCTGCAGGGGCTGCACAGCTGGTCCCTGGGCACTGTCCCATCTTCACTGCTCATCCTTTGGGCCTTCCACTAGCCATCCCCCAAGAGGTGTCAGTCCATTTGTCTTTTTACTTATTGTGAGGAATTGCCTCCCTACACCCCTGCAAACACCCCATTGCTTTGCTGCTCGAAAGGTTATTTAGCTCTCCCATCAGCAGTCAAAAAGTTGACGGAGCAAGGTAGCTCCTAATCTGCCACAGGGCAGACTCGGGTGAAGAGCAGGGTGCAAAGGGGAACTCGGCAGGCCAGGTTCGCTCTAACTCTGCCAACTTGAGGAAAATTGTTGAAGGACAGAATGACAAATATTGCTTCCCAATCAGCTGTGCTGTATCCCTAGTGGAGGTCTCCTTTGAAACTTTTTATCCATGGCTCTCCCTCAGCATACCCGAAAGGAAAATGGTTGTGGAGCCACAGCAATATACGGCAGCTGTGCCTTCATATATGCCACTACAGCACCTGGCACAAAGGGCCAGGTTTGCATTGCTGTACCTAAAATTATTGAGAGGGGGGCTACAATCAAGGCTTACACATGGAGGAGGCTCCATTATTGCTTAACCTGTGAGAGCACAAATTCAAAGTGGTACAAAACCTGTGTTTTGAGCGGCCCACTGGATCTCTGGCACTCAGGAAAAGTGGTGGTCCCTGGTGACACTGAATACTTTTTCCCTTTCAGACTCTGCTTTTTTCTGTGATCAGTTACCTGTTTAACTGAAACAATAAAAAATTACAGTGGTACTTTTGAATAGAATAACATGCTTGAATTTATCCCTCAGCTACAAAGCTAAGAACTTGTGAAAATAGTATTACTGTATATAATACTTCCTATTCTTTCTTCCAGGAGGATATATATTTCCTGGGTGAGATAAGCAAGATTTAGAATTGTACAGTAATGCAAAACTGAATTACTTCATTGTTAAAATGTGTTAAAACACATATTTATTTTTTAGTGCTCATTATATATGATTGTTTATGGTTCCTTGCTTCAAAAACTACAAGCTTCGTGATCAACAGAGCCCAGGGTTTTACTACAATACCTTTATGCAGTTGCTCACATGCCACAGCAGAACTTGCAGCAGATTTAGTGAATCGAGTGAGAGATCCTCCTGCTTCTTACAGCATTGGTACACTAGGGGGACTATTTTTCTTCTTTTCTGGAGTGATGAATGCACAGCACCGTCAGAGCAAGCTGTTGTACCTCACACTACAGGTCCTTTACTCATCGGTGCTGAACAGGTTAAACATGCAAGGCTCGGTCTTGCACTCTTTGAAGATAAACAAGCCTAATTCTAAGCTGTCAATGGCTCTTCCTCCCTCTCTCCCTTTCTCTATCCATCTCTGCCAACCAGGCACTATATTGCATTTTGCATCTTGATTTTCATGGGTATGTGAGTGAGTTTTCCATATGAGCAAAATTCTGCTCTTGTTTAGGCTAAATCCAAAAGAATTGTTTCATATTAAGAGGCACTAATGGATTACAGTCTCTCTTTGTGCAAGTCCATTCCAGTCAATCGGGTTTGCTTTTCAAAGGGAATTTTGCTATTAAAAAGAACGTTGCTGCTTCTAATTTCTGCTCCTCCAAATTTTATTAATGCATAATTAATGGATCACTTCCACTCCCCCAGAGCTCCACTTTTCAAAAACTGAACTACTAGGACATACTCACTCACTTTAAGGACTGCATTTCTTTCCCTTCATAAGCGCTCAGCTATATCACAAAGAGGAAATTCAGGAAAAGAAGATGATTCTGTGCCTAAGTTGCTGGAACAAGGCCTAAGCATAATCTACATTTTACTCATTCCTGTGCAGACAGTGGGATGACTCCCTTTCCCACAGCACTATCTTGCACTATCAAAAAAAAAAAAAAAAATCTGCAAAAGAACTTTCTTACTCTTTGTTATTTTAGAGAAATGAGGCTTGCTGTCATGCTTTGTATCTTTGGGAAGATGGGAAAAAATTTCCCCCCTTTCCTGCTAGATCTAACAAGGTGCTTTGATTGAAAACTTATTTTTGTGTCTCAGGGAGGACAGTTGTTCTATAGGTTTTCCAGGTTCCTGATTAAACTAGAATTTATAAAAGATGGAGGGCACTCCCTAAAAACAAATCTAGGAAATGGGACTGTGGTTCCTCCTATCCACACAGTGAAGAGACAGCACCTTCCTCCTCTACTCTTATGTAAAGTGATGGTAGGTGATTACAGCAATGATTGTGGAACCTCCTTAGTCAGATGACAAATTAATGTCACACCTCTCCCAGGTGAAATGGAATTGTGGAGGAAAAACATGCCAAGAGGCAAGAAGGATTAGCAAGAAAGGGTGATATTGACTGGGTAAGGTTTAAGAATATACTTCCCAGATGCATTACTAACTACAGCAGTCTAATAAAACAACATTCCTCATGTCTCATGGTTTCTTCTGCACTGTCTGGCACAATGGGCTTTTTAAGCTGTGTCTTTATTGGATATAGCATGGACAATAATGGAGATTTCATCATGTGAAGAACAGTCTATATTTGGGTGAACTAACATCATGCAAGCAAGGCAGCCAGGAAATATGAATGAGCAAAAAGGTGATTCTTACAGTGAAGGGAATTGCTCTTTCCAGAAGTTTTGCAAAATCTTTGGCAGGATTTAGAACGTGGCATTGACAAAGACAGCAGGAACATCAAAAAATAATGCATATTTTTCTGTTCATGGAATAATAGGAATTTATTAATGAGTTGCAGCATTAACTGTATAACTCTTCAGAGCAGTAATGCTCTTACCACACCAACAGGGAAAAGCAGGTAATTTCACAGTGTGTGTGATGATGATTAACTTTGTATTCACTGATATATTTGCTTTCATTTATCTGAGCTATAAATGGCTCATCTTGCATAGCCACTACTCCCACTTCAACACAACACAATGCAGTGACAGCATCGTCGGAGACAAAAAAAGAGTGGATGTAGCAAGAGGGGTGGGTAGTGCCAGTGAAAGTACACATTTCCTACACACTACGTATCCCTTAGATCCCCAACTCCTAAGTAGATGCCTCTCTCCCATGCAGAAAAAAAAAAGCCCAAGTAAAATGATGTACCCATATACCTGTGCTTCTCTTGCTCCAAGCACTTTAGATGATGTTTGAATATTTCATGTGTCAAACAAAGGTATGCTGTATAAAGAGAGGTACTTCCTGGCATTACATTAGGACATCTTGCAGTGAGAAATGTTTGATCTTCTGATAGTCAGTTCACATTGTTTGGTTACACACTTTATATCCTGCTGTGTACTGCACAGGATCAGGAGTGAAAATGTGATAGGTTTGAGCTACTGAAGAGCTGCCATATACTAATTGTTCCTGGGTTTCTTTCACCTATCAATATACTGTTAATTGCTTATTCATATAAGAAAGTCATTAAGTGATGACAGTTATGATAAATGCAGTTAATAGCAAAACATATATTTAAGTTTGCCTACTATTTTCTTCCTTTAAGATGTTTATGACTCTGCCAGCCTTTAATGCTCAGATGCTGGCCGAGGATCAGTTTGTGCCTACAGTTTGGCCATACGCAAGCCAGAAGCTTACAAGGCAAGGCAGGATCGGTTCATGGACAGCATCCACTGATGCGTCACTGAAAACTTCAACACCCTTGGGCTTAGGAAGTGCCTGAGCTGCAAAATGTTGGAGGATGAGGCTATGCAAGGAGGTTGACAGGGAGCAGCAAGGGCTGGCTGCTCGCTGAAGGCAGGCAAGACAGTAGCTGCTGGTGACCCTGGCACAGGCCATGCCCTCACCAATGGGACACCATCCCACAGGCTCTGGCCCAGATGGGCAGAGCCAGCAGCTGGTAACCAGCACCATCAACAGCCCCTGACACGGCGAGGGGATAAGCCAGGCCCAGGGGCCAGCCAGGAGGACTGGCTGTGAGTAGCAAGAGATGCAGATGGAAACAGGCCTGGAGACAGGGTTGCATCATGGGTCCCAGGTCCATCCAGGAGGCAGGACTGGAAACAAGCTATGACCTAGATCTGAGGGGTCCATCCAGGAGAGCAGCTCTCTACAGCTATCTATCAAGATTTTGAGATCCTTTGAACAGACATAGCCTGGCAGCTTTCTGCACTCATTGCACCAGTTTTGCAAAGTGATTACCAGGTGCATGCTAGAAGACTGTTTTTCATAGTTTCTTTTATTAATTAAAGAAAAAAAAGAAGTTCCTTTGTATCTGAATGACATTGTCAGTAATTTCATCACACCGATATTCTCAGGTGGTTTCATGTGGGCATATAAAAAGCAAAATCTTCAGTCCTTCTTGGCAGCTACCTTGCTGGCACGTAGGGCCTCTTAAAGGGAGGCAGTTGCCTTTTAGTGTTGGATGGCCACCTGGCCAGCCACCTCCTTACCTGTATCAGCATTACCAGCAACCACCTTCCTCCTCAATAACGGCCTGCAGGATGCATTTTAAAAAATCATCAGCAACCTTTATTCACACTCTGGGAGAGTAAAGCATATCCCCACAACAGCAGTGCCACAAACTGCATCACACTGACCCACCAGCGTTTTGTCTCTTGTAGAATTTCAGCATCTGGGCTGACTTGGCACCACAACCAAATGAATGCCTATGGTATAAATGCCCTTATTTACATAGTCT